>VXAA01006688.1:480933-539635 GCA_013399115.1 Anseranas semipalmata
CCCCAAACGACAGTATTTAATTTCCTTTCGTTCCTTCCTTGAATTGGAAGCAATGTCATAGCTTTTATTGCTCAAAAGAGGGAAAGAAAATGGCAGAGCGCAAAGTCACAGAGGAATTTTTGGAAGAGAAATGGAAATTACGGCTCATAATACAGTATATAAACGCTGCAAGATGCCAGCTTAATGCTTAGCAAACAGAGAGCAGGCTCGTTCTAGGGAGAAGACAGTGTAGCAATAGTTCCTGAAAGGCGTAACAAAGATTTTTCGTCCTGTACATGCCCTGATCGCTGAGCAACCGGTTTCCTCCTGCGTACCAGGGGCGTGACAAAAGATGCAAAAGTGGTTTTGCCAATGATTCCGAGTTTACAGCATTTGCCTTTAATCTGTGTGGTAAAAAAAAAAAAAAAAAATCAAGCAAAAATGCCACTCCATCTTCAGGATTACAGGTTTACGAGCAACTTTGGCATTGATAGTTTGGGTTTTAGAAATTTTTCCAAATTGCCAAATGAACAGCTCCATTGAAGACATTCTACATTGCTTAATCATCATACAAGTAGTTTTGTTATGTAGCTAACTGTCATCACGGTGTATGGACTGGGAAATACCCTAGTGCTTTGCAGCTGGACACCCAATCAGCCCAGGAGGTTAGGTAGAGCTATATGACAAAAAACCTCACTATTTAAAATTTCAGCTGCAAAAGAAGCAGAATTAAAGCAAGAAGGTACAACCTTGTACACACTAGGAGGCAGGAAAATATGTATAATATACAAATACAATTGGTTAAATATCTTTTGACTAATGAAGAATAGTTACCAGGTTTAGACTTGACCCTGAGAATTCAGAACAGAGTAAGAAAAACAAACAGAACGTTTCTATTCCATGATCTATTGTTCTTAGCATAAGACAGCAGTCTTCCTTATAAGCTTGATTTTAGCTCAGGATCTGAACGCTAAATCTGTACAGATTTCCTGTGAAGGCAAAAAGTAGCAAACTGGGTAGTTATTCCCCATGGGAGCATGGAAAGCCCAATGGGAGAGAAACCCAGAAATAAAAATATATGATTACAGAAAATGTGCACTAAAATGAAATGTTGCTCTGACTATGAAATGCTTCAAAATCCTGTTATTTTTTTAATTGCATAAAACAAATTTCTATTTGAGAAATGAGATTCTCTGAATAATCCAAACAACTCTTTCACTGTAGCAATGATTATTATCCTATTTAAATAAAAGACCTGTGTTTCTGTAGTAATTATCATACCATATCCCTAATTAATTATTACTCAAAATATCTGTTAAAATTCTTGCCAGCCATTTAGAAACGGGCACAAATTATTCCCTTTGATCAGACTTGCATTGCTAAAGGCACATTAAAAATACAGAGAGAGTCTGGAAAAGCCTTGCAAAATTGTCCATAAAGCCAGAATTATGTTAACTACTGCAGCAGCCCTTACTCTGCATATTCAGAATTTGATTGCATACAAAGGGAATTGCTCTCTTTGGACAAGGGGTCAATCCACACCCCCAACGTTAAGTTGTGTACAGTTTAAAAGAAAACAATTGCCTGCTAATATGAATACATAATGAAGGAAAATAAAGATAAAAACCCATAAGACTTCTGTGGGCTTCAAATCAGTTTACAGTTAAATAGACAATACCAACTGCACCGAATCTGAAAGGCTGAATACGACCTCTGGATGTTTAGCACACTGCCAAGTAGTTAATGAAGAGAAAAACCTGGCCAGAGAAAGTGACGCTAAGCTTCCAGTCTTATGAAAAACTCTATGGATCTTTAATTCCCATGAACAGAATCTCATTTTTTTTAATGATTCCTGTGAAAGACCCATGACAGTGAAGATACACGCTTTTCACGATTCTAATTTGTGATGCTTCTGCACTCTGTCTTCAAATTTCTGATGTTTCTTTCACTAAACCCTCCCTGGAGTTGCAATTTCTATGCCACGGTCCTCATTTCTAAGGAAAATATGAGGATACTCTCTGTACATGTTTTCATCAGAGCTCTGAAAACAGTTCTAAAAGGCGCTAAAAAGCCAGGTGTAATAGGTTCTGTGTAAGAGCTCAGTGTCATCAACATGACCAACATGAAATCTTTGTGCAATTATTTTGCCCATTTCAAGACAGTCACTGGTAAGTCACTGAATAAATTCCAATACTCTTTTAAGTGAGCATGAGTCGACCAAATTCAAATATAATGTATGCCAGGGATGTAGTTATATTAGACAGTAATTGCATCTACCTGGGTCAAACTCATTTCAGTTCAGAACTTAGAAAAAAGGCTGACCACTGGAGATGCTTTCCTGCCTTTGAATGATGCAGCTCATGGAAACCAGGAAAGCATACTTGGAACCATGTACCATCCTATTCACAAGAAAAAAAAACTTGTTTTCCAAATGCCTCAGTTCCTCACAAATACCTTTGCAGTCTCTCACAGAACCATAGATTAGATAACACTTGCTTAAAAAAAAACAAACCCACAAAAAGTACCAAGCCGTGGTGTTACTCCTCAATCACCTTTTAGATCTTCAGATTTTTTAAAAAAACAACTAATGAAAATATGATTTATGGAAAAATCCAGTGAGATTCGGTATGAACAAAAAACTGTTTTGCTATAGTTTATTAGGCCAACTATTGATCGCAGCAGAAAGAACTCTATTTTGTACTTGGTTCAACAAAACAAAGCCAGAACACCTCTGAGGCTGTCTGGAGGTCCTGTTTAATTATGTAGATGCTTTAGACTCTATGACTAGCTCTGTACGTGCACCGCACAGCATGTCTGCAAAGGTCAGATCCCTATTTTAAGCCCAGAAAGGAGAACAACAAGATGTTAATGCAAAAAACATTTTAATAATTGCCTGCTCAAGGAAGTGGTTGAAGGCCTGAACTGTTAAGCTAAGTACAAATTTTAAAAGGACTATTTTCCTCTAGCAACAGTTTCATTGCAATAATGTAGTCATGAGATTTCTTTCAATATAGTCATGCACATGAATCAATCTGGAAGCATGTAGGACTGCTCTAAAAAACAAAAACAAAACCCCAAACAAACAGAAACAACCCCAAAAAAACACAAAAACCCACCCCAAGCCTAACACAAATTAAGGGGCTTCTCTCCCTCCCCTCCCCACCGCCCTGTGATACGTACATGTGATGCTAATGGGAGTTTTGTGCACTTCAAGAAAAGCATAAAAAGTAATTCCCATATGCTGCATTTGCCACAGGGAATTTGTTACATTCACTGATGTTAAATTAGGCCATTGTGTATACACTTTAGAAACAGAGTCAGGCCATAAAAACTCCTACATGTTATTACTTGAGCATTCACTCCTCAGATTGTCTCCTTGCTGATATTAAAGTCTGAATGTTGTTCATCAGAGAGTGACTGATAATAAAGAAGTGATTGACAAACTTATTACTTGGCTTTAAAAATAAGTTCTCCCAATTCAAAAGACTCTTCTATAGTTCAGAGAGACACGGCTTGTTCTTTGTAGTAAAAGGCTGTAATTGGCAAAGAATATACACAGAGGAAAAAAATAGACCTGGTTTGTATTTAAACTGTGTAAATAACTAGATAGGTGGCTCTTCAAAGTGTCTAGCACAGCTTAGAGAGGGCAGTACAGGCGAGGTGTGGAGCTGGGCTCCTTTCCCCTGCTTCACCACCAGCCTAGTGAGTTTGAGCAAGCAGGGTCACCCCGTGGCATCTCTTTGGGGCCGCTGCCGTGGCAAAGTCAAGCACGTACGGTAGCACCACAGGGTGTTGCTTCTCGTCCAGGCAATCCCCTGGGGTCCACGACCCCATGTGCCTTCATAAGCCTTACAGCCAATGGCAGGGATGGGATTACGCGTCCATTTAAACCCACATGAGTGCAAGCCAGTGACAAAAGCAGTGATTCCACTCTTCCAGTCCCCTGCTTGCTCCCAGTCCCTTCTCTATTGCCGGCAGGTGGGGAGCGGGATGAGCTCCCTCCTCCTGTTCAGCACGACGCCATAACAGTAGCGCTGGCAAGGAGCGCCGAACGTGAGGAGATGCTGGCTCCAGCCTGTGACAGCAGCAGCACGGGCTCATGCCGCGTTAGCGCGACTCTGTAACCACACTGCTGTCGCCACGCTTCTTCCTCAGGTGGGGACCAGCAGACACGGGGCCCCGCCAGCAGGAAACCGTTCCCTACCTTCGTTCCTTTATTCCGCTGCCAGTCCAGCTCCCTGAGCCAGCTCCCTGCGAGGCCAGGCAAGCGGCAGTGCCGCCACCGCAGCGCCAAGTAGGCCGAGCGGGCAGGCGCAGCCCCAGCTCCAGAGGGGTAAACAACCCATCAGCGCCACGGGCCTAACTGAAGGCTGCTTTTTGACTCATCAGGCTCTGAGCGAAGGTCACACTTGCTCTTTCCTCACTTTCAGTGAACTTTCTGCATGAGGTACCACACAGCAAACACACCTGGTTTCAAGCACAGACTGACCCTCAGCTGCTAAGCACCAGCCTCTGTCGCAATAAGGTCACTGAGACTTAAATGGAGGATGAAGAGCCCTGCTTGGCACAATCTGCTGCCTGAAAGTTAAGCAAGTGTGTAGGTGTTCTCAGGAGCTCGGGCAAGCAAAGGCTTCAGGTCTCCTAAGCTTAGGATAATTTGCTGAAATTTGCCTCTTAATAATTCTAGACACTTGAAAGAAACACAGATGAAAACAAAAACTTCGTATTAAGAGTTGTGCTATGGGATAACACCAGCTGGTTTCATGAGCTTGGCTCTCTATTTTCCTTCAAAATAACTGAACAAATAATCTTTCTCAAGTTTCTTCCCCACCTCCCATTTTCTTTTAATCCTGGGCCAAGTCAAAATCCCCCCGTGAGCCTCGTGCTGCTAACCTCCAATTTCTGTCAGTGTGGTTTACCATCAGACTGAAATCCTCAGTCATGAATTTACACACATTACCTGAAGCAGCTGCTTTTTTTCTAGTTGATCTTTCAAACTACCAGATCTTGTTTTTTTAGGCAGGGTCATCTTTCCTCCCCTTCCCATTCCCCTTGGCCTTTCTCTCCCTCACCCGGTACTCACATCTAAGTTTATAACCATGTTAAATATATTGAGTTGGCCTGCTCTCTTGGACTCATCTGTCTTCAAATAAACAAAAACCAAAAGTGCTGTTTAAGATATCCGTTGTCTTTATGTATCTACCTGTCTAGTTACTGAACTGCATTTTACTTTCTTAATGCTAATTCACGTCTTAGTACCTGGATGCTCAGCAAGAACTGAATCCACCTTCCTTCCTCTTTGCTCTGGATTATGAAGGATTGTTGCCAATGGCTTTTGAACAGTGTTTAGCTGAATACACACAAATATTAAAAAGGACTTTATATTTCCTCAGAGTGCATAATACAAATGCTATTTCTAGGAAAGTCAGAGGCTATAACAACATAATGCTGTTTAGGACTAAAAATTGTAGCTACATCCCAGCTAGCAGCATACTTCAGATTTTATTCATGTGGAGAAAAGTCAGGCTATGCAACATTACAAAGTAGCTCTCTGTCACTACAGGCTGTGGCATGAAATGTATTTCTGACAATTCGACTACCACTGCATTTACCCAGGAAAAGGTTTTATCTTTGGAGTGAAAATCAGTACAGATGAGTACTTTCCTTCAACATCCGTTAAATAATGAATGATGTATTTTTGAAAGAAGTAGAGCCTGTTCCCTGTCTGATTCAGAAAGGGACAACAGCAGCCAGTGTTTTTCCTGAATCCTTGCCCAACCTCTGACTTGTCTTTAGAGGGTTATGGTAAGAAAAAATCCACCCCTATCTTGAAATTCAGGTATGCAACTGAGAGAATTCCAGGTAGTTCCATGACATTCAAAATAAGTGGAAAAATATGCATATTGATTTCCTGTTTTGGCAGCATTAAGATTTATTTACTCTTGATGTTATAGTGACCTCTAGTTTGTCTTGGTCAATACGTACCTCCCAGGTTGATAAACCTTAATATTCACCTCCATGAGAGTCAATATCCACTTTATAACATAACAGCTGTCCCATGGGACAAACATTAATATTGCCAAATAGCTTCAGCCACTCACCTCTCTCTTCTCTTTATGTGAAAGAGGACTGAGCCTGAATGGTTGGCAATATTGAAAAAAATGGCAATGAATTCTAACAATCTAAAGAATGTGCAAAATGTGCCATTGACCTTTAGCAAAAAGGACACTGGATGAAACGATCATTTAGATTTGCGTATTAGAGAAGAGACAGACTGGTTTTTATAGTATAACCTCAAGTTTGTCCTTGTGAAGATCATCTGCAACTAAAAACTCCAGGTACAACCTGCCTGTTTTCACTTTTCTTCTTGTGCTGCTTTTCCCACAAGATATCAATAACTGGAATGGGATGTTGCTTTCCTGATTCTAGTGTTGACTTCGTTCTCATCATGAAGCTCTCAAAAACTGTTTCTGGCTATAATGAATTATAATTACCCGTGAGCTTCCTACAGAGACAACTGCAGTCCAGCATGAAATCTGGGAATTTTGTCATTATGTTTCTCTTTCAGCCACTCCATCAGCTGCTTTATCACTGGGGATACCCCAGTCACTCCAGGCGGTGCTCATTTCTGTAAAGGACCTTAACTGAGGAACAAAGCAAGTTTCCTTGTAACATACAAGAAGATTGTAGCACTAAACAGACTCCAATTCTGAACGACTGCTACTACCATTAAACTGTCATTTTTTATTTTTTTTTCATTATTTACTACAGAAACATTTGGGGATTTGGCAGTCCCTTCTTATACTTCATCTACTCAGGTAACAACTACTGTGGGATGATTTTTATTTATTTTTTTTACAGCAACCGCTGTCTGTCTCAGTGTGCAACGAACTGGCACTAGGGCAGGTTCCCCAGTGTGAAAAAAAAATCTTTTAAGTTGAAGAGAGCTGTCAGTGCAACAAAACTTTCTGATGAGCAATTCCTCTGTCTTGTGACTCGTCTGGTGTGAAAAAGCCCCCTGCAATTGCAGCAGCTGCTCCAGCCCAAAAAGGACCTACTGGAGGAATGTGGACAAGGGGAAAATGTGTTCTGGTGCCCAGTAGACCTTCAGTTGCCAGAAGAGCTCTGAAGCTATTAAGAAATGATTTATATTAGGATGGATCTAACATATATTGGGAACTGGATCAGTGCCCAAGGCTGGGCTGAGTGTAGTGAAAAGCTACATCTATCCTCCTGCACATCTCCCTGTATAAATGTAAACTGCTGTCTTCACATTTGAAAGTGCAACATTTTTAATAAAATACACTCGGTAGAACCAGATCCAGTTCTGCTCCATCAGTCCATAAAACTATCTCCACAGCCTGGTCTAAATTGTTATAGGTACAATGCACCACACTGTTTTATCAAATTTTCCTGTAAATTATTTGGGTTGTTTCCAGATCTATCTTTACAGTCCATGCTCAATCAGATTATTTATTTCCCAGCTAAATTAGAGTACTAATGAAGTTTCAGAAGTCTATTCTAGTTGCAATCTTACTTTTCCTTTACGTTAATAATATAGTGCAGTGAACTCTTCAGCTCATCTTTATGCTGATTATGGCATTTTGTATTCAGTGGGTACTTCTTGGTCAGCAGTAACAAAGACATAACAAAAGAAGCTAAATAAAATTCAGCAAGCATTTTTAGGTATGCATTCTTTACATGTAATTAAAGCTACGTTCATTTCTTTTAGGAGTATTACCTGCGATATTGCTAGCACCTCACCCTAAGTTATAATAGCTGTAAATCAGATAGCGAAGTAAATCTCATTTTAAAACTACTTGATTCTATGTAAAGCTATTTCACTAAACTTTAACACTTATATTGATTCTTCAGAGCAACAAGAAAAATAATCAAATCTGAACTGCAGTTTAATAGTAAGTCCCACTGCACATAGCTGAAGCAAAGTCTTGCTCTTTAAAATTGCCAAGCCACTGCATAAGACCTTTTGATTGCCAAAAGCTGGGTTTTTGCCCCACTGCCACAATCCCTGACTGAAAGCTCTTCCAAAATTATCCCTGAGATTAGGATATCTCTCCATCCCCAGTCTAAAATTACTGATAAGCAGTTCAGATACGTTATTCGTGCACCACCATTATTTTGTGCAAATTCTTCTTCCTTCCTGGAATGGAACATTAGTGTTATTATTTCACTCAGTGTCTCCATTTCACTACACTATGCCATGTAAGCTTTTCAAGTCTCCCACAGAAAGAGGAGCATTCTATCCTCTCTTTGTTGCAGCAATACTTTCTGCCTCTGCTCTAGTTTCTGTCATTTATTTGAGAGCACAGGTGACCAGAGTCACAGGGAGCATTCCTGCGGAGATGACAAGCGTACCTTGGGCACCGACGCTAACCCCTTCCCTAAACACACTAGAAATGCATAGCCTGATGCCTCTGGCAGTCTCACAGCTGTCTTGTACCAGCAGCCCAGTCCTAGATTCTCCTCGTCACCTGTTTTTATCACAAGGTTTCCAAAAGCACAGGTTAATTTTTCTCCCTGCATCACTGACGAGACTCAGACAGTGGCACACCTAGGGATATCTAAACTCAAAATATAAACTTGCCAGCTATCCTATTTCCTTCCTACAAAACCCATTCAACAGCATGCTGTTGGTGTTGTGTGTATGGTGTTGCTGATATTGCTGCTACTTCTCAACTGAAAAATAGGAGCTTTTAGCTGTTTCAATGGTATGCTGTTGGGCTAGGCTTTTTACATGAATTTTACAGAAATGGAAGAACCTTCACATAAAGTTAAAAAAACCCAACATATTATACAATATAACAAAGTCTGAGAAGCATTGTTATTCCTACTTTTCAGCAGAGAAACGAGCATGCATGCGTCTCTGAATACAGATTTTCATTTTTTGTTGCTTTAGAAATCACCAGGTGATGATATACCGCAACTAAGAATTTTCCATGAAGATGGGCTCATCTCTCAATATCAGTACCTCAAGAAGAGATGATATCTGGTGATTTGGGCTCTTTTTTGAGACATACAAAACTAAAGTTCAAGGTTTTATACTAACACAGAGTGGGAACATTTGTAAACCACGACAGTTTTCATGTGATAAGATACCATCTCTTGCCTGGATCCAGATGCACTTGCATATTCTCTTTTTGGCACACGAATACAGGAGTCTGAAGAAACACTTGTAGTGTTATTTTTTGTGATGTGTATTTCTGAGCACAAGCTGTGACATTAATCTAATGTATGTCTCTCTGCATTAACTTATCAGCAAATTCTTCTTGAAACATTGCTTTCCCAAATCTGACTACTGCAGGTTAGAAAGCATCTAAAATTTCTGCATATAATTTGTGTTTGCTCTTATGCTTGGGTGGGTAGAAGTCTAAATATTGGAAAGATCCCTAAGTACTGCAGCCTGGATTTTTTCTAGAAAGTTATCATACTCAAAGTCTACAGTCATACATAAAAACAAAATCTGTAGATTTCAGTTGCTGAATGCTGGTAGTAGTGGCTAAAACACAAGAAAAAGCATAATTAGGGAATTGTCTTCCCCATGAGATTTTAACAAAGAGCTCGGAGGAGCTCAGAAATCCAGTAGCCTAGGAATCTGCTGTGTAACTGCTTCCCTTACAGATCTGCTGCAGTCTGCTTTTTCTCTTCTCTCAAAGCAATCTTTAAGGATCCAATAAATCCAAACACTACTGAGAACAGCCTCAAGCCTCATATTGAAGTCAGAACTGTTCCAAGGAGGAGCAGATAAACAGGGGAAGACAAAGGCTACATAAAACCTTTACAATCCTCATACAGCATCTCTGTCAGAATGTAAAAATTGGGAATCTGGACCAAAATCTGTCCCCCACCAAAAACGCATGTGATTTTACTCACAGTTACCATTATACTAGGGTAATTAAAATAAAAAAATATTAATCAAGAGCGTTTAGAGAAATTCCCCACATCTTTCTACAATGTTTTACTCAGAAAGGCCTTCAAAAGGCAGGTGCTTTCCACCATGGTTTCTTGGTGCCAAGTGATTTTGTGCACAACCACAACTGGACAATTCCAGTTTCCCAAGGCAGCTCTTACAGCACATGCCGCTTCCAGCTGCTGCTACCACAGCAGGCACTGCCACCGGGGTACGAAGCTGAAGATAATTCTCATCTCAACCAACCCAATAGACACATTTAGAGACTTTTTCTAAATCCCCAAGGGTGTATACCTGTTGAAATGTTTCAGATGGAAAATCTGTAAGTAGACACACTTTAAAAATAAGATCACGCTCAGGGAAGAGGCTGAGAAGTGCCACTGCAGTAAAAGAATCTCACCAGGAGTTAACTACGATCCCTCCTCATTAGAAGAAAATCAGGAGGAACAGTGGTAAGTGATGTGAGTAGGATGGATGGGACAACGTAAAGAAACATTTTTCTTTAACTATTGCTGCTTAGAAAACTGGAATCCAATTTTTGTTTTAGTTCATTGATGTTAAAAGGAACTCAGAGGAATCTCAGAATTGTTCCCAAGTTGTAAAAAGTGTCTGTCTAATAAATATGTTGGCACAGAACCACAGCAAGAAGAAGGAAAAGACAATCTACTCAGAAGTTAACCACAAGTTATTTGTTATTTGATGTGTTCATAAAAGTAGCCTGTTGAGCCATGGATGAAGCAGCCCTGATCTAACAAGGTTTAATTTGGTACCAACCTCTGGTCTCCAGGGCTGAGAGCAGAGGGTAAGCAGAGGGTACAGATTCTACAACATGCAATGCAGAAAAAGCAGAAAGGTTGTGGCTTTTCCTTCAGGAAAGCAGTTCTAGAGGTTATTACAACCTGCCCCAGCAACAGTACTTCCAAATGCCCAAGAGCCGCTGCGCACAGTCGCTTCAGGGCTGAAGACGAGTCCGGCGTTACGGGATGTGTCCTTTCCCTGCTGAAGGGATAAAGCACAGCAAAGCACTGGGAGATCCCATTCTTACAGCAAATTCCAGGGTCCCAGTAATTCAGGGAAAGAAATACAGCGGTCCCTAAGGCACGGTACCGCAGTAAGCTCTGTCAGCACAACCCATAGGCAGGGCAAGAACTGGTTTTGTTAAGGAAACATAGTCACAGGTCTGCTTTTGTAGTAGGGATACAAATCTTTGGTACCAGAAGGTACAAAGGTAACTTCAAGACTCTAAATCTTTTTTTTTATCTCCTGTAGGAGTAATATAGAGCACTACCTTCTCTTCAGAGGATTTTCTAGTGGTAAAATACCAAATGATAAAAGAAAGCAGCTTTTATTAAAAAGCACATAAACAAAAAAAGCTCCCAAATATCCTTAAAAGCAAATCTGAAAGAAAAATATTGAGGCTTTATTTAGAGTAGCGCCCAGTAGAGCACGGTCAGTTTGTGCTGGCATCATCTCTGCTGCTGAATTATAAACCTCTCCGAAACCAAGGCTATAATTACAGCTGGGTGACACCTGGACTTTCCATGGCCAAACATTTTACAGGACATAATTTCAGCATGAGGTTTCATGGCACACCGTAAAGCTTTGAAATTCTTTCATCAGCTTGTAATTTTGTGATCCTCTTTTGCCAAGACTTAAATGAATAATTATTGGTAAGTAATGATAAAAATGAATTACTTTCATTTTTGACAGTAGAATCAGTAAGATAGTTCACGCTATACTCTTGGTACTGAAGCAAAGGATAGAGAAAAGTGGCCAGCAGTGTTATCTGTGCTGTTTTGTAACAGTGAGCGATAACTACTGGTTTCGAGGAGAGGGCATTTCCTATCTTCTTTGGCTTTCAATCACCTCTTTTCATTAGTGATGACTGAACCTCAAAACCACCTGGAGATGGTGCAGATGTGCACTTATAAGCTTGGATGGTTATCTGGAGCTTATCTGAACAACTTTTATCAGCAAAATTGTGATGGGAATTTCACAAGAACAGTTTTCTGGTTCTTCCTTTTCCTGATGAGGTTCTGCAAGAGCTTGTCAGCTGCTGCATTCAAGACCTGGCCGGTTGTCTTGCTGCAGACAGAATGTAAGCCAAATCAGATTATTTCACCTGGTTTCCTAAAAGTGTCTCAGTAGATGTGAAATTAGCAACATGGCAAGACAGTCTTAAAATAAATAAAGCTATTCTCAGTTTCTAGGCAAAAATCAGAAAGATAGAAAAGCCCACAAGCTATATTCAGTTGTTTCTATCCTTTCCCCTCTCTTCTTCCCCATTTACACTACAACATTAAGAAAACGCAAATTCAGATCAGGTACAGGAAACAGCTGCTAAGATTTAGAGCAACTGGACTGAAAAATTGGGGAAAATGAAAGCCTGATTATTTGGGTCAGCTAAAATTGGTCAAAGCAAATCACTGGAAAACAGAATAGAGAGGACAATTTTGAACTGCCTGGAGGGCAGATAAGATGACCTAATGCAAGCATCCATTTCCAGCATCCAGAATTCCCTTGCACAGTGAACAGCTTTTACCAGCATGGATGCAGACAGCAGAAAAATCAGATACCAGTGAAAACTGGTTTCCTTTCTTCTGGCTGTGCCCACAGAAAGCACCTCCACCCATCAGCAGAGGTGCTACCAGCTGGCACGGGTTTCTCCGAGAGAAAGGGGCTGAGGGGCCGTGGCTCCCTCCCGCGTTGCTGACACCCCCGTGTCTCAGATGACCCATTCAGTCCCACTTGTAAAATCAGCACAAACTGGATCGTGCCTCTGACAAACAACACCAATCAAATGGCTTTACTGAACACTTTTAACAGGCTTAAGTTACCTAATATATTTAGAAATTAAACATCTTGAAGTATCTCCTTTACGTTCTTTTTGTTTTGTTTTGTTATTTTTTTTTGTTTTGATTTGGTTTTTGTTTTTGAGGAAACACATCAATTAACAGATATTGCTGAAGGCAGAATTTTTGCTTAACAGCTGTTCTTTCACTATAAAGAAAGCAGCAGAATGTATTACAGAAAAAGCAACCCTCGCTATACGATGGAGTTAGATAAGAAAGAACAAAAAGTTGCAAGAGTTATCAGCCCCTGCTACTCATTTTGTAGAAGTTCTTTTCCCTTTACATTGATTTTTCTACTCTGAAATGTAGTTCAAAATATCCCATGTGGCATGTCAACTTCATTTACCCACTGCATTTCTAATATGTTTTCTCCATATTCTTCTATCCCATCACAGCAATAGCTGTATGCCACAGCATGCTATCATGTTTTATGCAGAATTTCACAGTGAATTCAATGGTGACTAATGCCTAAAAAGAGCTGCCACAACATGGCCCTACCTTTTATTATAAAAGCACATACCCAGGGTTTTAGATCTACTCTTAAAGATGAACACTCCTCTAATTTCTCTCGTTGGTTTACATGCACAGGAGGGGGGTCCAAGTACCTATCAAACATTCACATCCAGATCTGAAAGCAGATCTAGCATTTACAGCAGCTTCTTACTTTTAAACTGATTGGAACTGGTATGCTGCATTCAGTCATACATCCACAAGTGCAGCATTTGGACATACGGTGGAGCAACAGTTTGCCTAGCAGTCCGCAGAAGCTCATTTAGTAAGGTTCACAACACGAAACAATGTCAATGTCTCTAGTATCTTGGATGACAAATTTTACTTTAGTGTGAAAAGTTATATCGCTCCCCTATGGAAAAGCAGAAGCTGACAATCTGTTGCTCATCAGTTAGCTGCTAGTTTTATCTACGTTCAACTAAAAACTGAGCAATCATAATTAAACTCCGTTGACACTACCCATCCAATGTAAGATGGTGTGAACAATATAATCCCAGTTTATAAAAATAGTAAAGCTATTAAGAAAACAAACATTTTCACAATTTGTTAATCACATCCACCATGATTTGCAGGAGTTTTGCAAAGCAATAAATATTCAGGAGTTGGGAACTGGCCACATTATCCGCTTTGCAAACACTCTGTACTTTACAAAAGTCTTTTAGAATGGGATTGAAGAGGCAGTGTCTTTTTCTTCATTGATTGCGGAGGGAATATAAACAATTAGCTCAGATGGGCACGAATCATCCCTAATGCTTCCAAACAGGAATTTGCCAAATTATATACAACATTGAATCTGTTTCGTAGTGCAGGGAGATACAGTTTTAATTATACTATTTTTAATTCTTATTGCACAAAATTGTTGCTCCAAACAATGAATGCCAGCTACTACCGTGGTATTCCCTAATTTTTGAGTCTTATCTTGCACTATTAGCAAAGACCCTTAACAAAAAGGGAAAGTGACTATTTTGACTTTTATTTTACATGCAGCAGCATTCAAATAATGGATTAAGATCGGTGTTAGATGAATTTGAACAGTCTCAACAGGTTCACAAGAAGTCACTCGCTCCTCATAGTTATGTGAGTGCTGAATATGTACCTTTCTATATTGAATTCCAGTCTGAGGGTCAGGTGTAATTTCTTCCCTGTCCTATTTCTCTTTTTCCCTTCAACACTTTGATTTGACAAAACAGAAACAAAGTTAATACTACATTAATTTCTCCATTTTGGTTTTGGTTGTGCAGGGGGAGAGAAGCAAACTTTACAGGCTACTCATACATCTTCATTGCTTTCAGATTTGAGAAGCGGATGCTCTGCATAGTAAATAACAGCTCTCAAAACCGTTCACTTGGTTGGCAGTTAAACTACATGGGTTGTTTGAATGTCAGCTTTGGGTGATGAACATGCAAGGCCATGAAAGGGCTGGTCTCCTGGACATCAGAGAAGGAAGGTGGTGACCATCATGAGTAACTGTAGTTAAAAAAAAAAAAAAAAAAAGGATGCGTTGTCTGTATTCCAAAAAAGTGGTCATAGATTACAGGGTAGAGAGCTGCCACTGGCATCTGAAGATGATGCAAAAGAAAGACATCAAGAAGGGGCAATTGTGAAAGAACGAGTTAGAATATTATTCTAGGAAGAAGAAATAATCTTGTCAAAGAGACGGATGATTGAAAAAGACAAGGAACAAGGACGCAGGCAGCATGAAGATGGGACCCACTTCTAAGGGTCTGTATTCAACCTGCTGGCTGTATTCAACAAAAAGTGAACTTACTAGAATTTTCACACGCATTTGGACCAAGAACAAAGAACTTTGATACCAAACATATTGACCCATTCTTTAACTGCTTTTTAGACTGGTTCAGAATAACCTTACAATGTTGAAAGCCACGTAATACATGCTACATACATTCACACAGACGACACACATCACGCCTTGTTAACTTAACTGCATTTGGACCTGCTGTCTCCCCCTGTGAAATCAATGCCTGAACTCCCACAGACTTTGATGGGAGCAAGATCAGGTCTGCTATCTGTCACATCAGTAATTGCTACATGCATTAAAAATTAACAATCTAATTTGAAGGACTGGCTTGTGGTCTGAAGCTTTATTGGGTTAAAAGCAACACTTCCAGCCAGAAACATGGTTCATCTTTTGCTAAATCCACTGCTTCCCACTACTGCTAAAATGAGATCTCTCTCCCATCTGCAATATATCATCTACAAAGTCCCTGATCCAATGATATACTCCCAGAATTTAAAGTTTAGACTGATGCTTTGCTTGAGATAATACAAAGCTTTCCATTCCCATCAGTAGAAATTCATGCCCTGTCAACACAAAATTGACTGTTAATGTACTCAAACAATTTAGTTGGGAGAAAAGACAACTAATGCAATTATCCCTGAACGGGTTAGATAGTAATGTCTCTAGAGCATACTAAGTGCCCAAGAAGCTGATTGTAGCTTCTTAGAAATAAACCCTTAATCCCCTGCACCCCTCTCTAACAAAGAAAATAAACCTGGGAGTTTGCAAAGAGGCAAAAAGCTGATTTTTTTATCCAAATTAATAGATCATTATTTTCTCCTTGCTTCTGAAACTCAGCAATGCATGCAGAGGTAACAAAATGCACTGATCTTTTCTCTCTAAGACAATTTACAGCTTTATGGTCATTCCACTCACAAAACTGTCCTACTAATATCTAATTAATATTCCACAACCCAAATCAATATAATCATGACCTGAAGGTTTTTTCAATTTGTCTTGAACATTTTTTACTTTGCTGTATTAAAAATAGAATCTTGGCATCAAATAAGAATCTGGAGTGAAAAAGGAAACAAATTAAGTTCCTTATTTATGTTGGTATAACATACCCTTAATCTTATGTTTTGCATACATATATACACATAAATGCCTCTACGTGCAGTGATGTGGTATTAGTAGCTATGCAGATACTTCAGATATAAGCTTCCAGAGTAACCACTCTAGTTCTTAAATTGTAGTAGACAAAATAAAGTGGAACCAGGCTACGTGCAGGTGGTGTGATTGAATCAGCTGCTAAAACCCACAGCCCGTTCCCAAACTGCCTACTTAGCACTGCCTCCAACAAGCCCTGCTGTCCCACTGTGCCATGCCATCTGTGCGTGCTTAGCGGGCAGCTTCTCCTCCTCCTCTTTCACACGTTTAGATTGTCCCCCAAAGCCTCTATTTCCTGGCCCTCCTCCCAGGGTAGCTTCTTAGAACCGTGGCAGTACACGGGGACAGGATAAAGGTATGGCACCCTCCTACCTATAATGAATGCATCTCTTCAGGCAAATCCCCACCCTTAGCTGCCCTCCTAGATTTTAGGATTACTGTTTTAAATTGCAGCATATTAAACTGTCATTTAAAATAAGAATAAAAAAGAAACACAGCCGAAATTGCTGAGCAGTAATTACGGAGCTGAGCACCATAAAGATTAAAAAAGCCAGTGGTAACACTGGGATGTGCAAAGTCCACCCTCACAATTTTGCATGCTCGGTTCCAGTGCTGTAGATGAGGGGACAGACTCCCAGGATACGGTCGGCTATTGAGTTAAAGGTGCTGAAGAGGTAAGGATTTCATATGCTTTACACAGTCTGTACATAAACAAAACTATTGAGTTTTTATCACCCTAGCAACATAGGCTTAACTTCTCACTCCCTGACCTGTCAAGAAGGACGTTACAGCTTGGTTTCCTGAAGAAGAGAGGCACATACATTCATATAGTCTTTATGCCTCTGTCTTCAAGGATTTTGGACACGTTGCCCAAATTTCAACCGAATTTGATGGAGGTCTTACTGTTTCATGAATGTAGAAATCTGGGTAGAGAAGGGAGCCCCAGCAGGAAGAACAGCTGCAGAGTATGTCCCCACTTCATTAGATTCCAGAAAAATCTGCGTCATGCAGCTCCAGGCAGAGCTCACACCAAACCACTGTTCAGCCCCAAACCAGAAATCCACAGGCAAGAGGTTTCAATGCATAGTGTGGCTGCAGTCTGTGGGCCATGGAAAAGGAGTGGTCCCAAAACTCTAGCCTGACCCTGAAGTTCCCCCAGGTATCTGATTTAGGAAAAAAGAAAAAGGAGGATCCACAGGATTCAAAAGGATGGAACTTCAAATTACATCATATTTTCCAGTGAAAATTTTCTTTGTATTCAATAATTGCCGCTACGTACCCTCTTGAATAAAGGATGTACTCGACCATGGATAGTGAGAAAGAAACACTTCTGATTTAATCTTGGGTTTTTCTCTCCCTTATTTTTCAACTTTTTCAGCAGCAATTATATTACCTTAATAACTAAATGCCATATAACTCACACTTCAATAGAATCAAAATCAACCCTGAATACACCAGAAACTTTACAGTTATATAGAACACTGAGGAAACGCAGAGCTCTCAATAAGGCTGAACAAAATATCGAAACAGATTAAGGCTTTCTGTACACGCAGAAACCATTGCAATAAGTGTACAACGCTTCACATTCCTGTGTAATTTCAGGTATTAAATTCAGGCAAGCGGAATTCTGAAATTAAGTGAATACCTGTGACCAGGTTTCTTTACACAAGAATGAAATGTAAGTAGGAAGCCAGATACTCAGAAGAGATCTGAACATCCAAAAAATCTCCTGAGTAAACTGTCCATGAATTAAACTTTACTGGTTTTTGGGAGCGGTAACTTCCAAGGGGTCATGTATTAAGCAAACTCTGCTTCTGTAAAATCAATAGTGGACACTCACTACAGTCTATGAAAGCAGACTGGGATTAATCCTAAATATTTCTAGGTTATTTGTATATGGTTTATTATTTAGCTGGTTAAAAACACTAATGTAACATCAATTGTTCTAGGAAAAAAAAATACTGGAAATGTTGGTGGCAATATAAACAACAAAAAAGGTCTGTTCTCATGACAGTTGACTTAATCTTGAAAAGTAAGGGGTTTTAGTCCCTCAGTTCATGTCAAGGGGCAGAGAAAGCAGTCTGTTACATCCTCGCTTGCAAGACGGGGATAATAAGGTTTATATTCTCCTGGTTTTCTGTCTCTCGTCTCTTTAGACTTCCAAGATAAGAGTTGTTTCTTTTTGCTGGTAGAATGAACCAGATAAAGATTCAGCTGTCAGAATAAACATCCTTTAAATGCTTTAAGTTGAGGGTGCATTTTAAAAAGTGTAGCTGTACTAAATTGAATTTCTTAGGTTTCTAAAATTGTGCTGGGCACCTTCTGAGAACAGCTTTATCTAGGAGATAAGTCATTTCTACTTTTGGTCTTGAGTAAAATCTAGATGTACCAGGCTTATAATCTCTATAGGATCCCATGCGTTATTTATAACCTCTGGAGAAGATCAAGTAGCATTAAGAAGTTAGAACAATTTTCACAAACTCATTTTCCACACTGTCAAATCACATAACCTACCCAAATCTTTCCCGTCTACATTTTTCTTGTTAGAGGAGCAAAGATTTATTGACAGTCCAATGACTTTGATATGGGCAAACTTAAATAAAAGTGGTAGGAGGTTAAAAGGGAGTATCATCTCTGAAAGCCAAAAATAAAGACACTAACCAAAGTTTTAATCACACAGTGTTGATAAGTAAACTGGGTTCTCCGGCTGCGTTGGTGCCAGACAGTAATGTCAAATGGACAAAAGTGAAGTGTTAAGACTGAGTATAATGCAGCCAAGGAACTCACAGATCTGAAGTTTCTTTGATACAAATGTTAAAAAAAAAAAANTAAGCCATGTATAGCAAAAAACCAATGTACCTCACAGCAGGATATCCTGACTTGGCAGAATATCAAAAATACACATAATATTCATTCTGTGCACTTCCTTAACATAATCTGTGCTGTAGTTAACTTTATTGTACTTAGATAACTACTAAGAGAATGCATTAAAGTCTGATGGCATTTCCATGTAACTTCATGCACGCTTGACTTGAACAACATGGTAGTTAAGCTACTCCTCTGTAATGCTATTTGCGGTATTTTAGGCCAAAAGATTGTTCTGAACTGCTCAGCTGAACGCCCACAAAGGCAGTGGCTCCGAGACTTTTGCTGCAGTAAGGAGGACAGCAGCTATCCCTGCCTGGGGAGGTCAGGGTTTGTTTTTATTTCCGAGTTCCATTAAAAATCCGCTCTACAAAGAATGAGGTATTGAAAGCAGATTTGAAATCTAATTGAGCATAAAAGGTTTGCCAATTTTCAAGACTGAGCTGAATCATACGAAATTCAACACCCACTAAATATTATTTCTCTCCACGGGCTGCAGGATAGAGTTTTAATGATTTTACTTCTTACACTGAGCCAGCAGATACCCAGATATGATCAGTATAGTTGCTATTTCTAATTTCACAGATTTTAAATTATTTCAAATATTAAATCATCTTTCACATTGCCAGCCAGAGGATACAAGGCATAGGGAGGTTAGAAACAAGATCCGCTTTGTGAACACAAGTCCTGATTCTCTGCTACTTTGCTCCTGGTTCTGGGATACTGGAGGGGGAGAAAACTACTTCAAAAACATCTTTTTAATGCTCCCAGTACGTCAGGTTTGTATATGGGAAGCAAAGAACGTGGGGAAAAAAAGGAAATCTTTGCAGAGTTCAGAGTATTTTCTCTCAACGATTTATGGACAAAGCAGCAGAAGTCCCCTGAAAATGAGGGGATGTCAATTCCACGGAAATATTTCTTAGAGACTGTGAAGCTTCTGAGCCGAACGGTGCCTGCCAACATCTTGCCACTGCCTTGGCAGGCCCCAGGGTGCTGCTGAGGACCTCTGAGGTTCTCAGAGACGTGTGGGTCTGGTCAGCTCCACCGAGGCCACTTACTAAACATCAGTCACCTGGCGACAAGAGTCTGGAGATTTTCAGATTCATCACTGCTATCTGGTGGCTGGCAGAAGGGAAGTCGGTGAGAACTCTGCAAGTTTCTGCCTACGGGTATTAAGGATTTAAAAACGCCTATTTCCATGGCAGCCGGCTTTGTGGCTTGCTGAGGATGGCCCTAGGCAGCACAAGATGCTCGTCAATACTCTGAGTCTCTTGTGGGAGCCTAGAGCCCAACAGAGAGGCCGCATTGCCTTGAAACACGGCTGGAAGTCCACCAGGAAACTGGGGTAGTCGTACCATTCGTATGAGGGCAGACTTCAAGGAACTGAGAGGCCTAAGATGCAAGGTGTTCTGATTTTTGACTCCTGCTTGTAACAATGCATCGCTGATATTAATATTTAATCAGCAATATGCTTTTCATTCTAGGCAGAAAGAAAATGGGCAGTATTCTGAATTTCTCATGCCTATTGTACGTGGAAAATATATTAGAACTCATCTTTTCACTTACGGCTTAAGAACTGTATACTCTTCTCAGCACTCAGTATTTCACTTAGCAAAGGACAGCACTTTATAACTATTAAATGCACTGCCTTAGGGATGTGGTAACCCATTGACTTGACAAGTCTTTTAAAAAATGCTATAGTCAAACAGCAAGGCAGGATACATAGAATTTATCTGATAAGCTGAAAAGTCCCTAATGACCCCAAGCACTTCAGGCAACACTAAGTATAAAAGTCATTTTGATGAACCTGCAAATCACATATAAATCAGGAGAAGATTTGTGTGTCCAAATGTTTTTAAAGGCATATATTTCCATTGTGTCGTCTTCTTTTTCCCCCTTTACAATTCCCTTGACATGAAAATATAAGAAATCATTGAGTTAACTGATCTGAATTAAACCTTTTTACACATTGCCTCCCTACCTCCTTTCTTATGGCTTCAATGTGAAAATGGCAGCCCTCACTCATTTTCCTTTCCCATGCTTTACAACATGAGAGGTTAAATTTAAATTTGTACAGGGGTGGACAAAAATCATGCTTTCCCACATGACCGTGTCAATGCTACGCTTGTGTGAAGATAATTTTAGCTATATGCTACATGCAGAAGTGACAGGAGTAACCTACATACTCTGTTCAGGGTGCTGAGGCATGCCAGTCTGCTATTCCAACAATATTCTGTAATTAATGTTGAGTGAGCAATAAAGAAAAACCCAAGAGAAGGCAAATCTGCTTGTTTTCTTTTCATTATGGATGACTATGCAAGAGGAAACCAGGAATATTCTGACAGTGCAGCTAAGATCTGGAAACTGTACATCTGTTTTGATCATTTGGATCCCAGCATTCATAAAGATGAGCAGTTTATTATGCTCAGTGCCATTTGTCAATACATCTTTCCCTATTTGTCCCTGCTGAGATTATGGCTGCTACAAAGTTAACAGCTGGCACTAGCACTGACTGCCCAGGGCCAATTTATGGAACTCAGCTGGTAGAATACTGACCACTTCTGACACAAAAGGATGCCGCTCTCCAAGCCGTCCAACTCTCTGCCCTTCTGTTGCCTCCCTCCCTCCTTTTGGCAAGAGCTGCCGCAGCGTTTGCCCGAGCTCCGGACTGCAGGAGCCGGTAACGCTCCCGGCCTCCCGCTTGCGGGGGGCTTTTTGGCACTCCCCCCCCCCCCCNTGGCCTGCCGCAGCTCCGCTGGACGTTGTGCCCTGCCGACACCGTCCCAGCACGGGGACTGCCCGCTGAAATGCACGCGGAGCTACAGAAAGCAGTTTGGTTGTTGGGGAGACTGGGAATAACTTTTATTTTTTAAGAATTGCATACCAGGTGCTACACTTTTCCTGTTAAATGAACCTGTTTTACAATTGCAAAAGCAAGAGGATGCTTAAAAATACTTTTTTTTTTTTTCTTAGACTAGCAAACTTAAAAATATTGGTCAGCTTCCTCTGTCCTCTTCCCCCCGACCCTTCCCAGAAGCGGAATCTCACAGAGTACGCCTGAAAGGTTACCTTACCGGTGAAATAACCCCCTCCCTGCATCTCTGGCCAAACTGACAGATCCAGAGGCATCTTGTTCGCCAGTATGACTGGCTGCGGGCACTGCTGCACAGTCTTATTGCCATACGTGTCCCACTTAGTACCACTGAGTGCTGCATGCAATTGAGTTGTCACCAAGAGAACAACCTGCCATATAGACATTTACAGGTCTCCATACTGTTGGCATTTTAGGGTGGTTTATATCTGCTAAACCCACGGTTGTCTCTGTACTGGTCCTTCCAACCCTGCTGCATAAGAACTGCAGCAGGCAGTCACCTTCTGTGCTGCACCTTCTGTGCTCTGGTTTTGTACCTCAGCATCTTGCACTTCTAGAGCTCTAAGACATCATCTGTTGGCACGCAGAAGTGAACAGGATATACCAAGTGCCTCTGGCTGGCACAGTTTATGTAACACTTTGGACCTGTCTGAATTAAACCGATCTCAGGATTAGTCAAAATCTGCCCGGATTATCTCAGAGCAATTTTATTAGGTGAAATCCTGATCAAAGTGAAGTAAAACAGAACAATTCCAATTAACTGTACTAGAGCTGGGATGTCACCAATGCTATTTTGACAAGGATAAGAGTATGAAAAAACACTTCTGGACCCCATGTCCAGCACGGTGTTATTTCATTCCTCTTTGGGATGGAGTGCTACTTGTTCTTAAAATGTCACCGTCAAGACAAAAAGAGGACAAAATGAAGTACAAAAATGGCTTCTGTTTATATGCCCTGTGCTGTCTGCTCCAGTCACCATTATCTCCTGGAAATGGACAGACCTACCCAGCTAATACTTGAGAATAAGGAATCTCCAGCTGTCACTAACACATCTGAAATCAAACAGAAAAGTGTTAAAACACCTATCTAGCTATTACCAACATGTGCTGCTTTCCCTGCTCGTTGAGCATATCCATCAGGTACCAAACACACATGAATTCACAAGTCAAGCTCTCAGGCCATTTCCCGCAGTGCCTTCTCCTTGGTGCACAACATACCCTTCAGTAGACAGGGCACAAACAGACAGAATCGTCTCCCCATCACAAAAATGGTTTATGCTCACACTTCACAGAGGTAAATAACAAAACTTTCTGTAAGGCAACGGAAAACTGCCTTGTTCCTGTTCGTCATCTTACTCGTGGGGAAGGAAAGTGCTCTTACAAGGCTGGTGGGACCCGAATGCCCTGCTTGTTCCTAGAGGATCGTGTTTGTATAAAGAATTTTCAATAGAATCATACTTGTGACAGCTTTGCATTGCAGCTTTTGGGAAGGTTTCACAAGCTCGCCTGTTCAATAAATAATCCTTCGGAGCCACAACAGTGTTCAGAAAAGCTTTACAAGTTGGCAACCAGTATGCGGCGCAGCCATTACGAATAGACTTTAGGAACTGCAGATCTTGCCTGAGCCGATAACAAAGTGTCATTTACTGGGACACATTTGTGTAAATTATAGGCATGAGATGTAGATTTCCCTTAATGCTATTTTTTAATGTGGTTAAGTCTATCAAATGCTTCGAAGTGGTAGGATGTGCAAGAAAGACCTTCTGTGCAAGACAACACAGATTGTATTTACAAATACAACCTACAAATAATATTTCGCAGAACTGCATTGCAGGCAGCCTGTGGGCAGGCTGTTTCACTTCTGTTGTTACCTGAATCACCACAGAAGGATTTATTTTGCTCCAGTGAGGTACATAACAAACAAGGACATCTCACCCCCCTCCCAGGTAAGAAAATCAAGATCTGAAGTTAAGCTAATTTGTCCCACTAATAGCCTGCATTTACACCTGATGCCTTCACAGAAGCTGAAAGCACTCTGGGGACAGCTCAAGAGACAGGACAAAGGTGGAAGGAGACTGCGCTGTGACATGAACAGTCCATAATGCAATTTTACTCCTGTGGAACGCAATACACAAGCACAGGGAGCAGTAAGGCATGCAGGCACTGCATGCTGTTATATTGCTCAAGGTATACAATCTGTGCTTGCAGCAGTTGCATTGGGCAGCCATCTCAGAAAGAAAAAAGTACCAGTACCAGACTAATAATCATTAGCCCCAACTCAAAGCTACAATGTCCAACGCAAGCCTGTGACTCACTGCTTAGGACTCCATCTAAATACATCTGATGCTTATTGTATGCAGATGCTGCTGCTGCAGCTGAAATCTATGAAATTCCTGAGAAGTCAAGCTTAAGCCTTAAAGTAGACTTCCAAAACTGAACAATCCAATTGCAAAGCAAATGCGTATGCAGATTTCAGACTAAATATGACAGCCTTGCTTTGAAGGTTTCACAGAAAGATCAGTCCATTGGTGATAATTAGTTTAGGTTAATTCCACTAGCACTTGGATTGTAAGAAAAAGCAAATTGTCGACTGAAAGATGAAACTGGACAGAGGCATCAGCAATCCAGTCTTTCTAAATGCCTCCTAAAGATGAGAAGGAGATAACGTATTAATCTCTAAGAAAACAGAAGATACCTTCGTTAGCGTCCATTTCAGTAGTGTCAGCGCATGACACTACTGTTGCATACAAACAGACTGAACAAACCACCTAATACAACAGAACCAGATTCTGCCCCCATAAACAAATTCTAATCTCAAGTCCAACAGTCTGGAAATTGGTTATTTTACACCTTTCACAATATTTATTACTGTACAGGTGATAAAAGGTAAACATGTTTGATGGATGTTATTTATTCCAATATTTAAAAAACTACTAAAAAATTTCAAAACTCCACTGTCCTCACCATGGCTGCTCTTCTGTTCCCCTCATCTGGCTTATGAACTGCCAGCATAAGGTTCTGCAATGAGAATTTTTAGCAGCATGCAGCTGCACCACAGGTAGCTATGAAAACAGGTAGAGTGCTTTTCACAGCTACATTTCTGAAAGTACTGCGATAAAAATCTAGCAACGTACAAATTCTGGCCCTGACCCTAAATAGCTTTTCCCCCATTAAGGTCAGCATTCTGATGACCAGCCCTAGAGACAGAGAGGCAACATCCCCAGCAGCAGCACTGTGGTGGTCGGGTGCCCTCGGAAGGCAATGGCAAAGATCCCATTGCCCCAAGTGAAGTCAGTGGGCATTGACCAAAGGGCCACCAAACACAGTCCTCAGCAATTTCCACTGCAAGCGCTAAACAATCCACTTCAATTCCGGCTTCTCCAGCAAATACTTAGCAGATATGTACATTTGAAGCATGACATTGTACATACAATTTTCCCGTTGGGGAGAGAGAACAAACCATTTGTGACAGATGGTAGTCGCTCTGCTTAATGTGATACTGGAAGACACTTAGTTACACGCACTTAAGATACAGTGACGGAAACAGCATATGGACCTAAATAGAATAGAAGAGGCATTAAGCTTAGAACTTTGAAGCTCTTCCTTTGAAATGGTCTTGTTTTACCAGCGACATTTACTAAAGGCAGAAACATTGTTTGCACCGAGCCCTATAAAAGGATTTAGTAATTTAGAAAAAAAAAAATCTGACACATACTTTCAAGACGAAAGTGTACAGCCAGCCTTCAGATTTTTCATGCTGCTCTGTACTCCTGATACATCTCCCGAGCTATTTTTTAAATGTATGTACATCTTAAGGTCTAAGATCTAACATGAATAATAACTGAAATGATACATAATTAAACATTTTGCACATCAATGTGTGATATTGATGGTTTAAATATTTCATGACTAATATGTCCAGTTAGGTTTAAGCCAAGCTACTGAGTTATTTCTCCCTCACCTCCACTGCCCTACATCTGAGAGTATTGATACAGCTTTCACTACAAGTTGAAAAGACGACTTCAAATCTACTTCCTGGAAGGGTGGTTAAATAAATACTGTCATGCTAAAATAAGGAACAGTCAGACAATAAAGGATAAGGAAAAGGTATCTCTTTCTACTAGCATGTAATACACAGTGCACTCTCTGTGCCCAGCTTCCAATAATATGGTGGAGCTGGTGATGGAGCTCTTCATTTTCGGGTCTAGGAGCCCAAGGTACGAGCTCCTGTAGTCCCCAGACCTACACACCCAAGTCACAAAACATGGTGAGTTCTGCAATGCCAGCATTTATTGAGCCCATTTACTGCACTCAGCTTAGTCACGCCACGTTCGAGGCCTCTGTGTCGAACAAATCAGTGGTTCGGAGTTTTCCTTCTGTACTGCTCTGCTGGCTGCTACTAACTTACCGGAGAACTGATCCTTGGGCTCAGCGAGCGAGATCTTTATTTTCAGTTTTGACAATGAGAGGGTCTGTCTTTGCTGATGACTCCTGTCTGGAGGTTGTTAAATTTGCACCCTGTTAGAGGATGTGCTACATGTGAAGAGTAGGGAAAAAAGTCCAGTGACAGAAAAACTCTTCCTTAGGTCACTTGGCTTTTTTAGTTCCACTCCAATGAAACTTTTTCAAGTATTGTGGCTTTTTTTTTCTTCCCATGCTGCATTTTTCATGACCTCTAAGCTTGTAGTGTATTTTGAGGTACGCCTTTTGAACTAAATGCCGTTTGCCTAAAATGCCTTTTGAACTATCACATTTATTATACTTCAGTGTATCCAAAGGACTTCTCCTTAGTTCACAGATGAAAACATTTCCCTTTTTCTCTTTTTTCTTTCCCCTGGAAAAGTGCCAGCCCCAGAAATATACACACGAGTTTCTCTTATTATCCTTTGAAGTAGAGTAAGATGTACAATATGGATACATCTATTACCTCTGCTGCAGTATAGAAAATGCTGAAGGCCAAACCACAACATCACTTGCACCTCTGTAACCTCCTTCAGAAGCATTAGCACAAGGCAGACCATTGTGAAGATGAAGTTATACCTTGAGAGAACTAATAAAGCAGAGAAAACTGTGAAGAATGCTAACATCATAGTTCTGCAAATGTTTATATTCAAGACTGGCATTCCTACTCAAACTATTAATCCCAGGATTTTCACAGAAGTTTGAAGGACGTAGGTATCTAATTCCTTTTGACAATAGGATTTGGGAACCTAGTCCCTTGGTTGATAGTTTTACTTAAGGTGTCACCTGAAACACCCACAGGTGCACTCCAATAAACAAGGCAAGCAGCATCACACAGTCATTCTTAGCACTAGTTAGGGAGCTGTGTATATTCTAAAGGGATTAACTGCTCTGTGCTCCATTGTCAAAGCCGTATCATACACACTGCATACTGCGCTGAGTATACTGTCAATTGGTGGCCATAAATATCGGTTGTAATAAGGGAGATACAGTCAGTTATACAGCTGGGATAGCGATAGAAGGGCACATTCACTGAAAAAAAATCAATTTTAATTAGGAAGACAATTATATTTTCTCCCAAAGGTTGCCAGGGTCTCAAGATTTATCTTTAAGGTGATGGAGAAGTAATCTTTTGCCATTCTATATCTACTGGGTAGCACTGAACTGTGGAAATATTTCAGGTCCAAGGGAAGACCATAAGGTCCCTCAAGGTCTTATAACCCAAGGCAATAAAAATCACTGGCACATCATTAGCCCGTCCCCTGCAACAGCAGTTTATGATTATATCCTTTGATTTCTCCAAGTGAAGATTTGTTCAGTTCATTCTCAAACTATGTAGCAGTGATTTGGCCTACACTGCTGATTTCACTCCTATTTACAGTTGAGCTCTGTGCAAGTAGATAACCC
This sequence comes from Anseranas semipalmata, assembly GCA_013399115.1. Taxonomy (NCBI): domain Eukaryota; kingdom Metazoa; phylum Chordata; class Aves; order Anseriformes; family Anseranatidae; genus Anseranas; species Anseranas semipalmata. The sequence continues at coordinate 508,715 of VXAA01006688.1, forward strand.
TAGCTGAGCTACCATCTCACCTTAAAATAGGGACAAGCTATAAAAATTCGCAAATGCAAATCAACTGCCCAGCCACTGCAAGTTGCTTTGTTTGGGACTTTTATTAAGGAAATCTGTTCTGCCAGCTGAGAAAAGCTCTCCAAGTACTTCTGGAGCAGTAAGTGGTTGCTGCCAAGCCCTTCCATTTAAATGAGAAAAGGCTGCAGTAGAAATGGGCAGTATTTGCTTTTTGTGGGATTTTGCTGAACAGAGAAAAATTCCCCTTGACACGTCACAGTTTAGCTGCCTAATTTCTTTCCAATGAGTGTTTTGTTAATTGCAACACCAAAACACTACAGTCCTTGATTTCTAAAAATGCCAACTATATGACAATGGTCATTACAGTCTCAAGTGAGAATTCTGCTCCTCTTATAGAGCACATTTGGTTGATGCATAGAAGTAGAGCAGAAACCAGTGACTCTGGGTTGTAACACGTCCTGATGTGCAACTATTATGCAATAATCAGTTAATAGAAAGGAATTGGTTTTATTTTCTTTTGGTCTACGCCAAGTATTGGTACTTGTGGGTGACGTGTCAGTTTATCCAAGCAGAAGAATCATCGAGCATTGCTCGTGTCTTTTCTGAGACATGGTACTTGCATATTGTTTGTTTCAGTAAGTCAGGACCAAACCCTGTAGCCCTTTCTCACGTGACTTCCTCTCTTAAACCCTTCAGCCCTTGCCTTGGTTTTCTTGTGGCCAAAACATCCAGCACAAGGCTGGGAAGGCTGAGGGCAAGGTGACTGTGTAAAAAATCAGGGTGCGTAATTTGGAACAACCGGCTTAAGAGAGGAGGACAGGCAGGAGAGAACAAAATCCTCTTCCCCTAGGATTGAAGGAGAAATTCCCTTTTATCCCTCCCTCCCTCTCCTTGCCTCCTGATGATCATACCGATTGTGCTCTGAATTACAGAATCAGAGAGTGGTTTGGGTTTGTCAGCTTAATAAGGTGGCCCGCAAGTAGCAGCCAGTCTCATTCTTCCTTCTCCTTCCAGCCTACTTGCAAGCAAACTGCCCGGTACGTATCTAAGTTGTACCAATAAATTCAGGATCACCTGCTACACTCTCATCCTTACCCCTTTGTCTGGCAGGGTCTTTTCACCACAAGCTTGTCAGGACAGATCTGCCTCTATTTTTTGTGTCTGTACAGTACACTGCATTCCTGGTGCAAGTCACTTTGGTACTGTGGTGCCCGCTCTGTCTGACGAGGGAACAGATACAAATTCTAGCCAAACTACTGAAAAAACATAATTGCCCAGAGATTCATCAGTCTGCTTTGATGAACACCACCATTTGTAATAGAACACAAGCACTGGAACTTCCGAATCACTACTGGAAAAAGATCTGTCAAACTGTCACCAGCGTTCACATCTTCCTCTTCTCTCTACAATGGATTTCTATTACAGACTTCAAACACATCCTGCTCTGAAAACACCCCATTGATGTCGAGATCTCTTCAGCATATGAAACAAGTGCAGGGCACATAAGAGAGAGGCACCGCATGGTTCTGCAGTTTTGCATATTTTTGCGGCAGTGTTCTACTTTCTGAGATGCTGGAATTGCCAGCGAGTGGCCCAAACCTGCAAGACCTTCCAGGGTGATCAATCTGCAGTTTTTATGTCTTATTTTCTCTCTGAAATATATCCTATTATATATCACCATGGTGATACTGGTGTAGTCTTCTTTCAAGTTGTAGTGAAATCTAAGAATGTTTCTGAACAATATTCCTGCGGCTTTTCAACACCACAGAGATATTAAGCTGTGCAAAGCCTACTACTCTACATACACATCTCCCAAAACTGTAAACGCCTTCTTGTCCAGCTGTGACAGATTTGATCCTGAAATGTGCAAGCTATTAGCATTTAAGGAGTGCTGAGAACACCTTACTTCCAGCAGCATTACTGTGCATCACAGCATTAATGCTTCCAAGCAGCATTTGTGAGGCCTCTGACCACTTTCAAACCTAACAGTTTCAAAACAAGCATAATTCAGCTGTTAACATCAATGCAGAACATGCTAACATTGATCAAATATATACAAAGAAGTAATACCAGCCTAAATTTTAATGAGACTATAAAATGATGCTCAGGAGTAAAACTGAAGATACATGAGTTTGTTTCTGTCTATTTAGCTGATCTTGGAATTGCCAAAGTGGTGTGAAAGTGATGGAGGTAAACCCATGGAGGGAACTCAGACTTCACAGGGACTTCAAGAGACTAATTTCAATTGTAAATAAAAACATGCTTATTCTTTTCTGTAAAATGCTGGAAAAAGCCTTTTGAAATAGTGTTTTATCATTATAAATGCCGGAAAGCTTTCTGATTGAAAGTGATTGCATTCAGGGATATTTTTGTTATGCGATTTCAACAAACAAACTTGAGAGTAAAATTCAATTTAATTTCAAGAAGCAACGAGAGAGGGTAGATTTAATAGGAACATATTGTTCCAGGCATGCTCTGTGCCAGCCTGCAGACCTTGAGCAAAGCCAGCCATCTGAAAGCAGCAGGGGAGGGAATGAGAGAGACAGAGGGAGGTAAAGAATGAGAAGGAAGGGGAGGAGAGCACAGAGAAAGAGACAGATAAGAGGAAAGTTCCTGTCAGATTTTGCTGTGATGAGAGAGAGGAGTTGAGCACTGTGGGAGAAAGAGATATGAGGGAGACTCTGAGCTGTGTATAAAATAAAAAACAATGCATTTAAGTTAGGCTACAGCAGAAGTCCAAGACACTATCGAACTTTCACAAAGTCAACGGAAAGACTCCTCTAATTTCTATGGTGGCATTGCCTCAAGCTGTCAGTAAATACAAACCAGTCTTTGTCCCCCTTTTCGCCAGGGCTTGACAACGCGAAGGGGCTGCTGAATACAGAATGGTTCAGTCTGATCCCTCCTAATCAAAGTCATTGGATAACAGTGAGAGCGATTCCAGAGGCAGCCTCTAACTACGTGGCCGCTCCCCGTGCCAAGGTGGCACACCCCGCATGAATACTGCAAGGGGAGGCAGCAGGATAGGACCAAGTACACCTAACCAACATGTCTTTCTAGAGCATATTGTAAGATTTCAAGGCATTACAACAGATCAATCTCTTCCAAGAGCTTTAACAGATATTTTTCAGCAAGTTCCAGTGGAAAGAAATTAAAAATTCTCCTAAGCCGTCTTAGGGGAGACACCAGTCTGTAAAAGGAGCTTCAGCACATAAGCTAACGATCTTGTTGTTGTTTTTCGTCTTTCCTCCCTTCCCCTTCTGTTTTCTGCCCATTAAGATTACTGGGCCAGATTGTGAGATCTCCAGAACAAAAACCGTGGCACTGTATTTGAAAACACACCTTATGCATGTTTGGTTTTAACAATGCTACTAATGAGAACAGCCAGTAAAAAGGCTCCACCTGATGACTCCCGAAACTTTGTTGAAATCAGTGGGATGCAGGATGTTCTGTCTGACATGCAGACAAAGGACAGGAATGAATTTTGCAAGGTATATAGCAGCTGAGCACTCTTCCTGTAAACACCATTTAATAAATCAATATGTAAACTGAATTCCTAAGCACGGAGCTCTTTCTCGTGCTTATCGGAGCTAGCTTGTGTCCACACAACTGGAGTGGAGCTAGGCTGTAAGACAGTTTGGAGGCAGCACCTGTTTGCTTCAAATTTCAGCTCTCACAACATCTCTATACATGGACTTGAACAGATAATTCAGGTCTAAGATATGCCACTTCTACTCACACCACTGTTTATTATTCTGATTGTCCAAATTAAACACTTACAAAGATTATAGAGCCCCTTCTTTCTCAGAAATTGTTTCAGTTAAAGGTCAGTATTAAAAATCTAACTCCTGTGAACAACGGTGAAGACCAACCAACTTCTGTAAGAAAAGTAACAGATCTATAAATAATGGAACTCTTTAAATTTATGCTTATTTAACTGGCAGGGAATTTCAAGCAGCTTTAGATTCTTTTGAAAATCCCTCCTTCACACAAGGGAACTTCCTTCCGTGCAGAACTGGTTTTCTGTTTACACGTGCTCAGTCGCTACGTGGTTATCCTATGACGTACAATGATTTATGAACACAGATAGGATTAACTCTGACCTTGTGAAAACCAGCAACTTCCCTCTTCCTTCTCTCCTCACCTGAATAACTTACTGGACCCCTTAAACAAATTAAAGAAATAAGTAAAAGTGACTGGAAACACTGCTGGACTATTTAAGTAAGCTGCAGAGAACTGCACTGGATAATTTATTCTTGTGAGAAACATAATGATCACCCAACAAGTTTGGTTAGGAAGGCGGTTTATCAGGCCACCTTGATATACTAGGGCAAAAAAATACACAGAACACCTACTGATGATGGATTGCAAGATATATTAATACGGAAAAGGATTGAGATTTACTTTCAATAGTAGATTAAGGTGCTCCAACGCAGCCAAGACTAGTTCTTTTAAAACAAGAGGGACTGAGTTTATTCTAGGTAAGGACTTAATTTTTATTGAAAATCTACCACCTTCAAACTGCTCAAAAGTTGAAGCACTATAAAACTGTCAAATAACACCATTATTAAAAGCTTTATTTGACAAATCTTCCACTGCTGGGATAACTTGTGTGTTTGCCTTCTCTCTCACATGAAATAAAATCATTCACTTATGCAAACTGCTGACAGGAACGGAAACAAATGGGGTTCTCAGCACAGGGTGAAACACACTATCCCCTTTCTGCAGCTTAATGGAAACCATACTTATTCATGAATCATAAGGCACTCAGGCTGGAGAGCTGCTCTGCTGCTTGTTGCACAATACTTTGGGAAATATTTGGGATGGGCTCACAAGAAGCTCTATGGTGTTCTGGAGCAGCTGGTAATTTTTCAGGAACAGCCTGCAGGTAGAAAACATCTGCATGAAACTGCTCAAGGGGAAGAAAAGTGGCTGCACAATATCTGACAACCAAATGTAAGATTTATTTTAACCTCCTTACAATAAAGAAGTACTAGTAGCTCCACTAGATGGCCTGATAGCTAGCCTTTATCTGTGACCAGTGACCTTCCCAGCACTTGTTATCGATTCATAGATTTTTAAGGCCAACAAAGACTTTTATGATTTTCTAGGCTGACCTCCAAATTAACATTAATGTGTGTGAGCTTCCTCTTCTGTGCATCACCTTGGAACCATCTGGTATCAGCAACTGATGGACAAATACCTAAGAATTTACCTTCAATTTAACAAGGATTGTCTTGGAAGTAGGTCACAAACACCTGAAAACACTTATCAGCTTCAAACAACTTTGAAATACACCCACAAGTCAGGAATCTTTGCATCTGGAAATGCCTGGGGAGGTTTCTTGTTGCTTCCCTTTTTAAATAAAGCTTTTAAATAAATAAAGAACCACTTAAGATTCCTAGCCAGCCCTCCACAAAACCTGTGCAATGTGCCTTATTAGGTAAGTAGGGAAATTCCTTTCTTGGGAGACCTCCTCAAACAGCAAGTCTTCCAGCATGCACTTTGCCGTTGCTAAGACAGTTGCCTCCTTGATGGAGTTGGTCACGTTTGCGAGTGCTGTCCTGGGACGTGAAAAATCCTGGCACTTCCTGACCAGGTATGACTAAATTTGTGCGGTACTTACGTTACAGCTGTAAGCTGGGGCACAAGTGACCGTGGACCCCACGGGGCTCTGGGAGCCTCCACGGGCAGAGGCAGAGCGAGAGCAGGGGAAGTAACAGCTGTTTCTCAGACCAGGTTATATTTTGAGTTGGATTTAATAGAGAATCCAGAACTAGCTAGATTTCATTTAAGAAAATGACTAAAATTAGTTTTCTGTGATGCTGCTTAAAGACCAGGAAAAAGAAACAAAACTAATAGAGGATGGAGGGGAATCTGGGCTGAGGCGCACTTGGAGAAGCCAGGCTTAAAGGCTAGCTAAGCAGTTGCAAGCGCACGAAAACTCTAACACGCCTCCTGTAATGAATTCTGTCAATCAGAGCAGAAAGTCCTGCTTGATGTTAACGTCCCCTGAATATTTTCCACATCTATTTTTAACCGTGAAGTGTGGACCACTCCTTGGAGATCTGGGAAACATCCTGCCTATCAAAAACATTACTGGGTACAAGTAATAAAACAGTGGCAACATTAAAATTACATTTTCAGGACCCTGAGATAAACTAAAGGCACCTCACAAACCTCTGCCTTGTTCTACTGCTGCATCACTCACATTCATTTTCATCGCTTAACACCTTGATCTTTAAGATTAATAATTGTTTATTTTCTTACCAAATAATGGCTTTGCTTCTTCCTTCTATTCTTGTGACATGCTGTTCTGGCTCTGGCTGCACAGGATTAACTTCAATGCCTATCATTAATTGGTAATCTAAGTTTTATTTTTTCTTTCTGAACTGCATCTCTAAATAAAACTGTTTGAGTCACTTTCCATTTACTCTAGATATAGTGGGTCCTGCAGTTTTGATAACATAAATTACATCTCAGCCCAGAAGACATTTTGGGTTTTGATTTAGAAGGGAAATATATAGATGCTTGTAAATGCTACCCATCCATGAAAGCAAGAGAGCTTGTGAGACAGAGTCCACAGAACTTCCAGCACGATCGGGAAGGTTAATACATGATTATGGTCAGCTTAAAACACACTTCTGGGCAGTGTTTCATGAAACAACCTACACCCGTGCTTTTCTTCTTTCTGATAGACCGAACAAGCTTTGGTTCCCTTGAGCCTCAATTCTCTTCTTTAGAATTTAGCTCCAGGAACAGATTCAATGCAATATAAGTGATTCCTTCCCTTTTAATATCACCAGTTTATTAAGGACAGGGCAGCTTAGGGGATGGACTGGCTAATCTGAAAGTCAGGCCAAAAAACTGGGATATCACTAGAATCAAAATTAAGGCGGCCTATTACTTGTCCTAATAAAAACACATACAAACCTGTTTTTTTTTTTTTTACTACGTTAGCACTTTGAAGCACCAGCTGCAATGAAGCCCCCCATGGCAGGTATGCTGCAGGATGAGCCTCTCCCAAGTGATGCACAAGTTGCAGTAGAAATGGCAGAGGGAAAAATGGGGGGAAAACAGAGTTGCAAAGGGGTGAGACAACGAGCCAAAGGCAAGAACCATAAACCAAAGGGATCACAGGTGCTCTGAGCTCCACCACTATCTGTGACCTATTCTGCTTCTCAAATCATTGCAGAAGGTGATAAAATGAACAGACTTTTATTTAAAAGACACTGAATTTATCGGCATTATATTCTCCAAACATCTCTCAGGAGAGAATGTTTTGCCTCAAAGTGCTATTAATTTTATGCCTCTTCTGGAGTGTTTAGAGCCTGTTTGCTTTTCCTGTGAAGCCGAGATACCTTTTCTTGCCTCCCCTATTCCTTTGCTGAGCTTTTCCCCTGAGAATACTGGGAACCCCCAAAATCTTATTTGTTTATTGCTACTTCCCTGTAGTTTCACCTTTCATTGCAAGCCTGAATGGGCTTATTAGTTTTCCTATAAGTCAGCCAGCCTTGCCTGAAAAACACCAGGAGCAGTGTTATCTACCCAGTCAGCGATTCAAACTCTGGTGTGCTCAGGATTCCTCACCTGGAGGGTGATTTTGTTTTGTGCTTTTGGTCCATGATTTTGGAATACACGTGCGTGCGAGAGAGAAGGAGACAGAAGGAGGAAAAGAAGGGATGAAAAATATTTTCAAAAATAAAACTATTATTTTAATGGACCTTTTCACCCTAAAGCATTAGATGAAAATAAACAACAAAGATGGAGAAAATGAACAAGAAAGGGAGAAACTGTGTGCAATAAAATGTTTTTTGCAGAAATACTTACTGCAGCAATGAATATTTCATACTTTTGTTTATTCCCAGGCTCATGAGCCCCCAAATACTGTAGCATTTAGGTGCTTGCTGCTCTCTGTTAAATTGAGCTCATCTGGAGGGCTAATGAGCTCCTTTATCTCGCACTGCCCCTCACTAGGGTAGGGGGCGACAGAAAACCTCCTTCCTCCTGCCCACTTCAACAGCAACCGCAGCTTGCGTGCGCCCCAGGGTGCACGGCCAGCACCCTTCTCATCAGGCTGCCGTGCTCGTGCCTGTGAAGAAGCTATGGGCCCTGTACGCATCTCTTCTGCAGCAGCATAAGGTGTGTGTCTGGGAGCCCTACCATGACGTCCTTGAATGGTTTTGCCTGTGGTGCTTTATTGCTTATGACTGGTACAGTCAAATCTGCACACAAGATAGATTTCCTTAGCCTGGTAACAGATGGAGTGGTACCAGGTGCTGGGGGAAGGAGATGAGAGTGAGCAGTGGCACTTACAACAAGCGCACACTTAGCACGATTTACTATAGTACTTCATTATAACTGACTAGAAACTCTTACTTGGATGTATATCATGATTATCATATAATAACATCAATAAAAACTTCGAATTACTACATTTCTGGAATCCCCATGCCAGACTTTGTCAAGTTTTGAATAACTTCAACTGGAAAAACAGGTAAGAGGATTTGCAGGCTTTGCCAAAAAACAGGGACCACGACAGCTGAAATAGTGTAGCACGAAGTCCAAATTCCAGAGAAACCTTTGTTTCACAGTGTTACCCAGGTACCTCTAATGTAACAAAGAGAATAATGTGCGAGCACATACTTAAGCACTAGTGACCCAAAAGAAAGCTTGAGTAACAATTCTGAAGTGATAGTTTCTCACCTCTCACCTTCTGGGTACGACCAAAAGTATATCCCTGATTACTCTACAAGGTGTATTATCATTTCTGCTACATAAATGGGGAGATGGCTGTCCCCACTTCAAAGCCAGGCACACCTCCCCACAATCAAAGGTCGAAACATGGATACCAAAGTCAAAGTTCTGAACCTTGGAGAAGATGAAGCTTCAAAAAAGGAGAGTTCGCAAAGCCACGCTTCTCGTGTTACCAGGTGGGGTCTGATGTTACACAAAATACCCTTTGGCACGCTACCGCCCTTCCAGTCCTGACTACAGCACGACCGTACTGAACTGTGCTCTCATCCGATCCCAATGCAAAGGAATAGGGAGCACATCTAAGGGAAAAAGAAGAGTCTGGTCTTAGCTTCTTATTTTCTGTGGTGGAGGAGGTGAAACTTGTCAGTCATGTTTCAGTATCTATTTCTGATTTAAAAACAGAAACTGTCTAAAACCACTATCAACATAAATATCCTATGGATATTTTTGTCAGCAGATGCACAATACTGCTATTTCCTTTTTAGCTACTAAGCACACGAACGTTATCCATCAGTAATTTACCCTTCAGCACAAAAAGAAACCACCATCTACGGCCCAAAGAACTAATAGCAGAGTTACATTTTTATGGCATAAGGTCACTGCTGTGAGCACACTTTTCAGTATAGGAGGTTAAGTGTTCATACATGCAGCACGGAGAAATCAGTGCATTTAAGCTGTTAGCTCAAAGCAGCAAGAGATGCTCATCAATTTAGTGGGTGACCATCCAGTGTCCTTTGCTCAGGAAAGGCACCCGACACTAAATTACATAAGGTTTTACATTCTACTGTTTCAGAATGATTTTCACTTGTAAAATAACCTTACAGATGCAACCACTGTATTTGTACAGTCAGAGAATCACAGATGCCATGGGGAATTCCAACAGTTTCTGTATTTTATACATCATCTTTGCACCATTAGCAAAGCACCTAAAATTTCACCTCGTTCCCCTAAATCCCACCATTCTTCACCAGTCAGGATTTTATTCTACTGTTTCCCTGCCTGCATTGTGCAGACTAACACATGGATAATGAAGCAACTCAAACCGTTCCTACGTTAGCCAACGCCTGTCCCGGAACACCGGGAGCTACGCTGAGAAAAGCGCTTACGGGTGCTCACGTTACGTGCCGCGACGTCCACGCTTACAGCAGGCTGAGCTGATGCGGTGCCCAGCTCTAAGGGCCCATCTCTGCAAGGGCTCCCGCCACCGCCGGTACCAGTGGAACCGGCGTGAAGTTAACAAGGATGGGTGCATCCAGAATCACGCCAGCTAAAGCTTTCCCAAACATTTTCAGCCCTGGTGTCCTGCCCTTCTGTAGCCTGGGAGGGAACGTCAACCATTCGCGTTCAGCACTGCGTGCTCCTGCCTTGGTGCTCGGACTGCTAAGCCACCATCTTTTGCAAAGAACAAAGAAAACCAATGCGATGGAGATACTCAGCAGGTCAGCAATATCTTTGAAGAGAGGGATTTAACTCAGACATTAATCAGTATATAATTGCTTACGTAGCATGCCTTTCTTCGCTATTAATGATTTAACATGATGATTTACCAACGCACTGAGAGAAAGCCTGGATGGAGGGAGAAAAAGAACAGAAATATAGCCTGTGGTATTCCCTGCCAGAAAATGAATCTCCCCATGCAGGAGTGTCAATTTGATAATGAAAGATAAAACGCAGGGTGAGCCCAAGAGGGTACTTTACATATCGCTATGAATAATGCTGCTGCTCTCTCTACCCATTAGGCTGGATCAGCCTCTCGCAGACCCAGACAAAAAATATGGTGATTTCTCCATTCAACAGAAGTTGTTGCTCAATCAGGATACCATTTCCAATGAGCAATTTCTTATTTAGGCTTATACTAATGAAAAAAGTGTAATCAAATCAAATGCCAGGTGAAAATAAAAGTTTTCAATATTCTGAGAGGGATTCCTCTTTTGATTTTAACCTCAGAACCCTCATTTATTGCCCTTCCTGGCAATCACACTGGTGCTAGCTTTGTTGAAAAATTGAGCTTAGCATAACTTTACCAGATCCGATGAAAGAAATTTTCCTTTTAAAAATATATTTTGACCTATTCTGAGACTATTTTAACACAGAAAAAGTGTTTTTCAAGTGGTGGATTCCTAGGCAGAGGATTATTTGTAAGGGATCCACAAAGAGAAGCCAAGAAACTCAAGCCTACCATCAGTAGGATTAAATTTCCTTCCAGGAGTTTGGAACTCCGCATTACAAAGTTTTTATGAACCATGTATCAAAAGTGTTTGAAAAATGTTGATGTAGAAAAAAACCCTGCACAGAATATCCTGTTACATTTGTTGGTTACTTAACAGTGGGACAGAGAGTTTGGTGTCTTCCAGGAGCAAGGCATCCAAACTATCAATCAGCATGCTGAAATACTGTGGGAAGATTTAAAAATGTAACATTTAACAAAACCTGTGAGAAGAAAAACAGTTCTAAGATGTATGATCTGGGCTAAGAAAAATTCTTTCTGTGAAAATCTGTCCCTCATTTGATATCAGGATTGTATTTAAAATAACACTGCTCAATAACAGCTTAAATTTTCTGTCCCAAGCACCATGACATTCCCTCTATCCACTTTCCAAAGAGCAGAACAGCAGTAGCAATAACAATGTTGAATAACATTTTTTATTGAGTGAAACAGAATTCACTCAATTTTTTATTTGTATAAAATCAAGTGTAATTATACTGACCACAAACTCCATGCTCCCATAATCCACATCAAACTTCAATTTCATTTTGGAATAGAGCACACACGCTTGGATTAGTTTTTTGATTCATGTCCTCAAAAAAAGCAACCAAACAACAGGACAATACCAAACAAAATCCTAAACAACCTCCACAAACCATCCACAAGCTTCTTCATGTTTAGCCTCAAGTAAAAGCATAAAGCCACCTGTGTGGAAATGTGGTTCTCCTTTTTATAAAATTTCAGTCTTTAATGCCGTACTGAACCAGTGGATTGCAGAAACGTGTCACTGTCTCCAAGCTCCTTTGTTTGCAAATTTGCATTCTACAAATTTATGGATTAACAGCCACAAAATACTAAAGCAAATGGGGCAGAATTGTTTATAATGAACTAAGCTGTTGTAACATCCTCCTGTAGGTAGGCACAAGACACTGTAGGAATTAACGGATCCCAAAATTACGAGCATGAGGCAGTAGGTGTTTCATACCATCTCAATTATCCATGGGCCCGTTTCTAACCAGTGGAGTGGTACGAATTGAGTGCGGGTTGTTTCCTTCAAAGCCAATTAGCTCTTCATTCCTAACAGCAGCATTATCCTGAGTACCCACAACTGTGTTTACTGAAGTCAGTATGAAATCACTGATCAACGTATGAAGCTGGGACAGACAGCCTTTCTGCAGAAGAGCCCATAAAGCTGCACCACCTCATCAGGAGCGAGACCGTGCTGCCACGGCGTAGAAGGTGGCTACCGCCCATTCTCAATACCCCCAGACACGGCTCTATCAGAAACAGCAGACTAAAGAGGTCCACAGGTACCCAGAAACAAAACAGCTCACATCGAAGATGGCTGGCTGGAGAAAGCTGAGCTGAAAGGAATATCAATGGCTCTGGCAAGAAAGTCTCCAAGCATCTTCCCCTTATGCCTCTCATCTCAGCAGTTTTGCCTCGGTGTAAACAAGCCGGGCTTTCTTCTGTGGACCAAGTTTCTTTCCACAGAAGCTGCTATGAAACAAATGGGGCCTCCTCTTCCATGTGTGCAACCGAACACAGAGACCACACTAAATTCAAGCACGTAACGTGGGATTCCAAAAGCTGGCTGGACATGGATGCTGAGCATCACCTCAAGCCCAGCCTGTAACTAATGCAAACTGCACGTGCCCAGCACCTTCGAGCTCCACACACATCTGGGCACTGTAACTCTCTCCCAGAGATACTGGGAAACCAAAAGAAACCAGAAGAAACCAAAAGAAGAAACCAGGACAGTGCCCTGTGCAAAAGTCGGTCCTGATCCTCACTATGCCTTCACTGGCGAATGCGAAGCCCAGCTCGGCCAGAGTCCATCAAACCTGGTTAATTAGTAAGAAGCATGCTGAGCGAGGAGAGGTGCCAGGCTCACAGACCCTTCGGCGATAGGGAGCTGGGGGCTCAACTTCAGGTAAAGGCCGTAGCGCTGGCAGTCCCCCCCAGCACCCAAGACAGCTTGAACGACGAGCGCATTTGACAGCTCGCTCTGGAAAAGACATGACACAGTGAATAAAGCATCTGGCCAAGACACGGCCCCTCGTGGCCTTTTCCTCTGTAAGAATTTCGTCTCAGAGATATGGGGGAAAGGGAGAGGGAGAGAAAAATGGATATAAAACCGCTGACACTTCAGAGATGATATTTCTAACTTAGGAAATACTAAAGCTCCTCTTTGCTAATACACTCTTCAGCGGTTAGCATTAGATCCACCTGGGACAATGGACAAAAAAGAATTAACATAGCTACTTGTTATTCCATTCACACAATCTGTTTCCATTTTAAAAGCAATTTTGTAAATTTCTCACACTCCTTTTATTTAATCAATTGTGATGTAGAATATTAATTTCTAAATTGCATGAATCTTAAGTATTTGAATACCCCTGTGGTCCTAAACCCTCTACATCAGCCCCATGCATTTATCTTTGTTAGCAAGTGACACAGTGCTTAAAGAGTACAGTTAGAGAGTAGAAAGATCACAGCTGCTGTCGTATTAATATTTAGAGAGCAGATTTAATAAATACCATATCTCACTCTATGTTATTATCTGCATTAGTGCTATCAGGTTTTAAGGGAATTCAGGAGATGGTTTCTTATCCATCAGGTTGTCAGAGGCAGACAAGAGGAAAATCAAATGTTCATTTACTCACATCTGGTGTTCCACGGGGATCCATGTTTAGACCCCTACTGTGTTTATCTGTATAAATGGTTTCTATCTATCATCTAAATCAGAAGAGTTTATGTGTAGAGCAAACAACATCAGATAAATATCCTTATCCACTAACTTGGTATAAAAGTACAAACCAAATGTACACAGCACATTGTAATTCCTGCTATTACTGAGGTTATAAAACTCTTCCTTCTTCCTTCCACTTTTATTTTTGCTTTAGGTTCATAACTTGATTTGCAACCAATTATTGCTTTCCCCTTTTCCTCACGCCTTTTATCTTTACACTGATACATAGCTTCTGTTTCTCTTGTACCATATCAAGAAGCTGGAAAATTGGTTTTAAAAAGTGTTATAAATAGGTAACGCTGAATATAACATGAAAGAAAAGCAGATGTACCCCTGGAAATGAAATATTCAAACTAGGAGATATATTGCATCTTGCTTCAGGGAACCTGCTAGGGAGGACAGGGGAACTGTGGCAGAAGCAGTGGTATTACGCCGAGCCTTTTGCTAATGCTGCCATTATTATTCTCCTCTTTTTATCCAAACTTTTTACGATGCCAGCTTCCTTCCCCAAGGAGGAGTCAGTAGGATTTTATATGGGAAGAAAGGAGCAGAGGAAGACCATAAGCGGATGGATCTTTGACATCAACAGCCATTTTGGCTTACAGGGTTTTCACGAGAGCTACTAAAAATATTTTGCTTTTATGCAAAGCTGAGTAATTAATACATAAATATTGAGACCATGACCACCTGCCGTTTCACTCCCCCTAAATAGTCAGCCGGTCCTGTTGCTACTCGGGCAGCTGTATGAAGTGCATATACGAGAGATGTCCTGCAATGACACCTGTGTGAAGGCCACTTTGCAGGTATTGTGGTGTTTCAAAGCACCTCCCCACAGCACAAGGAATCCTGCCCATCATTAATGCAAAACACAGCTCCGTTTGGAATGGGACTTCCATTTATCCTCTGTCCTCCACTAGTGCTCTATAACCAAGCCAAACAATGCATGTAAAGCACGAGTACCCCGCTTCTTTATTTTAAGAGGTCTATAGATAAGAGCTCCACATCTGCCCATGTTTTGCTCTGATTTATTCTACGCAAGTCAGATCTCCTCACAGCACTGGAGCTATTCTCACTTTTTCCAAAATGTTACACAAAATCATTTGACCACGTTTGGGTAAAGACCTTCCAATTCACATGCTGTCACTAACCTTTTGCTACACATAATTTTGATTACTATCCCATTGGAAAGCATCGCAAAATAAACTAAACATAGAGAACACGTTCATTAACACGCACAGGATGCATAAAGAGGAAACGATGTTAATATGCCTTTCTCTCTGCAGTAAGAAAGAGAAGATCGAGATGAGAAAGTGTTTATCTCAGTTGGAAGATGCGTAGTTGGTAACACAAATGCACATTTAGACTGGTAGCTACTACCTCCACCAAATCGAAAGGTGAAGACGCCTGAAGGATGATGCAGGGGAAACACAGCCCATGTCACAAACTGGTGCTGAGGCCCTCTACAATGTTTTGGAATAAGACAGAAACTTCCCTGCTTGTGCTCCAAGATGGCCTTAAGACATAAAAATGTTTTACAACGTACTTTACATGCTTTCTTGGCCAGATTAATATGCCAAAAAAAAGAAGTGAAATATGCCTGCATGGCCTTGCATTCCCACAATTTTGAATGCACAGCTAAACCAAACTAATATAGTTATTTCAGAGGAAAAACAAAAATTCTTCAATAGTTATAACAACCCTGTTTTTATCTCATCATTATAATGGTCTTGCAATTTAAGACGGAGTTTTAAAAACCTTATATTGAGCTTCATTTACCTCAAAAACCCACATCTGTGAAGTAATGCAATGCTATTAGCTCCTTTAACATGGAAGAAACTGAGGCTTAAAGACATGTAAATGACTTGGCTGACAGTCAGACAGAAAGATTAAGCACAGAAAGTGGTCTCTAGAAAATGAAATAACTGGACTCAAGTGTCCTCTTCTACGCCTTTTGCTCTCCTCTAGTGCAGGACAGCACCAGGGAGCTTCCCACGGAAGCTGTGCAGCACGTGCCGTGCCATAGCTGGGCTCGGGGGCTGCTGAGCAGCAGGAACGCTCCAGAAGGCAGGAAGGCTGATGCTACCATCTCTACTGCATATACATACGGACACGCACAGACTACCTTGTTCTACATATGCAGAATGCTCAAAAGCAGCAGCATCCCAACAGATTATTTTGGCAGCTGAGATTCTGTCTAGTTAAAGACACTGCACATTTCACACATTCTTCCTCTCTGATAGCACTGGATAAACGCGTATACTGGAAAGTCAGTTCTGTTTTAAAGCCACCTACAGATGGCTGCTTGAGACTGGAGTCTCAGGAGTCCGATTAAAACAAACACACAAACAAACCCAAACAGTCTCTATATGTTCCAAATGAGAATAAAAAGCATATAAAAAATATTTTCTGTGCCCAATAATTTTTGATTACATATTGAAAGAATCTGATGCTACTTTGCTCCTAACACTAGACCATCAGTGTGTCGCACTGATGCTCTTTCTCCAGCAGTGAAAAATTCACTGCTATTTAGCTGGCCACAATTTCCATACCTAACTCTCTCCAGCTCCACACCTTCCTTAGGGATTGAGCCTAACTGGAACGTAAGCTCCATATCCCCAGTTTAGATGTTCAGTACGAGCAGTGACCCAAAATCCCTCGTTCGGGCGCACCAAATAGCCAGCGGACAAGAAGTAGTGCTCCGATGCCCCTGGAGCGCACCCAGCCCCACGGCGCGCCAAAGCCGGGAGCACGGGGCAGGCAGCCTCCGGACAGCGACGGACGGCACCGGCAGAAGCCGGCACTCATTCTGCCAGACTCGCGGGGTGCAGGCGTCCCCCCTCCCGCCGCACGTTCGGCAGGAAAGAAAAGAAACCGAGCCAAGCTCCTGAAAGGACTATAGCTGACGGCTGGTACAACCACGGGGTTCATGAGGCTGGAATCTCGCTGCTAAAGGACATGAGGGTTTCGGGAGAAACACTTCTGGAGCAGTCATGCAAAAGACTGCCATGAAAACGCGCCTGAGCTTTCTCATTTACAGCCTGCCTTGGCCATACCTTTATTCCCACTATATGAAATTTCGTGTTTTCATTTCCAATCAGCGGTATCAACAATTTCAAGGACACTGCAACAACAGTGGAAATAAATACATATAAAATATTAACTAATGGGAAGGACCTGATATTAGAAGTTAAGATGAAATTACACTTAACATTAAATTTAATGTAAAATGTTGGAATGCTGCTCTAGGAAATTGATTAAGAATATATCACAGTAAAAACATATACAAATTTAAAATGTTATTTAAAAACAGAGCACACTAATGAATGCATTCATAAATGGTTAGGTTTTATGCTATATACTTGATTGAACCTGTGTGCAGTGAGGTGTGGATCACTGATTTTATTTAAGTGGTAAATTTTACTTATGTTTGGAGTTGGCATCCTGTTTTTAGGACTTGAGATGTACTTTCTTTCTGTTTTTCATGTTAAGAAAAACTATGTTGAACTTTAAACCTTACACAACAGATATGGGATTAGTCCTGTATCCAGATTTACCAGGAACAATGTCACTTAACACAAAACTTTCCACGCAAACTTTCCAGTGGAAACAATTCAAATTCACGTTTCATTTCACTTAGTGCACTTACACGAGAGCACTAAGGTCCGTCTGCTGCCATATATGCAAACATATTTCTCAGTCCATAGCAATCTGCAGAAATACAAGGCGGCCAGCATTCATGATGGCATTCTTTCCAAGTTAGGTGTTTGGGTCAGGCTGGAAGTAATGGCCAGACAGAAGTGAAGTGCAAACAGCTTTGCAGAGGGTGCAAAACAATTCCTCCAGTATTTTCCTTCTCAGACAAAACAGAAGCAGATTTAGGTATTTCCCACTTAATCAATAGCTGCTGAAAAAATTCTCTGCAGTGGGACTCGGGTCAGATCGATAGCGAGTGCCTCTGAGGCTTCCCCTGCCGCGCCCCGAGCCCCTCAGCACCAGCGGCGATACCTCCTGCGGATGTTCAGCAGCAGCCCAAAAGCATCGTTTTGCTTCCTAAACCCTGATCCACGCGGGATCTGCCCCTGGAAGCAGTTCTGCCAACCCCAGGGAGGAGCTGCAGGAGTCAGAAACAGCGAGTTTCGTACTGCTTCGTTACAGACCCTGCTTAAATTCTCACAAGGGGAAACCAGCATGAGATGTGGATCCTAAGGGAAAAAAGGCGTTCAGGGGATCTTTTTCTAGGGACATTTAATCCACCCCTCTTTGAGAGCTTTTAAATAAAGTTTTCTTCAGAGGCACATCAAACCATACATCTAGGAGGCAAACTGGCTTTGCAGTAATCAAGAGACTTGGTGGTGAGCACCATCTCATGCACTGGTAAGTTCGTTTCTCTCCTGTTTCCATTATGTGCTATTGGAGTTACTTTCTGGGAGTATTTCCATGGACTTCTGTGTGCACTGGGTCATATGAGTTCCTCCCGATGTTGTAGTTTGAGGGCCAGAGCAGTAGTTACTCATTTTAAGCGCTATTTTAAGATTTGATGAATGGCTTAGCTCTTTTTCCCAGTTTTCCAAGGACCCAAGGTAAAATCAAAGCTAAATACAAAACACTTCAAAGCATCCTCTTTTTTTTCTTGTTTGGTTGTGTTGTTGTTGGGGAAAAAACGAGCATTCAGTACAACCGATAAATCACTTTGTCACCTTAATCTTTTATTGATCTCAATAAAAATAGTATTTTGTTTCTTAACAAAAATCCACCAAGAAGGACATCACATCCAGGGATGTGTATAATGTAGGAAGCACTCATCATTTAATGTTCTTATTTATGGGACAAGATATGGATTTTTGTGGAAAAATCTTCTACTGTTTTTGTAAGGTGATGCATCATATTTTTAAAGATGTGCTTGACTAAAAGGCAGGCGGTTTACTGACTCCACGAAGAAACTATATCTTATAGTGAGTTTTTATAAAAACAACTATAAAAACACTTTCTGAATCAGTAAAGGTAAGGGAGTACAGTGCTTTCCAACACCAAGACTGTGCTGTCACTTCAGTTCAGTATCTCACAGTCACTTAATTTTGTTTCAGATGATCATGTTAGGAAATCTCAGCAAAAAGAAAGAAAGGAGCAGTGATTGCTCAGGGAGCACTATAGTTCCCCACGAGGACCAGTCTGAAACCACACTCCCATGGAACACGCATGAGAAGTAAAACCTTGACTGTCTCCTGTGGTAGCACTTGCTTTCTAATCACCTCTGAGAATGTAAAAGCCACGCTCGAGCAACAATCTGAGCTGATGTCAGGAGCAGGCTGGTAAAGCAGGATGCCCTGTCTCCAGCTCGGCACAGGAGGCATGCTGGAAGAGACAAAGGGAGACTGGTGACTCCTGCACAACCATACGCGGATGTACAGAATACGGACGCTGTGAGCTGGACCTGCAAACATCTGTTTCCTGAATCTGACATCTGAGAGAGGCCTTAAAACGAAGTCACTTTAAAAGTCTTTATAATTTTCCTCAAGAAAATCCTGTGACAGTGCCAACTGTGAAACTGGAAAACATTATAGGTCTAGCTGAACCAGTAACTGCATTTTGATCCACGTACACCCACACTTCTGCAAAGTTACAGGAGGGAAGATATATCTGTAACTGTGCTGGGATTTGTGAGGGTCCAAGGGGAGGAGGAGGAAGATGGAGGAAAGGACACAAGGAATTTCTAGAGTCTCCTGATCTGGTGCAGCGAACAAATGATGAGATGGGATATAAGTATTCCTTATTCTCTTCGACAGAAAAATAAAACATTAAGTAATACAGAGAATTTGAAAACTTTCTGCTGCCTCCAGAGGAAGAATCTAAAGGCTTCACTCAAATCTTACCTATGCCCACTACTTTGTTGTCCTCTTGTATTGCTTTCCCCTCTTCTTGTAAGCTAACTCCACTAAAGGCTCGGTAATACATAAATCAGAGCTGTCTCTAGGTTATGGTGGCATATATAGCTATGGGTAAGATCAAACCCTACTTAAATAAGTCTGTTCTCTAGTTTCATTGTCAGTCCTCACACAGGTAACTTATGTGAAATTTAGCTCATCATTTGTTACCATAAGACTCTCATAGAATATCACACCTCTAAACCATTTTTATTTAATAAGATTAGCAGAAAACATTGGTGAAATTTGAAGATCCACAAAAATCTCAGGAAATTTTATCCACTGTATGCTCAAACTGTAAAATGGATGAACTGCAACTGAGTCCAACTATTCTTCACCCCGACTTTTTGAAGAGTCCTCAGGCCCTTCTCCTTTCTACACAGTTTAGCACAGTCTCTACTGAATGCCTGCTATGGGCTTTAGGGCACCATAACTCTGTTTGCAACCCCTGAATTGTATAAAATTAATATGTGCTTTAAGATTTGCTTAATAAAGCTTTCCTATTTTCATCTCACAATAATGTTAAATAAGGGCCAAAATTCTTCCCACTTAATTTCACGTAATCTGCTGCACTGCACCCAAAACTGGCCCCAAGCCCTCATTCGCATACCTTGCAGATTGTCCAGGCTATCGTCCCATCAGGAAAGGCAAAACACAGAGAAAAAGCCTCTTCCATCCTTCTTTGGAACTGAATTGAAAAAAAGCAGCCTGTAAAGTCCCCTGGACTCTTGGGCCGCAACTTGCTATCCACCAGACACCAGTCTGTAGGAAATGTCCCTTCGTTCTCTTACTGAAGGCAATCACACAGCCAGATAACCACGTCCTTAACATCAAAGATTCAGTGCTTGCAAAACCATTATTGGAACCATCTCTCACGCGAGAGATTTTTTACCCAGCATTTTACACAGCAATAGTTACACTCCTCATTTTCTCCAATTATGGTTTGTGCTGGTTTGGGAGGCCTGCAAAATCCCGTACCCCAAAGACCTCAGCATCAGGCTTTCTCAGGACGTATTGTGAGAGACTACCCCACACATAGGATAATTTTTTCATCTTAGTTTCAACGTCACTGAAGCATTTTTATAACACTACACCATTGTAAAAGAGTAACATTAAGTTGAAGTAAGGACTATTTCTTTTTTATCAGACTCCTGAAATTCTCCAAACATTCTCCTAGGTTTCGAGTATATTCAGTAAAGAGAATTAACATGTGCTTTTCATGCTCTACTATTCAATCTGCTCTGCTTCTTCACAGTCTGGGCACATACTTTTTTATACTTTAGAGATAAAGAGAATAGAGAAAGAAAATTCCACCAGTGCCTACAATAAACCAGAGGGCAGTTATTTCCTGCTCGTTCCTACAAGAAGTGAAGCTGAAGAAACACTTTCTCCATTCTTTATTTGTTTTTCAGGGTCAGAAATTCAAGGCACATTGCACGGGCTTCTTATATCATGGCTAGAGGTCAAACCTCATAATACATGACTTGTCAGTATCTTTTAGCACAATTGATAGCAGTGTACTGCTGACTCTTGCATTCCAGACCTAGAAGAAAATGTCCAGAGCAACTGAGGTTATATGATAGATTTTGTAAAATATCACCAAGTCTCAGGAAGAAAGATGGTGTTGGAGGCTCGGAAAAAGGGCTGCATATCAACCTTAAAAAATGCCAGAGCCTTGATGGATGTTCAAAACCAGTCATTAACAGTAGTGACTCCTGCCATCCACAAAAATCTCTACCTAGTTTAGCAGGAATTCATGTATGCAGCAGCAACATTTACAAGCAGATGTCCCCACCTCAGATTCAAACAAAAGAAGACAGAAAAACTGTGCTCCTCCATTATATAAGTCTGTATAAAGATAAGGGGAAATTATGGCCCCACTGAAATAAGTGGAGGAATTCTATTGTCTTCCACAGACCCAGAACTTTACAAAATGTTATTTATAAGGGGGTGGAGAGGGCAGCATGTGGGTGTATATGTGTTAAATAAAAGCCCAGGATCAGTGTAATTTCTAATAAACTGATATGATCTCTATTATTATGGAAAATCAGCTTCCAGTACCTTGCAATTGATCTACTCTCCATTAACACTATATGCAAAAATGTTTCCAGCAGATCTTTCGAAAAAGAAGGAAAATGTAATAAGCAGATGAGGCTACAATTAGAAACAATGATTGGGGAGGGAATCCAAGCTTTAGCGCTAGGAAAAATGATAGCCATTATTTCTTATTTTGAACTCAGTTTCAATTAGCTAATGATAATAAAATCTTTTTAGGCTTCTGAAGGCTTACTAAGGACATATGAATACCCAATAGCAGGTGTTCATTCATTAACTGCTCCATCTATTTCCCTAGCAAGCAGTGATGTAAATAAATCAAACACACACATTTCAACAGGATTCTGACCTCCCCTGTATTTTTTTCCAGTTCTGTTCATGTTAGAGCAATAGAGAGGATGTAAATAATTACGAGGAACAGGTGAAGCTACAGGCACACAAAACCAACCTGTTTTCTACAGAAAAAAAGAAACATTTTAGAAAAATATGAGAAAAATAGTGAACTACACATGAATATTAAGGATCAGAGTCTTCTTCCCTTTACCCCACTGTAATCCGGTATTACCTTCACTTGCATCAGGAGAGTACAATATTGATTAACAGGAAAGGAGACGAGATCAGTCAGCTCGCACTGAGAACTCAGCAGGGAACGTTCTTCAGTGCACCCTCAGAGTCAAAACAATCTTTGGGGTATAAAACAAGCCTATGATACTCCATTACAGATTAATATTAGCATTTCCTTTGTCCACGTCCCTGCAAATTCCATAAGAGAAGGCTAATTTTCAGCACCACTTTCCTTTTATAACGCCCCTTCAACGTTTTTCAATAAATTTCTTTTTTACCCATTTATTATTCTTCAAGGACCCTAACTTTTAAGATTATATTATCAAACATTATCACAGATGTATCATGTCCTGCTAGCTTAAGTAGCTGAAAGGAGATTTTACCTGCAATACTGATGTTTTTATAATAAATAAAATTCTAAAAAAATTCAGAATGGAGACCAGTTTTCCATTACATGTACACTAGATAAGATTAAAAAGAGGATAAAAAAATACTATATTTACATTTGAAAAGGAAAGATATACAGAATCCTTCCTACTTTCACAAAAAGATGGATTACAACTTTTCTCATCTGATTTTACTGCAGTTTACAACAATATATATTTGAAATAGCAGTACTTGAAAATTTTGCATGGTTGTTTTAGTGTGCCTTTGGACTTCCTAGCGAGAATAATGACTGCTGAAGAATTAAGTACCAAGGTCAGGTGATGGCAAGGCTGGGAATGGAAAGACATAGCAGAAGACAAAGTGCCATGGACTCTAGCAGCAGATGTTCGCACCCTGCAAGGATTTTTGGAAGAGAGGTGTAAAATGCAGCATTTTGTCAAAAAAACTGTGTGAAGTAGGCCTGCGAATGTTAAATTTTCACTGTATGAAAACCTTCTGAAAAACAATTTGGGAAAGATCTAAAGCTGACTCTACTAATATCTCCCAAGCCAGAGAGAAAAGTTTAAGTGACTTTAGATAGCACTAAGAAGTGCTATCAGGGTGAAATCCCACAGCTGGCACAAACACTTGGCAACGCAATATGTTTCACCACGATATGCTTCAATTCTGACCTGGCTACAATATTTCCAGAGATAAAACAGAAGTTCCAGTGTCAGTGTGCATACAGTCCCCAATGTATACCGTTGAGATGGCCAGAAGCAATTAGAGCTGGCCAGAGGCATAATTTTTTGTAGGCACCGGTCAGAGGTGCAACACAGAACTATCAAAATATTATAAGCCACATGTATCTGCGAGATGGTGGATGCTTCTGCAAAGAACAATTCAAAAGGCTGCAAAAAGACAATGATTATTGAAATTATCTTTAAAATCCTAGAGTATATTAGTAGCTTGTAAGCCAAAAGAAACCAAAGGGAAGATCCCTGTCAGATCCCATCAGTCAGTCAAACTCACACAACCCATCTGAAGTTCACAGCAGAAACTACTGTAACATCAGAACTATAAAAATACAAAGGTCTGAAGTGCATCTGTGGTCCCATCTGATTACGGTGAATAGCTACTAGCACTGATTTTACCAAAATTATGGGTAAAACCCTTGTGACAATTGAGCCTTAGGTGGTTCTCTGGGCTATGACAAAGATTTTATCCCAAATTCATTGCTTTAATATGGCCTTGCAACACAAGAAACGTATTTCAGAGCAAAGTTCTTGTGCTTAAGCAATTAACAGGAAATACATATAATGTCTTTTTATAAGAACACAATTAAACAGTAATCACACTTCTGTCATGGCTGACAATTAGCAGTCTTCCTTCCCCAGAGATGCAATGCAGCTATGTCATTATCATTATCAAAATCTTAAGCCCACGATGGGAGTATTAGCTCTCTGCAGAAAAGCCGGTTGGGAAAAATCCTGGCTCCATTGAAAACAATGTCAAAACTCCCATTTTCCCAGCTACAATTAGCTGTGGTTAAGTTACAGTGAACATACAGCGTACTCAGCTAGAGCTGATGAAAGAAGAAAAGCAGATCTTAATATTCAGTGACTTTTTTGAGGCTGCAATCCTCAGTCCTCCATCATCTTCTGCAGGAAGACCATCAGCTCCAATCCCAGTTAAAACAGTCATGGTCAGGACAAGAAAACAGTTACACCACCAGGCAGCACATCAGATGTGCTTACACAGTATTTTAGTGTGTATGCATATTTTTGGGTCTCTAAAATTATAATGCATTTCCATCTATCGCTGTTAATACAACAGGGGGGGTTTATTCTTCCCTTGCTCCATTAAATATTACTGTATTCTCAATTAAGTCATACAAGTTTACCTTTCTAAATTTGTTCAGAAGCTGCTGATGGAAACTGAAGTATGTTCTCCTTCCAGGCATACCGAAAGACAACATAACCTTGCCAGTATATCCTGCAAAAAGGCAACCAGGAAAGAGGAAGGAGTTGCTTCCCAGCTGTCACATAGCAATCAGTGGCTATATGGCAACGGTATATGTAAGAGTATAGCTTGGCACTGTATGATGTTCAGCTTAGCTAATGGTGCTGCATAAAACATCACACAAATCAACCTCATCGCTTCCTGGCAAACACAAAACTGGCATAACACATTTGATGTGCGATCTGCAGCGCTTGTAGCCAAGTTCATTAGCCTCTGACTCCAGTCTGCTCGTGACAGAGCAGTTGGTACTGGGGCAGATCAGTAGCATCCCCGTTCTTTGAACTCGGAGACTCCAGGTGCAGAGCAGCTCTCTTCTGCTCTGTTTGCCAGAAGAAAGAAGCAGCATCGGGCTGTGTAAAAGGGGATAGTTAGGCTCACTTTAGTCTTTCACCCTTCCTATTACTGGAGCTACGATGCTGTGCAAAAAGCATTAGTCCAGCCCTGGGGCACAGAAACAGAGTGGGACCACCTATCAGTATCAAATTCCTTGATAATGCTGGCATTTAGCACTTTCAATATGCACATCTTACTAAAAATCCCAACAAGTAGGATCAGAGTAACAGTGCTGCTACGCTGCCCATCTCTAGAAGAGCAAAGGAGAAAGGCAGAGCTGAGAAACACAGAGAAAAAAGCAGCACTGCCAAACAACACAGTACTGACATGAGTCGCTGGTGGACAGGGAGGAAGCAAAGTGAAAGCCAGTAACGGCTGTTGAGATATCCAAGAAGAGCACAGTGAGAGTGGTGATACTTCTGATTTTCCTTCCTCTGTGTTATCTCTGCCGTTCAGTTTTAAAGGGTTTTAGTGGGTTTAGGTTGTTATAGTTAGCAGTTAACTTTCCACATCCTAAAACCACCAGACTCATGAGAGTTCTCATTGGTAACAGGCACTTCTGCTTGTCCCTGATTTTTCTCAGAGATATATGGTGAGAAGATTTAACTGTTCACATCTGTTTTTAAAGAGATCGGGTAGTTAGCACAGCCCACTGCTTTACCCAGCTGCAAGATAACATGCCCTGCCGCAGGAAGAGAAATAGGCCAGGCCCAGCAGGACCTCCATGAAGCCTCTGCTGTCCGGAGACGAGCTGGTGGCGAGGAGCAGGCTGCACACACGGCTCGCAGAGCTGGGGGAACGCCGCTCGGTGGCACTGCGTGTGCCCAGCCTCGAAGCATCCTGTTCGCGCTGCCCCAGCAGGTCTGGGCGGTTGCCAAAAGACAAGAGAGGCAAACTTTGGCGAGAAGCCAAAGACAAGAGGCAATTGACCCGGCACTTTCCTGTTCTTTCCTGGGGATTGCACAGCTACAACGTGCCACAATTGCTTACAAATGTTAGGATTGTTTTTTCTACCTGTGCATTGTGTAAAGAGACTAATGTGCTTTGACCTGCAATTTGCAAGGGGGTTACAACTACCATGGGAGAAGCAAAACTTAGTGCATAGGTTCAGGAGTGCTCAGGTGGAAGAAATGGAAACAGCTGAGTTTTATTGCTCCCTGCCACAGAAGCGATGCTCTTAAATCTCTACTTGTACACAGACTCAACCAGGGCTAACAATATCAGAAAAATCTCGGACTGATTTATGCACAGCGCTGCACAAAAACTTGGAACGAAGCAGCCTGGCCTCTGCTTCCAGAAGTGGCTGTGCTTGCACGGCACCTGAAGGCCACAGCTTCGCCGCGAGCAGGCTCTTTCCTCGAGCCCTGGGCATGGAAAACAGGGGTGTCCGAGGTCCCTGCTTTGAGAACAGGGACTTGGGTGGGATATGCCACCCAGCGCGAGCTATAAGAACAGTGCGGTGTTCACCTGAGTGAGCACCGACCCTGCACAGATGCAATACCGTTTACCTTCAAGATCTTACACTAATCTTATTCTGCCCTCAACTGCACACATATAAGGGTGCAGCTTCATTTCCACTTATCCCGTTCCCGTACCCCGGAACCACGGGGTCAGGAAGCGCACGCGGTGCTGCCTTTGGCTGAGGAAGAGCCCTGACACACGGCGCTCAGCAGCACGGGTGCCTCGCGCCCAGAGCTAGCGCTGATCACACGGCTTTCTCAAACCATTTGATTTTGTTGCCCTTTTATAAAATGCAAATTAAAAAAATTATGAAACAGTGGGCAATAAAACCTGAATTTTTAATACCGAGCAATCACTGAACCTTTGCACAAGAGTATGAAGGACTAAATAATCCCATTCTTTCTCACAGCACAGACCCAGGAGAATTTCTTTCTCTATATTGCTTTTATAACAGCTATCTATCTTAGTCTGGTCTTGTTGATATATTTTAAGGCTTTTAATTTGGAGGCTGTTATTTGCTCAGATGTTATCTTCAGCATATTAAGTACAGTAAGCTTTCATCAAGTCATATGCTGGGCATTTGAGCTGGGGCAGAATTTCTTACTTGAACTCCCATGTACAATGGCAGAATAAATAAATAAAGAACACCTTCAAGGCTTCCAAGCACCAAGTAGCAAAAATCACTCTCTAACCTTACAATAATGCTCTGCTTACAGTCCTCCCAAAATGCAAGTCATTTGCCAGATCCCAAATGATATTTGGTTGATAGATTGCTGGTGATTTCTACATCAGAGCACCTTGGAGCCCTAGTGCTAAACCCCTGACAGCGTTAGCATAAAAGATTTACATTTATGTTATGAGGGCCACACAAGAATAATAATTTTAAAATACATTGCCTTGGCTGCTGGTGCACCATGGGAAATCTAACAGCAGCAGGCAGCATGCCTGCGCTGTAATTACAAAATGGCAGCACGGGAGAGGCTTTGGAGACAAGGAACTAGAGACTACAGCCATCTGCATGCCTTGGCGAATTGAAATTACAGTAATATATGAAGACATTACCTGAAAAGCCCAGCACCATTTAAATGATTTACTATTACGCCCCAGCAAGCTTTAATTTAAGGATAAAGTCATTCAGCAAGCTAATCTGATATAGGAGGCATTATTTCACACAGTTAAGTTAATTTACACTAGCTGATTGTTGTTGTTGCAGTTGGCATTATTATCTGCACAAACAGCCGATCGGCCCTGACAGAAGCAATATACTGTTTAATACAGCGTCTTAATTCAGCAGGCTAGCTATCTGTGATAAAGGTTTGTTTATAAGCAATAATGGGGAGGAAAGTCATTTTGAGGCTAAGCTGATAACACTGATGAGAACTATTTTTTTTTTTTTTTTGGTAAGAAAACAAGCAGGAACTATCTACTCATTTGTCCGCCTGTCTAATAAGAGCAACATCCCGACAGATTTCCCTTACATTGGTTTTGCTTTCCCACCCTAACCACAAGGTAGATCTCGGGCACCACTTTCTGCATGCATTTCATTTGACAAACAGCCATCAGCATCACAGCAACGTAAGAGCTCCTCTTCCCCCGTGGCGTACGGGCCTCAGGAAGACCTCCACAGCTAAACCATCTGATGTGAGCTGCTTTAAACAGCTTCCAATACAGCACAGAGAAGGCAAACTACACACAGCATATTCTGAATTTATGTTGGCTTTCACCCAGAACCTAATGGCGAGATACACTTGTAGCAGAACACGGCAATTCTACCTCAATTTGTGCTGCTGTGTGGACAGGGCTTGGATCAGGCTAGCGTCATCCTTACAGCTTTATGAGCAATGTTTTTGCCCTTTTTTGCTTTTTTTTTTTTTTATAACCTTTTCCAGGTAAAACTCATGTGTGTGGGAGAGAACAGCAATAACTGTAAGCTTGTTTATGCATTAAACTGTAAAACTTTTTACCAACAAGCACCAGTATTATTTTTCCAACAGAAAACCAAGCTACAAAGAAAATGTTTTAACAAAGTTACTTCCTGTAGCTTCCCCTCCCAGCCCGCCCAAAATCAGCTACTGACACAGAGACGCCAAGCTGTTTGAGGGAATTCCTCAACTCTGCTCTCCTCCTGTGCATAATACTTAAAGTTCCAGAACACGCTTCTGGAAACTGCCCCTCTTCCCCCAGACTGATTACCCAGCATAAACATTTCTCTGTTCTTGAAGTCAGAATGAACATAATTCAACTGCCACTGAAAAACAAAAACAAACAACACCAACAACAAAACAAAACCAGAACCAAAAATCCACCTGAAGTTGCAAGCAGACTTTCTTCACCTTTCAACAGAAATAAGACCCAATATTCTGTAATACTGGTTCAGGAGCAGTAAAAAAGAAGAGGGTGTTTGGAGACTTCTACATGAAAAGCATCTGAAAACCAGATCCTCAGAAGTTTTTAGATGGTTCATATTTTCCAGGGTTTTGTTATGACTGACAAAAGAACCGATGGTG
Source organism: Anseranas semipalmata (assembly GCA_013399115.1). NCBI lineage: Eukaryota > Metazoa > Chordata > Aves > Anseriformes > Anseranatidae > Anseranas > Anseranas semipalmata. The sequence goes on from VXAA01006688.1 coordinate 537,677, forward strand.
TAGGAGCTCTTTTGACATGCTCCATGTTTTGCAAGCTATCTGAATAGCCTATTGGTGCATGATTTTCTTAAGAATGACATTATTTAATGTCTTAGTGCAGAAGCTCACAAAATATGCACTCATTTCAGCCACTCAGTAATCAGTGAGTTTTCATCAGAAGTTGCTGAAGAACAGCATGAGAGCACATAGAAGTTACACAGAGCAAAGAACAGTTTAAGGGATTATTTTTCCTGTTTTATAGTAATAACAGGATTTTAACGGGAGGGAAATTGCTACTATTCAATAGCCCTTTTTTAACTATAGTTTAACGAACGTATGTTAGCACCTTACGTGGTGTAAAAAGAGAATTATACCTCCAGTGACTTCATTATTGTAGATTCAAACGTAATAAAGCAACTGAGTCTTTGTCAGCCATTATATCACCTTAACCAAGGAGTTACATTAAATTCCTGTCTGTGTGTACATTTGAGTATCAGGGTTCTAACGTACAACAATCTTTAAGAAAGGTTTTGAAAGGCATAAAAGAGGGCAAATACAAGATGTTTATTTTTATGCTTTTACTTTGAACACCAAAACTACAGTCAGACACAGGAAATAAAGAGGAACATAGCAAATTAATTTGGAATTATTTGGGCGATTTAGGCTTACCGTCGGTCTGATAACTGAATTAGGTAGTCTATGGGAACGTAAGGTATTAAGACCAAGAGCTGAAATGTAATCAGATGTTCAGGAATAAAAGGAAGGAACTGCACTTTCACACTTTGGGGTAAATTCAGGATAATACAATAAAAACAGCTGAAATATTGTAAAAAAAAAAAAAGGTATCAAACAATCTACAATACAGACTGAATGAATCACTCATAATTAACACACAAATGTCTTCCTATTCACAAGACTCCTTGCAGGGGAAAAATTTCTTTGTATTGTAACTACCAATTTAAAATGAGGACTGCTTTTATAAATCACTAAGTCTCTAACAAAAATTTGGATCCAGCCTTGCAGAGTTTTAGACAGTTCATTTCTAAACTAGTCTGAAGTACTTCATTCTGTGGGCTGACTCTCACCATTCAGTATTAAGCAATTTTACCCCACTGTGATTGGTAAAGTAAGTCACTTAATATCATAATTCCCTCTACTAACTTGAATGGGACTACATAGTCCATTAGGGATGAATTTCATCCACACAAAGGCTGCATGGAGTGAAACATTTTGGGGTTCTTGCACGTTTCATGCAATTTATATTTAAGCATTAAATTCAAATATAGAGTGAGTGTATGGAAGACCTGTATTTATACACACAGACAACTGGGAGTATTTCTAATCTTGTAACTTCCTTCTATGGTAAGTGAGGTATGTCATTAACCTATTTTATTCCACCTAATAAATTTATTAACATTTATTAACCGGGGGAAAATACTAATTGATTTTGCCTCCTGGACACACACACTTCCTAGATAATTGATAAAAAAAAATGTAATGTACCATTAGATAATTCATGGAATATAGACTTGATGGTTGAATTCCTCATGCTTGGCCCTGTACTTAGTAGGAATAACCTGGTGCCTCCTCCCTTTCCTTCCAAACTGGAAACCCCTATTATGAGTAAATGGTAATAGACATTACAAATAATCCTACTCCAAAACAAAACTCACTCACAGGCAGTTCAAAGGTATGCATTTCTGATGCAGGTGCAAGAGAAAGAACAGGAAAATAAAAATTTTGCTTAGTACAGTCCATCAGTTTGTAACCTCATTTTGACCTCAACCTAAATAGAGAGAGGACCAAAAGGAAAAGCTAATGGCATGTGTTTATTATTAATAATAACAGCGAACAGGAGGCTTATGTATTTAAAGGAAGCAGGAAAGATCCTAGAAAGAGGATCTTGAAGGATCATCTAGTCCAATCCCCCTGCCGGAGCAGGAAGGAGCATCATCATCATTGTAAGGCATGGATGTGGGG
>VXAA01006688.1:540154-638384 GCA_013399115.1 Anseranas semipalmata
TGCCCAGAGCCCCTCCCGCCCTCCTCCTCCTCAGGCCCGGCTGCTGCAGGGCTGCTCCTCACACCTTCCCCTCAGCGCCAGGCCCCGCTCTGCCCGCTCTGAACTCTGTGTCCCAGCGGCAGCACCCGCGGCACTGAGGGGCTCAGCTGGGCCCTGCGGCGGGGCCTGGAGCCGGCTGTGCACCGTGACAGGGGCACGCCAGGCAGTGGGATGTTACGTGAATGAAACGGGTTTTATATTCACTTTTTTTTTTTTGGTACTTTTCTGCTCTCTTTTTGTCAGGCTTTTCAATGTTAATGTTATTGTTTTAGAAAATCTTTGCACATCTTATACTAGCTAACCTTCTTCTATGTTATGACATCTACAGAATTGTTCTAAAACTATTTTTAAGAAAAAAATGACTAAGAAGGAAACACAAAATTAAGTGGTATATCATCGGATTAAGAGATTCTTAGTCATATACAAGCTCTTATTAAAATACTAGAAATTATGTGCATAATTTTCTATAAATCACATTTAGCTGTGTTACTTTCATGAAAAAGAACATGGGATAACAACTTTAGACAAACAGCCTGAATGTCTGAACAAAAGGATATGAAAGACCTGGATTTATTTCAGAAAGTGAATGTACATTAGATTAAAACTATTCTAGATAGCTCACACAATGGTGGTTTGTTTTTGTTTTTTTATAAAAACTAGGGGCATTCCTATTAAGAGAGCACAAAGAAATGTTGCGTTGTAAGCAAGTCTAGGCAAGATGAATATATTCCTATTATGAAAGATGATGAGGTGGTACTTAGGACAAGAGCCATAAAAAGATGTAATGCAATTTAGGAAAGTCTATAAGGCCTTGTTAGCAGACAGTAGCTATTATTTATGGATACTAAGCTACATCTACGTTTTTTTTTCTTTTTTAAATTCCACAGCATCACAGCACAGCTCCAGCAGGGCCACCCAGAGCTGCTGCCCAGGCCCATGGCCAGGCGGCTTTTGGAGATCTCCAAGGAGGAGACTCCAGGGCCTCTGTGGGCAACCTGTGGCAGGGCTCCAGCACCCGCACAGCGCAGCAGTGCTTCCTGATGCTCAGAGGGAACCTCCTGTGCTCCAGTTTGTGCCCACTGCCTCTGGTCCTGGCACTGCGCACCACTGAACAGAGCCTGGCTCCATCCTCTTTGCACCCTGCCTTCGGGTATTTACAGACATTGATGAGATCCCCCTGAGCCTTCTCTTCTCCAGGCTGAACACACCCAGTTCTCTGCCTTTTCCTCCAGCCCCTTAATCAGCAGCAGTCCGTCAGTGCACTCTGTCCAGTACATCCAGGTCTCTCCTGTACTGGGGAGCCCAGAACTGGCCATAGTACTTCAGATGTGGCCTCACCAGTGCTGAGTTTTCGCTGTTTTCATTTCTGTAAAGGTGTGAAGTGCTATAAGGTCTTGAACTAGTGTCATAGCTAAAAGTGAAGCAGTTAAGTTAAACAAGAACACAAAATACCATGAGGTTTTGCCATGGGATTGAAGTGGATTTTGGAGCCTCACTTTGGGCACTCCAGCTTACACTGGCTGCAAACAGCCTTAGCTGATGGCAAATCATCAGTGCAGTCCTAAGTGTACCAGGCCATCCTGCATCAGTCTGTCACAGGATAGAGATATATCAGCTCTCTGCAACTCAAGATGAACCTCTCAGAGCTGAATGTATTAGTTTTACACGGATGTAATGCACTAAGTCACCCATTCCGCCACGTTAAAGCCACAGGTAAATCAGCACTAAAGAGGTATCCAAGGCCTCACAAGAAGACTAATGAATTACTTAAATTTAAGCACTCAGTAAGAGGACAAATTGGACTTTCAAGTGAGATTATTTCTACAAATGCCACCCAAAGATTCCAGTCCAGCAAAGAAAAAAAACAGACAGCAAACCACCAAGACAGTCCAAAGCAATGTGTTGTACAAGCTAGACTCTATCAATTAAAGGAGGAGCCCAGGACGTGCCTAACTGTGCTCCTGAACATGCATCTCAGTTATTTCCTGTGGGTTTTAACAAAGAAGAACTCTGAAGTAGCAGTGTTTTTGGAGATTCCATAAAGAATCATCAGCGAGTGAGAATTTCTACTATTGTCATTCCTGCCACCATTCTGGAAAGACTTTTAAGGCAGAATTTTCAGGTTAAATGCTTAAGAATTTAATTCACTTTTGTTAACATTTCTTTATTTTCTAATGTGTCACACACACACAAACACACATGCACAGGCACACACAAAACCCCCACCTCTGGGTATGGATAAGAACAAAGCAGGGTTTGTAGGTAATATTATTTATTACATCAACTGAAATAACGAGGAAAGAACAGACAATCTGTCAGGTGCACTAGGCTAGCAACATCAGTTAGTCCAATAAAAGATACTGCCTCTCCCTACAAACTCCATCTCACTTATATTCTTAAAGCACCGTGTTTACAAGAGCAATACTGCTACACATAAAGAGCACTGAGCACTTTGATGAATCCAGATAAGAGAACTACCAAGAAAATGACTTAATCATTAAGCAACAACACACTTTAAAATTGGATGCTGGTCTTGTATATTAAGAATTATCCTACTGTATAACCAAGTAATTCTAATTGGAAATATGCACTGAGATCCCTAATCTGTTGCATACTGGAGTTGTGATTCTGTTCTCATCATTTTTGTGTAACAGTGAAACACCTCCAAATTAAACAGACATTTCTGGCTTATAATGAACACAAACTGTTTTGTTGTTGTTTTTGTTATTCAATAGTCGATATACATTGGAGATATCCAATATTGGATGTAAATTGTCTTGCTGCTGCTTCCATAAATTTCAATTATTTAACACATTATTTAGCACACAGGTATAAATATTTGGACTAAATCATACACATACTGTGCAGGTCTTCTTCTTACTCAACTTTGTTGTCTCTCTGTATTCTAAATCACATGCATCAAATCTTCACTCCTCTTACATTTAATATGCAGCTCTGAAACTACAGTTATACATCATATTCATTTGTTGAGGAGTGATATATAATCTGGACTGAAATTAAATAATGTCATCCTATGTTTAGTATTTATTGATACAAATTTAACCTGCTCATATTTCAGCCTCCAATCTTCCCCTGAATGATCTGTATTTAATTATGTATTCCACCTCTCTATTGACCTTTGAAAATATCCCTCATGACTACCAATCAAAAATGATATAAACTAGAAATTCTTTTGAATCCCATTCCAGTATTTATCATTCCACTCCCCGAATTATTCACTGGAAGCACTTTACATTTGTTCTCAAAACCTGCCTTCCTAATGCTAAAAACTCAAATACCCCAAGCCATTCAAGTTCCCAAAATTTTCATGAAATCACGAACGTATTACTATCCATTTATCAGAGATAAGATAATTGAATACATGAAGCAGCCCAAAGTTATTTTGTAATAGCTAAAAATGAGGAACATTTTGGGCATATCATTTTATGAATTACAACTTAAAGCCAAACATCATTCTATCTTGTTAAGTTTGTTTTTAGAAGAAACTAGAGCTGTACTTTCCAGTATTATATTGCAACCTACTAGAAATATTATTTGATGAAAGAATCAATTTCAAAAGAGCAAAGTGGACAAAATTCTAGCCACATATTACCACCCCAACTTATTTATTCACTCTTACCAGATATGTAAACAACTAGGCTGACATTCAATCAACAAAGGAGCTTCTCATATAGCTACCTGACTTTTAGTTTATTCCACATTACATAAGAGTTCAAATTTAGAACCAATTTACTAAATAATAACTTAAAATGTTTTTCACCATGTAGAAAAGAGCAACTATTTTGCTAACTAATTTCCACGCTCTTAGCATGAAATTCATTTTACCTTCCTGAAGCCTAATGATTCTGCTCTGGCCAGAGACATACAAGTACTTTAAGGAGCAAAACCCATCTCTTCCAAGCTGTGGCCAGGCTGCGACATGACACAGATATCCTACAAACAAGTGCATGGGTTCTGACCGTGGTAACAGACACTAACACTTTTGTACTTCTCTAGGGTTACAAGAAATACATCAAAGTGAATTTCAGCAACTGGTACTGCGTGCATATGTGAGAAACAGTTATTCTGTACAGCCCCAGGACTGGAAGGACAGACTCATGTAACGGGCAAGTGACTAAGTCACAGACATTAATTTCAGAAGGATACACAAGACTTCAACTCCTTTATGTGACAGTAGGCATAAAATATCTTCCTACACTTTGCAGTAAACATAAAGACCTATACTGGAAGCAGTCAAGAGCATCAGAACTACAATGTGCCACAGAGAAAAGAGAAAAGCAAAACCTTCGTTACATCCTTAGGATTCTTTACATGTATGGGACTTTCTAGGCGAAATATCCCCAGTGTTTACCATATAGAGCAGGGCAAAACAACATCCTTAGCTGTTTTTCAAAATGGTCCATGCAAACCAGATTGGAGATACAAACCGTCCTTCCTAGCCCTTCTGTAGACAGGAGTGAATTTGCTTTTCTCCAGTCCTTGTGCACAGCTCCCAGTTGCCATCGTCATTCAAAGATTATTGACAGCAGCCTCACCTCTAAGGAATGCCTGTAACTTCTCTCCATCTTGATAATCTCTTTCAATACAATTCTTACTCCTTACAGTTTCAGTTTGTACATTAGCTTCCATTTTAGACATCTCTAATAATCTCCCACATATCACTCTATCAGGCGTTTTAGACAGATAAGGCCAGTCTTAGCCATATATTTGCCAGTGAGGTTGTGCTGACTGCCCATACCCTCTGAGTTCTTCAAGAGGAAGCGGTTTGTGTCTTTGCATTAGCTTACATAACTTTTCTTCAGCTCCGTCCAAAACCCACTGATGGTACTGGAAATCTTTATTTTTGTGCACATAAATGTCCCTACATGTAATACAGCCCTAGTCCTGAGTAAACATTTCATATTGTAGGTTCTTTTGGCTGGACTCCCATTTGGTTTGGCCAAGTATGATTACTGAAATAAATCACATATTATGAAAGAGCACCTTTTATCTGACAACGTAACTAAACTTTCCACCCCTCCTGTGGGACTTCCAGGGTGATGTCTTTCACTACAGTTAAAATCTACACGTTATATCACTGAGGTCCCTCAGAAGCACAGGCTGCTGATAACAGGTGAATGTACCTAATGCATTTAACAGCAGCAAAGCAATTAATTAATACTGCTAATATACCACATGTGCTATCCCCTTGGCTAATAATAACAAATACCAAAAAAAACCTGCATAGTAGAAGTTATGTAGGTAAAAGTTCTGTTAGGTTTTATCTTTTGAGACAGTTTTATTAGATAGATTAAGTTTCTGTGCATCTCTCCAAAGACCACAGTAATAACCAGTGTCATGACTTTCAAATCCTTTGAACTGCAGAGGGGAATCAAACATGGTTGTCTTTTTATCCCGGCTTTCACTCTTTAGAATTCTAAAAGCTAGCTTTGCTCATCTGTCAAAGGGATGGCATTAAGGGGATCACTGTTGACAAGTGATAGTACAAATTATGCAACACAAATGACATTTCTCTACCTCTCTCTGATCTGCAATTCCCACTCTCAATCATTCCCTATTCTATGAAAATATTAAACCACAAATCCAAGTGCAGAAAAAGTGAGAGTGTAGGTGTCTCTTCCTATCTTGCTACTGAACAAAAATATGTTCTGAAGCCCACACCTATAATTATGTTCGTGAAAAGCGGGATACATTTAAAGTCCACCTGGGTCCCTGTGGGGATCTTCAAATATAAGCTTATAGCCCCGATCCTGTGATGACATCCAAATGGTATTTTCTGAGTAAATTTTAGCAGTTGCAGAAGGTTTTGCATTAAATTCAATGGAAACCAAAATCATTAGGCTGTACGTTACCAACGAGGTTTCTCCCTACGCAAGGAGAAACTGAAAAAATTACATGTTCTTCATTGCCCCTTGACAAAGCTTTCTCTCTCACCCATACAAAATCAGCTCCTGATGAGGTCCCTCTTATTCTTTCGGGGTTGAGATGGAGTGAAGTTCAGTGAGTTCACTACGTGCAGAGACCTGAACAGGATTCTGAGAAATCAGGTTACAGCATTCAAGCTACTCAGGCCACAGCAATAGCAACCAAAACGCTGCACAAGAAGGGAAGTGCCGGGAGCATGTCGGCAGTGGCGAGAAGAGAAGCAATTCCCGTGGCTAGGACACAGCCACAAACAGCAGGAAATCAGACAATCTGCATACGTCCGCTGCTTTGTGTGAGCTAGAAAAAAGTCAATTTTCAAGTTTTAATGGTGCACTCCTCTTGCTGTAGTGAGACAATTTAGTCCTTTGGACATTACAATTCAGTCTAGCCAAAGTCTGGCAGTAAACTAGTTTTAGGTCTCAGAAGAAGACTGGAGGTGTTTTTTGTATGGTGTATATAAGATTATTCCCTTCCCATGCATATGATGACATTCTTATAAATTGGAGCAATACAGATGGCAAAATACTTTTACTGAGAATCATCTGAAGAGATTGCACAGGCACTATCAATGATGCTGCTACCCAGGAACCCTCAGTAGAGACACTGTAACCACAGGTTTTGTTTATACTCAACAGTACAGAGGAGGTTCATTTTCAATAACTTGTGTTTTGCAACAAGAAAGCTGACCAAAAACATTGCATGAACATTTTCAGAAGTGTTCAATTGACTCATTTTGGCACCTGACCTCAAGACACTGTCAAAACACAGAAATATTGAAATGAACAAGAGGGTTATATTATAACATACATAAGAGAAAGAGAAATGGGATTAGAAACAGAAGTTTTGCCACAAGGCTGTATTTAGACCACAAAAGCAAAACAAAAGAACAAATAAAATTGTATTAATCTATTTTTGCCCAAAGCTTGAAAAAGCTCGTGTCAGAAATCACCCCTCTAAGTTACACTTGGTATTCCCATTATATATTATATTAACTGCTTTTTATTAGCATTCTTATTAATGTTTATGTGCACAAAAACAGAAGTAGTTTACAAATGAACAGAATAGGACTGCAAAGAGTACAAACCACACGAATTACACTAAGCCAGTAAATAACCTGTAACAAATCTGCATTTAGATTGAGGAAGTCAGTTGGGAAGCACCTTCAGGTATGCCTCAAAAGATACCATTATGAAGGTACTTGGAAGCCTTGTATGCATACAATGGGCTACTACAAATGGAAGAAAACAGTTCAAACTGTTGTCAAACATACTTAGGCATCTGTTTTTATTTTGGAATTACCGTATGGTATGTCTTGGAAGAAAAGGAAATACAGACCTTGGCTTATTGCTGAGGAGTAAACCACTGGAGTTCTTTGTAAAGTAGGATTATACTGAGTTTAAGGATAAAAATACCATATTCTAATGCGATTTAGGACACAAAACTCCCTATGCAAGTTTTCCCAACCTTGATCACTTTTCACAGATGATTTTTAGTTCAGCTGAATAAATCATCCAAGAATCAGTGAGATTACAAGGATAAAATGAAACTAGAGGGAAAGAGAGACAGGTTAAGAGCATTAGAACATAAAATCTGCAGTGTAACTCACAGTTTAGCTGAATGCTACCCCTTTGAAAAATTGACGATACAGTCTCTAGGAATGCTTTCTCACCTACTTATGAAAACCACAGCTACTGTAAGGGATAAAAAGTGGTTCCATTTATTGCATACAGCACAGTCATCTTAAACACGTTTCATTTTGTTTTTGTGTGTAAAGAGTTTTCAACCAAAAGAAAATAGATTTTAGACTATCTTCAGCTATTTGGAGATATGACTCTAATTTATGTTTTAATCCAAGTAAAGCCTGGGCACTAACATTAAAAAAACAAACAAACAAACAAAAAAACACAGGACTGTTACTTCTGAAAATGAGGTTGTTATATAAAAAGACTAATTTCTTTGCAATCAAGCAAAAATTGCTTAAGATAGGAGTGTTCTGTAGATACATGAAAGAAGACAGTCAACCCAAATACATTTAATTTTTCCTATTTATTGTATGATCTAGACAAGGCCATTTCGCTTCTCAAATGTTTGCATCTGTAATTGAGAAGATGGTATTTCTCAAGAAGATATATTAAAATAAGTCCTAAGTTTCAATTGGTCACTGAATCTTATTACTTTTCATAGGAGTTTTGCTGTTGGTACTGCCACACATAATGTAATCTCTAACTATATTAATTAATGTAATTTTGGAGTGGTCTCCCCTTCTTGCTCCTCTCCTCTCTGCTCACCCGGACTTGTGTCACTCTGTCACCATGTTCAGCATGGATAAAATTGTCTTATGGAATACAGTGTTGACAATATCAACCTTATGTCTCTCCAACTGCTTCTTAGCTGGGGCAGCTAGCCCATAAGGGAATTATTCATTCCCACAGCTGTCATTAAGGATTCTGAATCCTCTACAAGTCCATAGTCTGTGAATTTACAAAAGTCAATAAACCTCTGAGGGGCCTTAATCTGTGATATGAGTATTTAATCCTTTGTTTCTTTTGCAATCTTTACACAAAGCACTCAGGAGTTGAATTCTGATAAAATGAAAAGGTAAAGTCTAATTCGAACGACGTTCAGGCTTCTACACTTAAGGTTGTGTCAGCACATTCAATATAAGAATCAGTCTATGAGGGCTTATAACTCACCATGAAAAGGCTTCTAGGGACTTAAGTTGGCTAGTAGGGTCTCTAGCACATTGTAAAACCAATTTTTAGACTTGTTTCCTACAGAAGTCTTGTCATACTGCATCTGCCTGCGAGCACACCTAACCTAGCAACTTTGGAACCTGTCGGCTGATGTCAACTAAGTTAAACAACAAGTGCAAAGAGAATTCTTTTCTTGTGTTTTATTCATACAAGATTGTTAAGTACAGAAGGTACACACAGAAACACAAAGTGAAGCTGCAGTGTAAAAGTCGCTCATTAGCAGATAAAGCAGAATTCAGCTCACATCCTACTGACCGTATTGCCAGTCACTAAACATACAACTTTAGAAAGGGATTACTCATAGAAACACCTGTTTGTTTCAGGTAAGCTTGCTTGTTTGCCAAGCCAAATATATATAAAACCTGATAGAGTACAATAGAATTTTGACTGCCTGGTGATATCTACAAAGACTTGCTATGCCAGGTAGATAACCTGCTTACAGTTAGTAGAGGACCGAAGTACACACTTCCCTCCCTGTCAAATCCCAATCTCTTAGACACTTATATTAGTAAGAATTAAGATTTTGGCAAAGTTTTTTGCACTAGAAGACAAAGGCCATTTTTTCATCAGAGAATTGTGATTTTTTTTAGTCAGTTGTCATTACCGACATATGAAAGAAAATAAAACTAAAATGAAATGCACCAAGAATATGACACTTTGCTTAGGGGTAAGGGTCACAGTTTTGTCCATGGTATCTGGGAGCTCTGAAACGTAATGCCTGTGTGTGAAAATCAGGTTCTGTTCTCCTTCTAACTTTCTATAGTCTGGAGTGTGAAACTACTCAATCATATACAAGGCACATCCATAACAAAGGTAAATTACTTCCTGGCGGTGCTTTTCATCTCAGCCTAATTGCTATGTCCCCAAAAAATCTTTTGCTGAAACTCACTAAAATTAATTCCTTCCTAAATCTATTTCCCTTTAGGACTAACTGCAAAGACGCTTTTCTAGGACTCTCAAAGTACTATAAACAAAGAACAGCTGTATCAGCAGAAGCAGCAGCAAATACAGACCTAGGTCCTTTTTGCTTTTCCATGTAGCTCTAGAGCTCTAAAAGTCTTTTTTTTTTAATCCTACCTTTACATAATACTGCACTATGTCACAACTGTTATATAGTTCACTCCCTTGGGTCATTTGCTTTTCTTGACTTGTTTTGAACATGCAGTGAAAATTTGTAAGAAATATTGATAATTATTAACAAGACTTGTGATTGAGCTGTGGATTGGAGGCCAAGTATAAAATAAAAGAGCTTGGTGTAGAACTTTAACTAAAAATACTCTTAAGAGTAAAAAGATAATTGGACAACAACACTGCTTTAGGAAGAGGAAGGGAAGCAGATTAACTTTAGTACTGTTTTATATCACATGCCACAGAAGTGAAGCATCACCCAGGAGTTTAGTTAGCTTAAAAATGTTAGGCCATTAAATTATTTCTTGTTTCATCCTGACTCTCCTGTTGTCCTCTGGCTGTCCAACTATGTTAAATAAAATACTTCAAAGAAAAAGAGTCTCAAGTGTTCAACAGCTGATTTTGTTCCCAGAGGTGCTGAACTGGCAGAAGCGAAAACACGTGAAGCTAATATAATTAGTCAGAAGGGGAGGATGGACTACTACAGCATCTTAGAGCCAGAAAATAAAATAGTAATGAACAGGTTTGGAAGATGAAGGTAAGCGTGAGCTAGGCCTAATTAGAAAGGCAAGAGGGATGGCAGGGATAAGAAACCTACAGCTTCTTAATAGGTATCTAATTTATGCAGATAAAATGATACACCCATGCATAAAAGGAAGTAACACCTTTCTTCTGCCACTGGTTGTGAATATCGCACCACATTCTTCAGAAATGGGGCCCCATATAATAAGGACAGGTAAGCGGTTCTTCAGATTTTTTGACATCTACCATTTGCAGGCTTCTCCTGGGGATAAGAATCTAGGTACCTGAATGTTTGGGAAAAATCAATACTACAGTAATTCACCGTGCCATAATTTGAGGGGAATTCCCTCATAAAAAGCAAGCAACTGTTTATTCCATACCTTGCTAAGTTGAAGGTTAGTAACTGATTTGCAATCAGGTAAAAATAAAGTTATCTGCAGAAATATAACTGTAATGTAAAACTATGATGACATTTCCTCCAGAATTTCAAAAGCATTCAGCTGGTGAGGGGAGATGCCTTTAGTCTCATGCTTTAGGAAAAGGAGAATGTGACATCGCCCTGTTTGGAAGGGGCACTGCAGAGTGTCTCAATCAATCAACCAGCAAGTCATGTCTTCAGTTTTAATGTGAGGAAGATCACGTGGCTTTAAATTAGTGAACCACAATCATATTCCTCTCAAATCCCAGCCATCTATTCTGATTCAAAGTGGATTTGGCTCTCCGATCCTGTTATTAAACACTAGTTACAACATGAGTTACAATCATGCCACCAGAGGAACTGAAATTATCATGGAAACGTGTAATTTGGCTCAGCTCTGGCTGCCTTTACGTAGAACAGCGGTGGTCAGCACGTTCAGCATCCCTTTCCCAGCTGGCAGGCCAGCTCAGGGACACCTGCCTCAGGGAATACTACGATGGTTCAGGTGAAAATTCTGTGTGTTTTTAAGGGTGGAGAGGGCCTGGGGACTTTTGATGATGACATTTTTCACATTGTCTTATTTGGCAGAGCTCAGCTCCACGTGCACGGATGCTCCGAGTGGGTCCATCTTCCCCCAGCTTTGATGTAGGCTTGGGGTGTTCAACGCAAGATCTCCTCCCCGTTCCATAACCACATGGGTTTTGACAAACAAATGACCTATTATTGACTATATTAAAATCACACCTTTCCTTCTCCCTTAATAAAAAGCCTCTCCTCTCCTCCAAAATACAAATAACAATTACAACCTAGGCTAGATTTAATTGTTCATGAGAATTGTGTTAGAAGACACAGCAGCACATTCCCTTTTGGCCAACAGTATAGAAAGCACCAGAAGCTTTAAAAAGAATTTGTGGCATACGTTCCTACATTAGTGCTGTGCTTTCTGGGTATCATCTAAAAACTCACCTGGGGGAAGCAGTTTATTACTTCACATCCCACATTTCACTGGTTATGGATTAGGACCATTACACATTTCTGTTGCAAAATGCTGCTCATGTAACGTCACAGTGTATTAGATCTCTTTTATTTATTTTACATGTCTACATATTGTGATAATTGGGTTGTATAATATCCCATGCAGGCTAATGTGAAAATCATTTCTGCCAAATAGAAATTACTTATTTTGATTCCTCAGGGGTTTGTTTTGTCAAAACTCATGCAGTATTTAGGAAACAAATCATTGTTCAATTGTGGAGCATGAGAAGTGTAAAATTATCATAACAGAAGTGGAGAGAATGAAAAGAACAATGGATCTGACCTCATTTGTTTGATTATTAATGGTGTTTCATCTAATTTACAAGGCCTAACCTTGTGTGATGCAAATGTAGAGCACAAATTTACCTTTTTATCTCACAGCCCCTAATAAGATATGCTATATATCATACTATTTTTAATCTAGTTAAGCAAGGGAATACATAGAAATGAGTGAAAAGCCTCTAAGAACAATTTTTATAAAATACCATAAGCTTAGAAAGATTGATCAAAGTTGTGAAGATGATTCAGTATCATTTTACAATCCGGTAATAGCTCTTTCTCAGCTAAAAAAAAAGTCATTAAAAATTAGAAATGAAACCTTTCCAGAAATGCTGCAATTTACTTGGAATGCTTTTGTTTCTTTTAAGACTTCACAGAGGCATGAACCACTTGCAGACAATGGCCCTATATCACACCAGGTCAGTTACAGGGGCCATTCAGCCCACACAATATAGTATTGGCACGGCGTTTTGCGTTTCAGAGAAAACACATCACCCTTTTTAAAGAGTTTAAAGAGTAACTGAAGAGCAAAAGACATTCCAGAGATGAGGATACTGAAGGAATGCCTTACTCGATACTTCTGGTACCCCACATCAGAGCAGCATCTGAACCTACTTTCTCTATACTTTACATATAAAAACACACAGATGGATTGGCATGTAGATGTGGATAAAAGGAAAATGCAGTTCACTGAGTTATATGAGGCAGAGCAAGGGCTCAAAGAGAAGAGTGCTGGTTCTACCCAGATTTCGTTACAGACGTCTTTCACAGCTTTGGTTGCTCGGGAAGTTTTGTAAAGTAAAAATCCCTGCTTGCTTAGCTGATGGATTTTGGTGTTCTGCTAGCTGAATTACCGTAACAACAAGCGAGCACGTGTTGGAATCAGGCCAATGGGCTCAGTTTGGGTGGCTTCTAAAACATGTAGGCATACCAGCAGAAGAGAAAATGCATCTCTTCAGAACAATTAGGGAAAAATCAGAAGGTGATAAAATGGAAAATTAGTGTATTTAGATAGAATTTAGGACTGAAGCTTTTCAACTTCTCATTATTTCAGTGATGAATTATACCACTCTGTCCTTAATACATTTGTTTTAATTAAAGAAAACAAAGCTGAAGAATGGGCCATGCCCCTTCAATCTTTCAGGTCAGTACCACTTTATAGAATTTTGTACAAGTACGTATCCTACCTATCTCTTCCCTTATACTCTAATGGTGGTATTTTAGTGAGAAGGGTGAAAAGCTCTAAAACTCTAGTCTTCAAACTGTTTTTTTTTTTTCCGTATTTTTTCTCCCACCTTCACCTCCCATTAACAACAAAACCATCCCCTCTTTTTCAGCTCCTCTTTCTTACACTGTCTAAAGAATCTCAACAATGGCAAGACGACACTGATCAAGACTGTCTTATGTTTTAAATATATATATTTCCTTTAAAATTGTGTCCCGGCCTCCTGTTATCTCATTTCTCACCACTTTTTTTTTTCTTTCTTTCTTTTTTTCCTGACAGCTATTTAATGAACAATCTTCTGTTAACAGTGGTCTAAATTGGTTCTAATGTTTTGACCAGAAGAGTTCAAATAAATTCAATCCCAGGCACAAAGTAAACAAACTTAAGGAAAGGAAACTTTCATTTAATTTTGACAGGCTCTTTAATCATAATGGTGCTCATATTCAGAAAGGCCCTATTTATAATGGTGCAATTTTATAAACAATAGCTGTTCAAACCTGGGTATTTTACAGAAACCTTCTGCGGTATCCTGGCTCACTGTTAGCACTTCAGTTGTATTTCAGATCAAGGTTCTGTTTTTCTTATTTCAAGGTCTTTGCTAAAACGTCCATACAACATACTGCTGCTCAGTCACAGTTATTTGTGCTTATTATCTTATGCTATTATTTTTGCAGCAAAGACTGACAATTATGCATTTGCAGATGTAGTAGATCAAAACCCCCTGAACGCTGGTGTTTGCTCTGGGCTTATTACTCCCTGATACTTTTGCTATCTGTAGAATTTGCTTGTTTACTATTGCTATCTCTATTTAGATCATTTATATAGATGAGAAACAGTGTGAAGTCGCACTGCTGACTCCTGGGAGGTCTCATTTGTTATCTTCTCCCAAATGAACAGCAGCTTTTTTTTTTTACTACTGTTTGCTATTTTAAGCCAGAGCTCCATTTACACCTGTGTTCTCACTTGCACTTCACATAGATTCATGTTTAAAAGAGATTAAGATATGCTGTTTCCACATTCAGTAAAGAGGAAAAAGGTTTCCAGAGACAAGATAGATGTTAGATCCCAGGCCAATGACAGAGAAAAGCATTTGGCTCTTGGAACCAGGAATGGAATGATTACATATGCTTGCAAAGCAAAAATAAAAAAGTCAGCTTAGGAATTTTGCTGTGGCAACTTCTCTTGCACACCTGTGCCCTTCTCAGCAGACAGAAAAGGGATCAGGTAAAGCAAGAGAGGAATTTTATTGGGAGTTCAGGGTACAGTTCTGGGAAAGTGGAGGTCAATTACCCTTAATATATCAGGGACTTTTTAGGGGTTGCATTTGTTTCTCTTTAAAGGAAGTCGCTGAGTGCAGAGGAGAGTTAATAAAGCTGGTTTCCTCTTTGTGAATAGGACTGGACTTACCAGTACCTTCACTGAAATACCTTCAGTAAAATCAGCGAAGTATCTAAGAACTGCACCAAAATGAGTTCAGGCGTGGGGCTAGCTGGCAAGCACACCACTCTCCAAAAAAAGCTGAATTGAAGAAAGAAGCTTGCCCACAATTTGTGTTCAGTATTTTCCAGTCACATCCCCAGGGGTCTCTGCCAAGGAGGCAGATGCTGCTTTACATGGCCCTCTGTTGTGATCGTGAATGTAGTAAAACATTACCCTTACAAATTGTAGCAAGCAAAATAATGAAAAAGTCTAGCACATACAAAATTTAAGCTTAAAAGAGAGCCTTGATGTCCAACTTGGCCTCCATCTTCAGTGCAAATAAAGCAATTTGCTTTTCCGCCCTTAAACGTATTACCTTGACCCAAGCTCTGCCATGAGGACTCTTTTTGCTGTCATGGAAGGCATACTCCAGTATTACACGTTCCTTATTTGTGGTGACTCTACGGTAAAGCATAAATCACATCACTAGAGCTAATACTACACTGAATTTTCTGTATCACAAAATGCCTTCTCCTTTATGCAGCTCCTCTTCCCTCAGCTTTCACGTTCTCCCTATCAACGATTACCTCAGCCCTTTGTTTTTTTATGGAGCAAAAAACCATGGAAAAAATATCACATACACCTACAACATTCTTTTTCTCTTCTACATCTTTGCTTAATTGATACTGAAGACCCACACACTGTTCTGTTGTGGCACAGCGCTGGACTTTTCAAAAAGTATTTCAGCAACCTAAACATCAGAGATATTATTTGCCAAACTCTGATAAGTAGATAGTAACAGCTCTCAAGACATTTTTAAAAGCACAGTGAACAGTCTCAGGAGACTGAATAACTCCTGCACACCAGAAGCACTGTAAATATTGTAAAACAATAAATGGTGTTTGGGATACAAAATGTAAACTTTAAGCCCTCAGAGGTGCAAGATCTCTGGTGCTCCTTGCAGATGCTTTCCAGCTTTTTTTACTGTTTAGAGATCTCAGCTGTAGGCCATTAACATACACCCAGACACGCTCTGATCTTTGTTTAAAGACCGTCTAATGTTTGTACACCTATATGACAAGGATTACCTTAACATTTCAGCACTTGAAATCAGAAGTGGAACTCACTCTTTTCTAAAATCTTCCAACAAAGTATTGTGGGAAAATACAATGGTATCTCCTTAAAGAGCAGCAATTACCCTTAGGTTAGGAGTCGACAAATCTCTATGGGTACTGCTGAAAAGTACCTTGCTAAGTTCCAGCCAAAGAGGCAAATGTACTGCGGGCAAGATTTTTGTGTGTGCATGTTGTTGTTTTTAGTTAGACTCTTGTCTGTGGGTAACACAGACCAAGAGATGTGTGGCATACACAGGATGGCTACAAAGCTTTCAGGCAGCATACGTCCCCAGAACAAGGAGAAAAGACTGCTTCAAAACTTCTTACAGCAACGGTGAACAGTACAAGCTGACTGCAGTACTTTCTGCAGCATATCACATCTGACACGAAATCATTACTGAAAGCCATGCCACTACTATTGACTTTGCAATAACTCCACGTCTCAGCATTGGTACAATGGCAGCCTGGATCGACAAATAGTCGCTAAAACTGGTTCTGGACTTTTGTATCTATTGGTCTTTGTTAATTGCATTTCTACTTTCTTTATCACATTCACTTCTAAGCACTCGGCAACACAGAGGATGCTGACAAAGGAAGTAAGTTTTGTCCCAAGTTCATGCACGAAGCTCTGCGAACTAGGCTGCAGGCTAGGTGCTGCGTTATGCAGTCACTCTCACTACAGGAACAGAAGAACAGAGCAGTGCAACTCTCGGCAATGATCCTAAGTAGATAAGAAGGAGAGACAACAAATGCCTCCGGGGACACACTGATACGTGGAGTTAACTAGCACTTGAAAAGCCCAGCACCTGTGTTCCCCCTACCGCTGGAAGCAGCTGTGTGGTGGCTCACAGCATGTTACTCAGCCACCAGGGATTCATCTCGCCTAATCTTAGATACTCACAAAGTGGATGTTGACATCTGAGTTAGTTATCCTTGTATAACCAGGGCAAGGCAGCTTACACTCCTACTGGAGCATAGATTGTCTTGTCCAAAGAGGGACATCTAAAGTAGATATGAGGAATCACAGTCTAGAAGCAACAATATTCTTCCATTTTCTGTGAAGAATTCTAGAGGAGAAGATGCCTTGAGAGGTGTAAGGGTTTTTCAAACAATGAGGTGGAAAATGGAAACTCAAGGTGTCAAGCTTATTCATGTCAATAGCTCAATTAGACTATTCTCCACATACCGCGGGGCATGGAATGGCAAAATCCCAATGGTACCTCAGTTTGTCGTTCTGCAAGTTCTTTGTGACATACAAACACACCAGCCCAGAACATGCCTGTCACGGAGCAGAGAGCAGCCTTCGGGCTTCATATGGTTCTCTCTGTGAGGAGAAGAAAAATCCCATTCCATGCCTTGCTCCTTTTTCACATTCCCGTTCAACCACAACTACAGTAACTACCTACACGTAAAAGAGTATGAGAAAACTGCTCTTACAGCCCACAAGGACTGATTGCCAAGAACAGGGTAAGTCTGTGACTACCTTAAGGTCAATGCATGCTTCTGCTTCTCGGCATTCAAACAAAATCTAAAAGTGTTTCACAAAAATATCGTTTCTCTCTTTTAGCAGAAATTTAAGGTTTGAATCTTGCCTGCCATACATTTTGTGCAGCTGCTCTTACCTGTGCTAATCACAACGTCTGCTTCTGAGCTGTATAGCTGTACATGAACACCTGAGCTGGTAAAGGCCTTCGGGATTCAAGGGGGCTTTGAAATTGTATTTCAATACATACTGTCTCCTCTAAATTGGATCAGATTTGTTTCTACTGAGAAGTGCATCACTTCCTAACTACTCTGACATCTGAACAGACTATTCAAGGAAGTCTGCTAAAGTAAAAATTCTAAGCTATGTCTTATATCATCAACACCATTCCTGAGGAGGTAGCAGATGTGGGTTTTGATCTTATCAGTTAAATAGGAAAATAAGGGGAAGAATGACATTTCTAATAGTACTGCAGGCCCCAGAACCACAGTGGAATACTATACCCAGGATTAATTCAGATGTTGCCTATGGAATCCACAAGAAGTTATACTCTTCCCTCTCTCAAAAATCAGAAGGCACGGTCTTGTGGTGAAGGGTGAGGGGTTATTCCCATTTTAGTGGAATTTTCTGTCTTTTGGAAAGGGTTACATATAATAGTAGTGTTTTGTCAGATATGCATTTTGCAAGTAGATATGGGAAGAGGAAGCTAGAAGAGCATAGCACACTAGACACACTCTGAGGGGGAGATATAGATCTAAAAGAAGTCAGCTCTTAAACTACTCTCCATATTCCATAGCAACAAATCTTCCTTGAAGAGCTCTGACAACATGACTGGAGTTGGGGATGGGAGCAAGGAGTGCAAGAAGGGGAGAACAAACCAAAATCATCCCACCAAACCAAACAAGCCTTCAGTCCTGATCTCAAACTCTGAGGATACAGGATTCTCCGAACTGCTTCAAAGCAAAATCTTTCCTGTCCTATCTTGTGTTCTGTTTCTAGCCATGGCTGATTTTTGTTACTTATGAGAAAGGAAGAAAAACAAACAGAAGATATATAGCCAAGTGCACACTGGAGGAAAGAGTCCCTCCCATGCCTGTAGGAGGCTAAGGTATAAATGAGCACAGAAACTCAGCCTGAGTTGCAATAGCTCTGTATATTGTACAATATTTATACCAATGAAAAACGAGTTCAGAACAGTCCCGCTATTTTGATCAGATACAAATGTGTACAGTCATAAGGCACTAGTATTTTTGCACAAGTTGCTGGACACTTGGAAATGTGATCTGCTTCAGCACGTTCCCTTTTCAAGCCTGGATCAAATCTTTCTTCCTGTGATGACCTTCCATAGCTTCAACTTTTCAAGATTCACCTCTGAAGAAGTCAGCTGTCTCTTTCCACTACTCATTTACTATGCCATGAAATTCTTCTGTATGAATGCACAAATTGCATTTCCAACAATGTGCCAAAGAGTATTCCAAGACTGACAAACAGATGCACATACAACCCATTTAATACAATGGTTTCAGGGCTATCAGGAAAAGTGCACAGCAGTTTCTGTCTGCACACATTAACATCCAAGTCATCTAAGCACTTCTTCTGTGCCTCCGAGTCATCTCAATTGCTATGGATTACCATCTCTCTGGAGATGCAGGATGGCATCCCTATTATCCACTTAGCTACATGCTCTTACTATATCATCTACTTAACTTCAGCCAATACTATGAATGCTGCAGTTGTTACGCATCAACCTGCTATCCCTGCCTTTTCCAGAGGACGTGAAGTCAGGAAGTGTTGCAGCATTTAGCTTATAGCTTGCAAGACAACCTGAAATGGCAAAACTTAAGTTTTGAAATTTGTAAACTATAATTTTGATTTCCTGATAATCGGTAGGTAGATGTTTCTTCTTCAGCACTGATATACCCAAATTTTCCCTCACAGAAGCAACACTTGCTGAATGTTCTTCACACACTAGTATTTTGTGCAATTGGTCCACTCAATGACAGGACTCTCAGTTTCCACAGCTTTCCCATCCATGTACCAAATACGTTACTTAAAGGTATGACAAGGTTACAGAATGGATCACAACAGTAGTAGTTTGCATTCAAACAGAAAGCGAGTGCAATATCTAAATTTTTAACAAAATCAATTTTGTTAGAGCCAGTCAGATCAAATGATTAAAACACTACATAAAGTCAAAGAAGATAAGTCTCAGTGCAAGACATTCTGCATTCAGTTTTATAAAGTTATTCCAGTTTCAAGACAAGCCTAGTTTTAAAAGGACCTACTAAGATATACTATCCCATTAGGTTTTCCTCGAAATCACCTTATTACCTTCAAATGCTGTCCTCTGTGTCCTAACTCCTAGACTGGAGAGCTTTTCTGAATATCCAAAGTTATTCACTATTTTAAAATATTATTCTTATCTGTTAATATTACCTTCATGGAAAATTTGACAAATTTAATAAAGTCTTTATCATATGTATTAGCATGGCATAAGGAGCTTCTAAATAACTGCCAAACTCTTCCAGCCACTGTTTAAATGTAGAACAACCACAACCTGAAGAATTTTTAATTTGAAGAGAGAAAAAAAAAAAAACAAAAAACAATTCAGGAGAGAAAGACACGTAATACACAGAATGAACAAAATACCGATCGTTCAACAACTTTTGGAAATAGAAAAGTAGCTAGGATGGTAGTAGGTGAATAAAAAGGAAATAACGGAAATGTTTTGGGGAAGCATAGGAAGTGAGGGCATGGAAGGAAACATACGGGTGTAAACTGGGGTGAAGGTACTGTAAAGGAGGGCAAAGATATAGATGCACTTAAGGTGAGGCTGAGCCAAGACTGTACAAAGTTCTTGATATAAATTAGGCATTTGCTGACAAGGGGAAGGAATTTCCTCTTGGGGGAACTAATAAATTAAATGACAAGCCCCTGCACTTGAGCAACCGTACGGAATTAGTTCTTTGGGAAGCTGTACATACACACTTTATCAATACTGTCTTTAATCCCCAAAAGCTTCCTCCATCTCATGACAAAGAATGAGAAAATAAGAAATCATTCCATTGCACAGTCAAATAAGGTATATCTACGCATCTTGTTGTACCAAAGTTATCAACAGCAAAGAGATGAGTTAACTGCAGCAGTGCAAATTTTGGGCATAAGCTGTTTGCCCCAAATTATATATTGTTGGACAACTGAATTACTTGCTTTGAGAGATCTGCAGAAAAGCACATTATACTCTTCAAACATGTTTCCTTTTGCTTCTCTGATACTTCGAACCTCTATCTTATCATCAGAGCCCATTTACCTAGGGTACAGGTATTTCAGCGAAAAATCCTTGTCTGTAGTGCAGTGCAGTGTTGCAGTACCAGATCAATACAGCAGGAAATGGAAGCAAGGGAAAGGGTCATATAAGCACAACGGGCAAAATTTTTAGTGACTGTAAATCAGTAAGTTTTCAGTAATCATTAGAGAGCCCAGTGAAATGGAAATCTCCAAATCCTTTATAACATCATGAAATTCAACTTCCCTTCAAGTTGGCCTTACGTCCTGAAGGATGTCCCTAATGTTATGAATAATTTTGCTGAGATGGAAAACAACACAATCATGATTAGATCCTGTTCAAACTGTGCCAGTGTCTCTGCAAGGTGACAGTGTACACGTTGATCCCACAACACCTAAGTAAGGAATTGGCACACTAAGGACAATAGTCTTTTCTGACTACAGTGCCAGCCCTCTGACCCGTTTTAGGTATTCAGTAGGGCAATTCAGCAATTCCTTCTATCCTCAGTGGTTTGCTCGGAAATCATAGACACTGACATCAGCAAGGCAGAAGTTGCCGAGTACTTTTCAAGATGGTTCCCAGGGTGTGTGTGTGTTATTTATCTGTGTCTGTAGTATTACTATTCATTAAGAAGTCTGTCCCTATTTCAAGTGAAAAAATATTTAGTTCTCTGGCTTATGACAGTCTCTGTAAAGAGCAGTGCTATATTGATTCTTGTTTCAGTGTGTATACAAACTCATTTATAATGTTATGACCTGAACTGTAGAGCACAAATTTAAAATGACCTATACATATTACTTGGTAACATTTGGATTGCAAGTTAAATACTCCCTGATTAAACATGAATGCTTTTCCCTGGGACTACGAGATATCTTATCAGAAAAGCCTTCTTATCAAATTCACCATCCTGGAGGCAGACACATTCTCTTGCAGTGCCGGGAGTTTATAATGATAAAATTAACAATGTTGTATTTCCCAATGAAGTCAGCAGTAGTGCACTGCATCCTACCATTAATCATTAGAGCCAGTTCTCATAACAGAGCCACTTGCTGGCCCTCAGGCACCTGCATCACTCCCCAAGCAATTCCAGTCCCCAGCAATAACTTATCGCAGAAGCCAGGGATCAAGATTAAAAACCCGGTGAATAATGGGAGACTGTGTGCACCTCTATTCCTCTGGTAGATACAAGCAAGCTAATAACCTCCTTAAAGGGGAAGCAAATCATTCTATATTTTTTACTTTATAGACAAGCCAGAAAAGACCTGTATCTATGTCTCAGTAAAATTTATTGTGTTGTTTAAGTTACTTGTTTCTGCCTCGTGGAAGGCATCAGCATGCATAAAACATTCTGGGGGGCTCCTTTGTATAGCACTCTTCCAAGTACACTATATTCCGCATTCTGATTACAATAAAAACTGCAGGGGAAGGAAATTTTAATTTAAATTGGAAAATCAGAAACATTACCCATTTTGCAACAGCATTTGGGCAAGCACTATAATCAGAGGCCAGATTTCCCGCTGGTAAAAAATGGCTTGAATTCACAGTCATGCCATACAGGTGATAAAAGAGCCCTTGCGAATGCATTTCAGCCATGGCTTCTCCCCCTCTCTCCTTCCCAGTCACAGAGCACGGCACTAAAATAGAGTGTTCTGCCGCTGCTGAATCTCTGCAATTCTCTGGGAAAGAGTCTGCTGCAGCCGATGTAGCTCACACCTTGCTAAACATACATGGAAGACAGGCAGGTCTGGAAATAAAAAAGGAGTATGTTATTGAAACCTGCACGGGAACCTAACTTGGAAGTACCTGCTGGGAGAAAAAAATGCATACATACGTAAAAACGTATGTATGTATGTATGTGGGTGTGTACAGTTACATAGAGAGAAAGGTTTTTGTCTCATTCAAGTCAACATCAAATACTATTCCACTTTCCAGTCCATATGCAGCTCTACCCCAGTTATTCTTATTTTCACCTACAGAGCATATGCAGCTTTTATATTATTATTATACTGTTTATTCAAAAATTAATCCAGAAAAAAAAATGTTTGCAGTCCTACAGTAATTAGGAAGTAAAAGAAGTGGAGTCTGACACAAGAGACTGAGCCATAATATATTATGCTGCCCCTTCATATCCTCAAGAATGTCATATTTTAAGATTTTCATTTTTCTGGAGGTTACTATAAAGGGGGTGCTTGAATTCAGAAGTGAAAAACAATAATTAATATGCTTAACATAATTAATACTTGCTACAGATTTTGTACATGAGGTGAGCATAGAAAGGACTTGAAATACTGAAGTGGAAGAGAACAATGGGAATTCAACAAAGATAAATGTAAATCTGCTGTGTTGCAAGTATACCATTTATACAGGCAGTTCTTTGCCACACCTGTATGTGATGCTTCGGTCAACGGCAATTTCAGACAGCACACTGAGCTGAACCAGTAAAACATGTAACATTGAATCTTTGAGGAAAATGCGTGAAGAAAAGTATAACCGAGTCATAGCTGGTCTGATTTCATAATCAATGCTACAGGAACTCAGAGAATTCCCTGTCACTGTGGATCTAATTTGCCATATAGAGTAAATGAAATGTTAAAAATTATGGAGACTGCAAATTAATTTATCTTTAAAAGCTGAAACACACTACCAAAAACTCAAAGAGAGAAAGAGAGAAACGATGGATAACAACATGACCAAAAAATTGCCAAGTAAAACTAGTCATTGAGCCTAGCTCAACTGCCTAGTTCTATTGCCTGTTATCAAAAAAAAAAAAAAAAAAAAAAAAAAATTTTCCATTGGCAGATGTCCAAAATTCTGTGTTTTTTTTTTTTCTACTTTGACATTTGCTAAAAATATACGTTCATTAAACACTATTTAAACACCGGAAAAAAACTTTTTGTTCTGAAGTGAATGAATGCTGGAACATGATGCCTAGAGAAGCTGGGAATTTTCCATCCTTGCAGATATTCCAACCCAGTCTGAACATTGCCCTACATGACCAGCTCTATTCGACCCTGCTTTGAGCAGGGGTTTGGAGTTGCATTGGACAATCTCCAGAAGCGCCTGCCAACCTCAGTTCTGCTGTCACTTTGTGATTTTATGAAAAGATATTTATACATGGTCGTTAATGTATTGCTCACCCTGGTCCAATGCATTTGACCACAGATCTGAGACATGCCTGTGATTAAAGCAAACTGCACAAATGCATGTTCTCTCAGGCGTTCCCTCTCAGCAAGTGGCAGTCAGCTTTCAGCACACTCCTCCCTCAGATATCACAACGGGCCTTCACGTCTGCCAGCATAGTTTCAAAGAGCTATATTTGTGACCCTTGTTTTGTAAGAGGTGGTGAAGACTCGCACAGACTAAATATAGTAGCTGTTTTCCACAGGAACTGTACGTGTGAGATGGTGGGCAAGAGGAGAATCTGAGTCAGGTTACAGTAATGACCTATTTATAATGCATGGTTTGTTAAGAGGTTCATCAGATCTCCAGTGAGGATGAGATTCATGAATGATCATTGTGGATGCTGTTGTGGAGAAGTTCAGTCTTCCTTGGTCATAGGATGGATAAATTAGAACCTTTCAGAAGCCGTTGTAAGGTACAGTTCAAGTATCTAGTAGACCCAACCCAACAATGGAAGAAGGTAAGTTTTGATTTAGGAAAACAACTGAGAACATACCAAGGTCAGTCCTCTTTCTAAAAACATACAACAAGGTGTTTAACTTCAGGTAAATGCTCAGGCCTTATTCAAAATATTGTTAATTGTCTTCTCAGAAAGAGGTTCTGAATCAGCATTGCAGATGGAGACAAAGAAGCAACTGCACACAAGAAGTTCTACTGCCAGAGGTGGTCAAGACTTCCTATGCTTCTGAAACGCAAAGGGGAAGGGGAGGAGGCAAGCTGACTGTGTTGTGGAGGGAGTATGAGAAGCGAAGTAGCTGTGCAACAGACCACTACTAACTTGCAAAGGATGTAGCATTGGAGATTCTCTTTTTTTTTTTTTTTTAATTCTGTTTTTAATCCTATAGCTCTTAGTCAAACACAATTCACTATTCCTCCGTTCTATGAGAACAGGTATTTTCCTAAGACCAGGCAATGGAAGACTGCGTATTTATGACATCAGAGCTAAAACTTAGAATTGTTCGACTGTCAGAAAAGGGTCCCTAATTAGGTTATTTTTTTCTGAAAATTGGTCTGAACAGATCAAAGACTCTTTAGTAGTCCTGTAGCTTTGCTCAAACAGATTTAATTAAAAAAATAAATAAAATGCTGCAGTAGAATAAGATGAAATAAAGTAATACCTAACATTTGATGTCTCATGAGGAAGCAAAAAGTTGGAATTGTTCTTGTAGATTTGACTTAGATATAAAAAAAGCCACTATAAAAATGAAAACAAGGGTTCAATCTTGACAATGCCTATGCATATGAATAATTAAAAGACTCTAGGGTAGAATTATTCATGCTTCAGACTTCATGCTCAAGTGTCAAGAATAACTTGATTTTTTTGCATTTTATCATCTCATATTGAAATTTACAGGTTTAAGTTGTCAGTTCAACCTTCCTAAAATTCCTGCTGATTGCAATGAGGAATTTGCAGTAGATGATGATCGGTACATGACCATGCCATTCAAATCGTGCTTGTTTTGGGTACAGAATACATTACACATTTGTGATACTATATGTGTCTTTATAAAGCTCCACCTTGTAATTACATACAATCAAAACCAAGATACTTATTGTTTAGTTGCTAAAAGATTATATATTTTTAACTGTTACTTTAAAGTTACCTTGTTTGCAAACGCATTCCCTGAAATTGTGCCTCCATTAACAACATCTCCAAAGGAAACAAAATAAGACACCTACACATCCAGACTTTTGTAATATTCCCTACACAGTGCATGCAAACAAGCAGTTTTCATCTAATATTGCTGTGAACAGTGGCAGTAATATTACAGAAGAGAAAACAGAACACTGCATTCCTACTACTGTCCCTAGTTTGTAATAAAAGTTACTATTACAAGAGAATAGGAGGTCCAATTTACAAACAATACTGTAAGATCCACTACTGCTTATATGGCATAGTCTAGTTATTTGATAATATTCTCAGTTAAACACATGTTGTCAAAGATCTGTATATAAAT
The DNA here is from genome assembly GCA_013399115.1 of Anseranas semipalmata. Lineage (NCBI taxonomy): Eukaryota > Metazoa > Chordata > Aves > Anseriformes > Anseranatidae > Anseranas > Anseranas semipalmata. The sequence continues at coordinate 565,941 of VXAA01006688.1, forward strand.
TAAGAAGAAGAGTTCAACAGGGTTTGCATTCACCACCTATGATTTTTTTTTATTTTTTTGTAAACCTTGGAAGTTGGTGACCTGTGTTGTCAGTTTGAAAACAAATCCTGTAGACTTCTGTCAATTTTATTAGGGCTGGCGAAGATGTGACCTGAACAGGGAGAAGGGAGTAAGATTGTAGAGCCACGCTGGAGCTCCCAAGTTGTTTGCCTGAGATTACATGCTGTCTGGGTGGCGGTGATGCTGGAAGAGGGGAACTATGGCCCCCTCAGGTTTTGGGTCTTATTCAAGAAAAAAAATAATTAAAGTCTTTCCCAGCTATGGTAGTTTTAAATTGAAAGTGGACTTAAATCAAGGTTACAACTGCACTGAAATCAATCAACTAATGATCCATTGTGAAGAATGCATTCCATACGAACTCAAGCTGTTCAACACAAGCAACAGTAAGTTTGTGAAGGCCCTTAACGTGACTTACTCTTATGAAAGAAAAACACAGAAGTTAAAGGAATACAATTACTTCTTAGCCTTGAATAAAATATTTCTATTCTACCCTAAGTAGAAAATGGCATTCAACTCTTTTCCTCTACCTGGTAAGTTATTTTTACACAGCCATTCTCTTCAACAGAGAATGTGATATGACTTTGGAGAGAAGAGGGATTTTTTTAGTGCGTTATTAAGTCATGAAGACTCAGACATGTTGCTGAGTTCAGGTGAATCACTACATTACCATGCTTAAGCTTAATATCTATTTCTGTGTTGCCTATTTTAAGCTTAGTTGCGAGTTAAAGTGACATTGCTGAAGCTTTCTAAGGATTTCCAACATCCAAGCTAAATTGCAGTACCTTGTAAAAGAGCTTTTGTCTGTTCAGCAGGTGGATAGCAATTGATTAAGCTTCAGTGGCTTGCTTGTGGATATAAGTTCCTAAAGACACTGATCTGCAAAATCAGAAATGCAGTGATAGGTTATGTTGGTAGCATACTGCAATGCAGTACTGTTGAAATTAGCGGAAGTCGTGTGCATGAGGTCAAAAGGCTGATCTAGCACCCCATGTTTAGGTAGGTCAAGAATTTTATGCTCCTTGATCTTCCACCATCTGAAAGAGCAGAACTGTGTCCCTCTACTGATCTAATTTCACCAACTTTCAAAGGTCTGCGATCTCCAAAAAGGCAGACAGATCTTTCTAGCAAAGCATTTTTAACTTCAGCATGTTATAAACATGATGACAAGAAAGTATACTCCTGCCACAATTTAGGGAAATGAGGAAAAAGAAATGGGAGTTTAGTGAACCCCCACAATCTGACGGCTGATGAAAGGCAGTGGCAGAGAAAGGTATGATGCGAGTTACTCCTGTGAATTACTTTCTGTGGCTCAGAATCTGCGTTTTAACTCAGTATTTCAAAGAACAAACCATATTTCAGAGTTGAGCCAATTTAGAATGTAAATTCAAACTTGGTGCTTTCAAAATTGTTATCCTTATGAATACACTCTGGAGTACATTGCTTTTGTTTTCTCTTCTGAGCAGCAAACTTTAACACAAACAGCTTATGGATCAATAAACAGCTTGTTTTGTGGTCTCTACGTGCATTGATTTGTCTCCTTGTAAACACGATAAGAAAACAATTATCACTTAATAATGCTCCATTACATCATCAGTAGCCAATCAGAATGCTGAAGAAACAGAATTTTCTTCTCCCTGTATATATCATCTGTATATTGTAGTTCATTCAATTTCAGAATAAATCAATATATATATTTCTTTCCATGGTCTGGATGTTTTGGAAGCGCTTATTTAATTTCTCCCTAAACTAACAAGACACCGGTCCCCTCCAGTTTGGTGTCATCTGCAAACTTGACAAAAGTGCACTCTATCACCTGTTCCAGGTCACTGATAAAGATGATAAACAGGATGGGTTTCCCACAGGGATCCTGCAGTGCTTCACTTGTTACCAGCCTCCAGGTAGAGAACAATCCATTATTTATCAATAAATCCTCCTAGATTAGAATATACTTGTTCCTTCTGCATATTGTAGAAACCTACAGGTGCATTGTGTTCATAGTAAAGGTACTCATTTGGTCATTTTTAGAGCAGGTTATCAGGTATCACTGAAACATCTCCAGAGAAGACCTCTTGAGGTCATTTAATCAAACCTCCCGCTGACCTGGTAAATAAAACTGAGCTGGTAAGGTTCTGAACATTTTCCTTAAACAGAATAAACCCTGTATTAACAAGTGTAAAAACAATGCAAGTCTCTTCTCCTTTATCTAAAGATGGTAAAAAATCCTTAATATTTATTGTGTCATCTCTATTCTGCTTATTTTTTGAGAGGCATCTAATGCTAACTCCTTTAGTCCTTCAGGAAAGGAGTGTGGCAGGGAAGCGGATAGATAGAAAATTGTTATAAAAGGAATTGCCTGACACATAAAGGTCAACAAAGATCAACGCGCAAAAGTTAGCCTGACACTGCTGAAAAAGTTTTATCTATATATACATACATGTAACGCATCATCCCCGTAATTTTATATTGTGCTAGAATCCTAAATTACAGCAATTCTTATTGATACTTTAAGAATTACACAAGCATTTGGACAAAAAAATACATCCTGAGAAGACAGGTTAAGTCAAGATACAAGCAACCAGAGTACCTAAGGTACTGGAATAAGTGTTCTTCCTGGGCATTTCTTATTTGATTGTAGCTTTAACAGGACTTTAGATCCTGTGTTTCAGGACTAGTTCTTCATATTATTATGGCAATGACCACTTAGCATACCTTCTGGTTGGCATCTATAAGGAATTAACTTAATTCCAGTGACCAAAACCCCACCTATTTTTGTAAATATTACTTATTTTGCCCCCCTCTGTGGTCACACAGACTGAAAGCAGCAGGGTGCACTGCATAACCACTCTCCCAAACGTAATTCCCTCCCAAGACAAATGAAGCCCTCTCACAGCCTTGGTATGACAAAAACCACTATTTCTGCAACTACACAGTGAATTGCACTGCCTGCTTTCACTGCTGGTGAAGATGAAATTTCTGTTTCCACCTCACACCAAAGTAGCCTGCTGCCTCAGAAATCAAAGTCTAACTCCTTACAGAGAAAAATATGTGGTCAGAGGAAAAAGAAAGAAGGGCACTGGCTGCATATTCACTCCCCAAGCCCTCATACAAAAATTGCACACACTTACTCTTCAGGATAACTACCTGCAAGGTACCCCCACAGCCAAGGTGACACAGGAGCTTAATTGATGCTAAGTGTAATTCCCTCACGAATTAGAGTATTCCCAAAGAATAATGGTCCCTGGAGGCTACATAAATGCTACAGCAAAACCAGCTCAGATTTTGACATCTTGCATGACCACAGCATTCCGTTGTAATTAAGACCTTTCAGTTATGCCTAATGACATTTAAAGCCTACTTCTTTCATTAGACAGTTATTTCTGTACTAACAGGAGGTGATCAGAGGCCCGTATTTCCTACAATATACAGGATCTTAGAGCAATAAACAAACTGTCCTGGGTTCAGTGCTATCAAGTGCTGCTTTCACCTAACAACATTAATACAGAGGTTGGCTCTGTTTCCCTTAACAATGCAACATCCCTCTGATGTTTCTGCTAGTTCAGCTCTTCACCTTGAGGATGCCCGCAGTACCAGCTTTTTTGGCTTCTCAGGGAGATTCCTTGGGAAAATACGTTTGATCCATGTTAGCGAGTTCTTTCAGGGGAGAGCCACGGAGCTCTCACCAGCGAAGCAGAGCTTTCAGAGTTTTCCAGGTTTTCTGTAACAGTTACTTGGATTGTAATTATTGTAATTTTCATAAGTTAATAAATATGTTTCTTCTAAGCTGTAGTATCTGCTGATCTTTGTATGCCCATTTAGTTACATAAGCTTTTAAAATCCTGTATCACACTAAGGAAAACACAAGGCTCTGCTTATATGGCCATAATTAATGGTGCATGACAGACTTTAAGTGAAATGTGATGAAATTTGGCCATTACAATCCTGACATCCAGCTGAGGTTCACCACATTCCCAAGACCTTCTGGGGACTGCATAGGGTACAGGTGAACTGAGGCAGGGGAATTTGCATAGTTCTATGGGATTTAGATCTGCTCACTTATGAAAAGAAATCAGGTGCCATGTCTAAATCATGGCTCGAAAAAGAGAGCCATGCAATTGTTTGCTATCCATATACCCTATCTAAGCATGTAGTTAGACCCATTAGTACTGAACATCAGCACTTATGTTCGAAGAAAGACATTAAATTCAGACTTCAACATACCACCCAAAAATGTATTTGGATAATAACTGACCAGCAGTTGATAGGAGTTACAGACCATGAGAGCAACAGTTCAGATGTGACTATGCAACAATATGCTTTCAATGCCTCTAATATAATAACTATCTTTTTGGACAACTGAATGATTCTTATTTTGTTTGGCAGTATGCTAGACTTGTGCGAGTCTTTAATAAAATAACCTCCCTGAATATGTAGCAGTTAGTGTTAAATTCAGCCAGCCTGGAAATGATGCTTCAGTTTTGATTTTTGGCTTGCAAGGTTTCTGTCACTGTCCACATCAAACATTGCATTGTCTTTACATTTCATTTTCACCAATGCCAGTATCAAAATAATTACAATACCTTTAAAAATATTACAGGGGGAGATTTCAAAAGGATTTTTTTTTCTTTAAATCAGTTCTGCAGACCCAGTGCAAAGTACTAGGCTTACTTAGATTCCTAGATACTTGAAATTGCCTGATGCATTATGCCATATATGCCATCTTTAATTGTTCTTGATTCAGCCATGGAATAAATCCTCTTCCCTCCCCCCAAGAAGCGCACACCATCTGAAAAAAATTTACAGATAACTGTAAAGATCTCTATACGAACTGCATAAAACTTCCATATGTCAATAAGGGAAAGCATTTCTTCAAGATGATGGTTTCTAAAGTAGAAGAAAAAAATAAAAAATCTGTTGCTGTTTGAATTTACAGAGTATGTTGGCAGAACACAAGGAGCTAGCCTGAGCCTGGCCCTACATGAAAATTAGCCATGACGTAGAACAGCAGACCACATTAATGAAAGTGTTTATCAACATTATTTGTAGGGAGGTGATGAACCAGCCTGAATTTCCAGTGTCCGAGATTTCTCTGATTTCCGATCACTTTTTCTTTCCCGAGGAAAAAGCTTACTGGCAAATCTGCATACGTTTAAAAAAAGGTGGAGGGAAGGCTCTTTATTGCTCTCTCTCATACGATCAAACCTAATTTCCTTCTCAATTTGCTGAGCCCCTATCTCCGGTAATTGCAATTGGAGTGTCAAAACTGTTGGCATCTTGAAATAATGGGATACTACCCAGTATCAATCTCATTTCACATTTCTGACAGAAAGCATGATTTCCCTTTGTCTGGCTCATTTGCAGTAACAAACTGCATGATTTCCATTTTCACTAATAATTTCGATACACACAGTTGGCTGACCAACATTTCAGATCTATTCCTTTATTCTTATATTGACATAAATGTTCTTTTGTATCTGAAGAAGTATTTAAGGCCTCCAACACTTTCATTTTACTTGTAAAGCAGAAGAACAGAAAGGAGTTTATTTCCTTAACCTGGATCAATATACAAAATAATTGCTGAAAGCAAGTGGAGTCATCTTATTTTGGATAAAACACTAATGAGAGCACAGTTGAAAGGAACAAATTATGTTATTTTGCTCATAATACTTGCCTCTTGCAGCTGGTGAATCCTACCATGACTCTAGATAACTCATTTTTTATTTTATTTTTTGTGCTTAAAATGAAACGTCTTTTTAATCTTTTCACACAACTTCGGACATCCATTTTGGAGATATTTCCCTATTGTCCACATGCAAGAAGGTTGGCCTCCCTTCAAAAACATGCCAAAACGTTTGGTGTTTCCTATTTAAATGTTTAAAAAAGGAAGACTTTGAGCAGAAAACATTGGGTCTTGTCAATCAATGTAATTTTCAGAAAGAATATTCTTTGAAGTAGGTTATGACTGATTTATCCAACAAGAAAATTACAGAGAAAGGCTATGGCTTTAAATGTAAAGCCACCTTTAATTCTTCTCTGTAGAGCCAGGCCTCTTTCCCTTGGCTCCCCTCCCTTCCCTCCCCCCATCTTGGGGGCCCTCCCGTGGGCTTCAAGTTTATCAACGTGGGTCCAAAACTGAACCCAGTACTGCAAATGTGGGTTAAAAGGTGCCAAGTAAGGGGAAATGTTTGCATTCCATGGTCTACGTCCCTCCTGACTACGTGGTCTAATCCACTTCTGTCTACCAGAGAAAGGACACTGTCCTTTCTCTTAGCAGAGAGCCTTGTCCTGTTTCCAGACTTTGTCTTCAGAGTAACCTATATATTTCAAGTAGCCCAACACTGCTATGCATCCCAAGTTCACCAAAAACAAACAAACAAACACACACCCCACACACCAACAAAAAAAATCTCACACTTTCACCCTTGTGCACAAAGCACACCTCAGTTTGAGGTAAGGCTGTCTGGGCTGCAGGTCCCAGCAGGAATTTATGCTCATATACTCAGCCACTGCTCAGAGCTGATTTTTTCCTCAGGTAGCTGCCTGTTTGCTTCTGACTAAAAACAGATAGCCGTCTTTATAACCGAAAGAAACAGATCACTGATACGTGCAATTTCTAAAATGTGAATGGAATTTCAGATTCCTTTTCACCCACTTTTTGTGCAAAATATGGGGAATGTGACATTAATTAAGAATACAATTTGCTATTTCCATTTGCATAAAATGCAATCAGATATTCATATTTGATGGCAATTTCTATTTTGACAGAGCAAGTACCAGTGAACATAATGCTGGCTACAACTAGGGAAAAAAAACAAAAGTTTGAATGACCTATGAGATCCTTTTGTTGGGAAGAAGACTGTTTCTTCCTGAGATAAATCTGTTTCCACTACATCATGTTGTTCCTCTCTGTTAGAATAACTGTCACAATATTCTCCTAAAATTACCTTCTGGAAGATTTACAGACAACCATCCCCCAACTCCTTTCTGAGCTAAAATATGTGTGTGTGAATTAGAACCACCTAATCAGGTTGCTGCTATGACTTAGATGACCCTGCCTGCTTTTCTTACAGATGTCATGGCTCCTGTAGCATGGTACGCAGAAAAGGCTGAGAAAAATTCAGACCCAGATGCACTCTTTGAATATTCATGTAGTAGCTTATACACTGGAGTTCAATCTGATGCACCTTTCAAGTGGAAAACGCTCACCAATGTTCAGAGAAGTTGTTTGCATCCCCACATTAGAAAATGTGGCAAGTACAGAATACCCCACTACTATTGACTTTAACGAGTACATAAGTCTTTCCCGAGTAAAGTTTTGACACCAGTTTTCTTCCTTCTCTAAGCACAAAACACCTCCGAAGAGGGACCACTGTGCAGTATTTCCCATTACCATTAATAAACAAAATGATCTTTCTCCCAATGGCAGATGTCAGAGAATTTAATGAGACTTGCAAATATCCAGTTTTCCTGTTTGGCCAGCCAATTTCCACAGTCTAAGATCTACTACCTCTACTGAACACAGCTGGAATACTATGAACAGAGAACAGCACTGCTAGGGAGAAAAGCTACACATATTTAGGCATATCGAGCTGTTTCTGAAGAGCCACTGCACAAGTTCAAGGTCTGACTCAGTCCTTACCAGGGAAAGAGAAGCTATCCCATACTGTTATAGTACAGGATCGGTTACATCCAGCGTAGTAACAAATTAATGCAGAGATAGGTAAAAACAAGCAACTGCAGCACCTGTTTTCTGGAGATTATCAATATATAGCTATATGGTATCAATAGCGTCCATAGACAGTTAAAGGGCAGTGAGCACAGAATCATGGAACAATTTAGGTTGGAAGGGACCTCTGAAGGTCATCAAGTCCAACACCATGCTTGAAACGGGAATAGCTTGCTAAGTGCCATGTCCAGTCTGTTTCCAAGCATCTCCAAGGATGGGGACCCTATGGTCTCCCTGGGCCTTTCTTCTGGTGTTTGACCACTGTCCTCGGAAAAATAATAAATATCCTAATATCTAATCACAAGTGTCCTTATTGCAATATGTGACCATTGCGATAGCATGTGCCACTGGTCCCTTTGCTGCCTGGCTCCAAGAAAAGCCTGACGCCTCTTCTCTGTAACCTCCAATTAGGCAGCTGTAGGCAGCAATAAGACCTCCCCAACCCTTCTCTCCAGGCTGAACAAACCCAGCTTTCTCAGCCTCTCCTCATACATCCTGCAGAATTAAGAATGCTGAAGTGTTCCTTAGGTCAGAGACTCTTGCATTAAAAACAAGTGCTCCTGTTCACAGTCAACTGCAGTACACCTCTGATTTGGTTTTTCCTCCCCCTATGTATGCACAGTGGTTTCACTGCACGTGTAGAGCAGCAAGATGAAATTATAGTAGAGACCCTAGAACCAAACACCAGAGATCTGCAAATCTTCAAGTCTCATCTCTGCTACAACACAGGGACCTCAGGGAAAATATTCTATTTCTCTGTGCTCAGTTCTCCATCTGTAGAATTATGATATCAGTATCTCCTCTCATATATTTCAGTGATGAAATTCGCTGTCTTCAAACTACTTCTAGACTGTGGCTTTACAATGCCTGCTAGAACACAGTAGTTAGAATAATAATTGCTCAAGGCAAACAATGCAAAGAAGGGAATTAGACCCACACTGCCAACGATTCTGTAAAGTTTTAACTAGACACTACAGTGTGCTGGCTACTGTTTTGTTTGGACAGCATGCTTATGTTCCTTTTGATAAATCTTTGCTGCAAGAAACGTCATTTTTTTCCTATATTTCCACTGCCATTTATGCATTTTTTATGGAATGTCTTTTCTCAAAAAGCACAGATTCATCTACAATTCTATGTGCCAAATTTTTCTATGTGCAAAACAAAACTGTTTAACTTTGAAATTCCCCTTGCACAGTAAGCTTTTATTCTTAACTTAAAGGAAGAAGACACAATTAGGAAAGCAAATACCACTGCATACCACCTTCTGTGCTGCTACAAAACAGCTAGATATTTAAATTTTTTTGTTTGCAAGAGATTTTTTTTTTTCATTTATCTTCTGTGGAACATTTTCAAGTGCATCTTTTCTGGGGACACAAGTTTCATCTTGATGACTAATCTTGTAAAAAATTTAAAAAGCATCTTTTAAAAAATTACCTTTTTAATTGGAGAAAGGAAAAACTCTTCCAAAAAGTATGAAAATTTAAATGTCCAAAATAGATGTTCAACATCAGATAAGTTTAGTCAAATTTCACTGCTGTCATCCCAAATCAATAGCCTTGCAAATATATCAGAGGATAACAGGCCTACCTGCTAAATCACACGTGTTTTTGGACCAAGGATGGGAGTATTTGGAGTTCTTCAGTCCCATTGTAACCTTCTGTGCGACTCTGGACAGTTCACCCGATCTTTGTGATCCTCAGTTTCCTCATCTATAAAAGAAACACAAAAAGATTTGATCGGTGAAAAGTTATGCTAGTACAGTTCAGCAGAACAATGCAAGAGCAGCAGGTGCACAAAAGCAGCAGATGAACAAGGTGTTTATGATCCTATTCATTTAGGTTTATCATTGAGGAAATAAGAGAAGAGTTTAACTATACATACAGCTAGCTTTCAAAATGGTTGATATTAACTGTAAATTCAATAATTATCATAGCACTTATACTACACGGAACTAGATCTGCATGCCTTAAAATAAAAATTTCTTCACCTGAGGAATTTTTCCCCCACTATAGAGGAAGATGACTTACTACGTATAGAGTATTTCACAACTGAATTCATCTTCGGAGCATCAGAAATTAATCAATATATTCTCTTGCATCCTCAAACTCATTCAAAGTGATGTGTGCTTTGAGGAGGGAAAATAAACCTACATAATTAGGGGAAAACATTCTAGGGAGCTTCTGGAGTCACAACTGCTTAATGTCCAGTGGCGTGCCAAGTGCATCTGCTGCTGTTGTGCTCAAACTTCTTTGTCTGAGCACAATGCCCTATGCTAGAAATACAATTTTAGTATGTCTATATAAAATAAAACCTATTTTAATTATACATGCAAACATGCATCTATTAAAAATGATGTACAACCTCAACTTCAGGACTGAGCAGTAACTAACGTGAAAATATGTTTCAAAGAGCTCTGTGGACTACCGGCCAAAAAAGGATTATCTGACTGCTCATCAGATGCTGGATAGGGAAGTCAATGGACTCGGAGCCAACAAGCCTAATGAGACAATTATGCCTTCACAGGGTCTTTGTCTTGAATCTCATTGAATGAATGGTGGGGACGCATTTTGTGCTGTAACAGACTGAAATGTTCTCTTCTGCTTTCCCTTCTTTCTTGCATGACAGCACCATCTGTTTATAAATACATCACTGGAATGACAGTGCTCTGATGATGTACTAATATAATACATCATCAAAGTGCCATCAGTGATGATCTAATGATGTATTAGAATGTTGTTTATCAAAACCCTGTTGCTTTGATGATGTACAGGTGCAATACATCACTGGAATGTCTTGCACCGGTGGCACTGTACTGATATAGACCTTGTGGGGAAAAATGGGTCCTGTTAGGACTCAGCAAGAGAACAAAATGCAGACAGGTTAAAAAAAAAAAAAGAAAGAAAGAAAATGAAGGAAATAAACAGTCAAATGCTTAAATGAATTATATTAAGAGGAAGCTTCAAAGGTGAGGAGAAAGGGACACTGGTTTCAGAAAACTGCATTTCTAATGAAATTGTATTCATTAGCAGGAGAGAGAAATTTGATCACATTACAAGTGGAACAGAATGAAAGACACACAAACTGGGTCTTTTTTGGTGTTAGTAACAGTTTCACAGATCTAAATTCCCTGTTCTCTTTCATCCTTTCCTCTAATTTATTTCTGCAAGTAGGCTCTGAAAACAAACAAGTGGTTTTAGGCTATGAAGTAGAATAACAGTAATCTATCAAGAATGCCCCATACGATTCCCAAAGCTAGACTGGGGACACCTCATTTAAAAGATTGCGCATTTTTTTCCAACTGGTCCTGTGCTTTTAGCTGCTACGCTTTTCTTTGTTCGCATGCCCGCAGACATTACCCCAGAGTTTTACACTCAGCAAAGACAAGCTGAGATGACAGACTGTACTGGGTCTGGTTGGGATGGAGTTAATTTCTTTTATGGTGTTTTGTTTTGTATTTGTGACCACAACAGTGCTGATAACACACCAACCAGTACAAGAGTTGAAGACGGTATCATAAACTGCTGGTCAAAGCTAACCTGCCCTTCCCAGCACTTTTACTAGTGAGCACGACGCTGTATGGCAAGGAACCTGTCTGTGCTCACCTGGGGTCAGCTTCCCTGGCTGTGCCCCCTTCCAGCCCCTTGTTCACACCTATCCTGCTCACCAGGGGACGGACAGAGCGAGAAACAGAGAAGACCTCGGCACTGTTTAAATGCCATTCAGCAATGGCTAAAATACTGGTGTGTTACCAACACTGTTTTGGTCACAAGTCCAAAGCACAGCACCATACAGGTTGCCATCCCAGCACATATCTTCTATGACAGCATTCAGCATGCATGAGATGCTGCATCACCGAACTGATGTGTTAACACTGTATGGAGAAATCTGACAGTCAATAAAATAATCTTCCTCAAAGGCTACAGATTATCCAGACTATCCACACAGACTTTATTTTGTTGGCTGAACTCTGAAGCAAACTGACCTGCAACATTTCTAGAGCACTTTAACATTCTTTAAGATACATTTGAAATCAGAGGAAATAGGCTGGGGATATGGCAGCCTATCTGCAAAACCGGCGCAGCGCGACCAATCGCAGAACTCAGTTTCCTTACTTTCACCACTGTGTCTCAACCTGGACCTTAATGGATTCTTAAAGGAAAATATGACAAAAATACTTGCTCAATAATTTGGATCTTGGACACCGTGGTAAGTGCCCATCCAATGGAGTTAAAATGATAAAGTAATATTTGGCATTGCATATATGAATGGATCTGAGTAAACATGTTGATGCAGAAGTAATACTTTTCACTAAACAAGTGCATCTTCAGAAGCCTACATAACCCCCGTGACAAAGACACCGGACTAGCAATCAGTCTACAGCTCCCAGCTGTAGCACAGATTCCTGCTGGGACCTTAAGTTAAAGCCGCTTGATTTCTGTAGGCTTCCCTCTCCCCTCTGCCGTCACCCTTCTCCTCCCGCATTCAACACAAGGACTGTGTTAACACGAGTTTATGTTGCTCTTAGCACAGCAAGGCCCAAAATTTCCACAATATTCCAATGCTGGATATAAATAGATTAATAGATTAATTAATAATTATTCTATTATTAATAAACGATCACAGAATCATTTGTTGGTTTGGGATTTTATCAATCTATGCAAATCATATGGAAAACAAAAGTTTTGCTTTTGTTTTTTTTTTTTCCTGAAATGAGTGAATGGATTCTGCTTGATTTTGAATAAGCTTCCTTAAACAGACAACGCAGAAAGAGCTCTTTAATGCTGCCTGAGAAAGGAGGAAGACTGAGGCATGAAGAATCTAAGAGCTGTTCCAGCTGAGAGGTCCCACACCTTTGCACTTAAACAATGTAAGATTTCCTGATTTTTTTTTATTTATTTAAAAGGCATTTTTCTTGCCAGTAGGCAGAAGGCTGCTGAGTTTGTTTTGCTGGCACAAACCAGGTGTCATAAATTTTCCAACAGCCATCACGGTAACAAGCTCATTTTATTTCTTTTGACCTCGTTGTTATTCATTTCAGAGGCTCTTTACAGACTCGAAGTATTTTTTAAACAACCGAACAAAGGCCTCATAAGTGACCTCCAATGGAAAAATGGCCAAGAAATGGTAACTTGGCAGCCCCTGTTGGGGAGCCCAGACCACATCGCGCCACGGACAAGGCTCGCTGGTACAGAAGACAAGCACACTACTTCCACAAAGGAGCCAGACACCATTTCTGCTCCAGTGCTGGGATGCCACAAAGCTTAAGACCAATTCCAGTGAGCATTTCTTAGCAAATGGAATTACTTTGGTAAGTCCAGGCTTCCAAATGAGTTATGCTCATACCTGTGTACAAATATACACACTATGTACACAAATCCCACAGTGTTACATTTTCCATGTGTTCCTAGAAAAATAACAATATGGTAAAAATTTAAAAGCTGGTCTAAGTTTTGAAAGTGATTAACTGCTTTATTGTCTTTAGTTTTTACTATTCTTGATCAAGAGGTTGCCAGACTTGCAAGTCTTCAAGGAACACACTGAAGGTACACAACTGTCAGAAGTAAGTTCGGTAAGTATACTAACTCCCTTTTTTATTTTTCAGAACAAACAACCTTCTTCCGTATTAAACAAAAGCAAAGAAGATCTGCAACAGATCCTGTCATTTTCTGTTCATAAACTGTCTTGCAAAAGAGTCTTTCCTGACTCTGTCACTCAAAATTACCTGTTCTTTCTTTCAGCAAATTATTCTCTCTCCACAGACTGTTCAGTTACAAAGTGCAAGTAAATTACACAATCCTCTCTTCAATTTATTTGAATAGAATATACTGGTTAGCATGTGCATATTTGAAGTTCCTTGCGTGACTGCAAGGTACATAGATCGTGCAGTCAGGAAAAGGAAGAACAGAAGTGTCATGTCTTATGTATCCAACATACATTTTACGACTGAGTACACAATGCTAACTTACTCGCAGGTCATTCTGTATCAGTAAAGATTCACTGCTTCAGGCTCAAGTTTCCAACAGTGACTGCTTTCAGGCACTTAAAAGAGCCTGATTTTCAGATGCAAACTCAGTTCCCTTCCAGACCTTGGGACCTGATGACTTTGACATCAAAACCAGAACATTGAATATGAAAACGGAGGTCTTCCTGCTCAGAGGCAGCGAATACAAAGAGATCTTGCACTTTGGAAAGCTGAAATACAAGTATGCACACTCATGTAGAAATTCAGCCACCAAAATGCTTAACACGTGTTTAACCGAGTCTCTTTCCACCAGACAGGTGTCACTGACAGAATAACAGATAGTGCTCAAGACGCTAGGCAGACATAATATCTTCTATTAATGCAGCTGATTGAATGGAAAAAGCAGGCAAACTTTGAAGTTCAGAGTCTCCTCATTAAGTTTGAAGTTTATCACAGAGTCGCCATTTCAAATGTAAATTCTACCACTGTACAGGTTGCAGTGTCACACCTACCATCCCAGCTGCAATACTAGAAGCTACTTGGACAATCCAGTAATACAGGAGTTTGATGGCAGAAACTTTTTTTTTCATTTCGTTGTCCCCCCCTGGTTTAACTCCTTGGTGTTTTGACAGGATGTTTGGTTTAACAGATGTCCTGAAGACACGGATTCCAGCAAGACACACAGATGTGAAGCTTGAAGGGGAACTACCAAAGACTGATGGCACCTTGCCTGGAGAAAGCATGGGTTGCCAGAGAAATGACATACTGCTTTTCCCTGTCAGCGTCACCCCCTGCAGCATGATCCAGTACATCGTCTTTTTAAAGGCTTCACTGTGTTGACTACGATCAGAACTGCATGAAGTTTCCATCTTCGTGCTCCCTCTCAGTACTCACAGCATGAGCAAGGCCTCAGACTCTGCTTGGAATCAGCCCCACATGACCATGCCCTTATACCCCCAATAATTGGGCATTATAGCTATCAACTGTGCAACCAGCACACAGGGAGGGCCTAATACTGGGCTGCTCTGAAGCGATAGCACGGAACGAGCCCTGCAGGTAGGTGACCCGTCCCTGCGCTCCTGAAACCAGGACGCCAGCTAACAGTGCTTCACAACAAGTGGAACTACGAGTGTCACGTGGAGTTTTGCAAGGGCAGCAACACGATTGCCTACTTATGCATAAAGATCTGCTTAATACGGTAAAATTCAAATCCTGACTGTTCTAAAGCAACCAGAATCCTTGGAAGAGTGACATCCATTACATGGTGAAAGAGAAGAGATTTCTGGAATACCAGTGACTGCCGCTACGTAACAACATAATGACGTAACCAGTGCTCCAGTGGCATGACATACCTGATCGCTAAAGCAGATCATACTTTGCCAGAGTGCCTAACTTGTTGTTGTTGATTTCTAAGAGACCAGAAGTTAAAGAAGGACTGAGGTTTTAGTTAAATGAAAGGAAAATGGCCCAGCTGAAGGCAACACTTGTAGAACAGATTTGCAAACAGATTTTTCCTTCAGAAAAATCCAGAGGCATACAACTCTACATACAACCAAATCGATGATTTACCACCTCATTTCATTTTTAATTTAATGGTTCTGTTCATTCATAAAACAGACATACTACAAGGTGAAACACGGACTGAAATTTAAACACCTCATTAGAGTTACATATTATTTTGTCTCCTAAATATATTGCTTTGTCAATGAAACACGGTGGTTTATGTGAGATCTCTACCAGGCTGTTGCTATACAGTTATTTGAGTTTGATTTTACTGTGCATTTCCCTGATCTACATGTACCTAATTTGGTTTACATGTAACACACTCAATGATATTATAATGATTTGTAAGGTATTAGTATTGATTTCACTTAACAAAAAAAGTCAAAATGAAATTAATCGTAACAAACAGAGACCAAACTCAATCTTTAGAGTTTTCTCCATAGAAAAACTTATTGAAGAGAGATGATTCAGAAAAGCACTTCAATTTTCACATTTCAGTTTTACTAGAAAAAATTTGATTGCTGAAAATATTTGATCAATACTTGTCATTTCTCATTTGTCATTTCTCAATAGTTGCAGGAATTCATTACAACACAGAACTGAAGACTACCAAGATAATTAAGTGGATGCATCTAATCCATAAATGTACTATAAGCAAAATGAATTCTTGGGTTTCTAGCTATTTGAAGATAGCAGTGACATTATTAAAGCAGATCTGAATCTAATGAATGCAGAAAAGAGGTTGACTTTATCAAGTCAGTCTTCACATTCAAACTACTTTTTCTTCAAAATTTCACAGCAACTTCCCATTTAACCCAAAGGCCTGGCTGAATTGCAAAGATCGTGCCAACCTGGAATTTTACACAGGGGAGAAAGCATGATGAAATGTGCCATTAAACCTCCATTAAATAATAAACAACCTTTCTAATAACTCTGCTAACTAATCATCTGTTTTACATAGCTCTATGTACCGGCAAAACGATTAGAGTAGTGGGGCAGAAGCAAGCACAGCAGACCACGAAGTCAGGATCAGATCACTACACCTCAGCAAAAAGATGGTGTAACTCATCACCAACCATCCAGGTGCTGCCCTTCTCTTTAACAACGCGGAGTTCAGGAATTCCCTCAGACTTCAGTGTAGCTCTACCAAATTACCCCCGATGCCTGGCTAGCCAATTATTTCTCAGATAATGCAAGCTGCTGTCATACAGCTTATTTTTCTCTTAAACTGCATTTGCAAAGGGGGCAGAGGAGCAAACTTGCCACCACATTAACACACGCTGGGAGAGAGTACAACTAAAGCAAGGCAAAGCTTTTGCTACCGAGAGATGACAGATCAGATTTTAACAAGAGGAATATTGGCCAGTGTCCCTCTGTTCCCAGAAGCTGAAAGCCACACCAGAGAAGGCAGCAGAAAGCCCCCTGCCTCCAGGCGCTCCCAGGGCAGGGGTATCGCAGACCAGCCGGAGGGCTCCCTCCTGCAGCACGTTTATAAACGCGAGCCAGCATCAGGCACAGCAGCTGCGCTCCTTTGCCACCGGTCTTTCCCTGCCCTCCACCTATATGCTTGCCCTGCCCTAAAGGAAGAGATTTCAGGAATAGCAAGAGCTTGGACCCACGCCATTAGCAAACAAAACAAACAACTTAATAAATATTATAATGCCTTCTAGAACACAGCCCTACGATCCCCATAAAGATAGCGACCAAGACAACACATAACTGAAAGAGAATAAGGAATACTATCAAAAACAATGTGTTGAATGCATTTCCAATGCTCATTTTTTCTTCTTTTTCTTTAATGGAGATTTGTTAAGCTTTTCCACAGCTTCTTCTAGGTCACCAGGAAGGTCAAATATCTGTACTTGAAACCTCAAAATATGTTTAGCTAGTTAGCACTGTGCAAAATAACAAGGTCATGTTAAATTTGATTTGTTAGCTACATTTATTCTACTGAAGAATAATATGACAAAACTATATTTGCAACTATAATAAAAGCAATAATGCTGACAAGTTCCTCCTGCTTCACTTTTCATAAATTGGAATCTGTGTTAGCCAATCAGACTATGATTACATTTTATTTCGAGACTTTTTCATAAAAGCAATACAATTAGCTGGTAAATCAATAAATGAGAGATGATGAAAATCTTTTTAGTACAAAACATACTGTAAACCAGTATTACTGGCATATGCTATGGAGCAATACTTTTTGGTACATAAAAATCAACAGAAATCTAAGGCTTCCAAGTGCACTACAAATTAATCCATATATTTACGCAGAACGAGTAATTTTCACTGAAAATATACTTAACAGAAACCAATACACCTTTCTGACATAACAGTATATTACACCTGTAAATCAATGTACCTTCTATACTGTATAATCTAATAACATAAATGAGATTTTTATGCAAATTCACATAGTTTACCCTCAATAGGATCTACTACAACCAACCATCGATCCACCCAGAACAATACGGGGTACATGTGTTTAAAATCTGCTTTGCAGAACACAAATTCAGCCCTGCACACAGTATACATACATCGTACCCAACATCGGTGTCCTGCTGCAACCCCACCCATTACTCTGGGATTCAGATGTCCTTTGCGCTAGTCATCTACTGAACTTCTTTGCTAATTGGCTTTCCATACCAGTGGAAATGTTACAGCTGGAAAGACGCTGTAGCTAAAGCCACTGCACAAGACAAAATAAAACAAGGCTTATTTCTCACAAATAAAAAAAATGAAGCCTGGAACAGATCTCAGAATTCTGATGCATCGATACACGTAAGTGAATAGCATAACAGTAAAACAGATGCAAGAACTACAGAAGTACAAAAACCAAACTCTCCTCTCAAAGGTTAAGGCTGATCGTTAGCAGTGTTTCTTCCCGATTCCTGCTTAATCTCCACCCACTTCGACACTCCAAAAGCACACAGCAAACTCACTAGAAGTGCAGCAGTAGCGGACACGCTTGGCAATCCACAGTCACTTTTCACTCAATAAAAAGTTCCTCCCTGAAAAATTAACCTTCATAATTAAACAACTTGCAGGAGATAGTTGGACCTAACCTCAATTAAACATACCTGACGATGCTTCTGTATCATCTGGCACTACATTTTAACACAGGACATATTTACGGGTAGAAGTAGATCAGCGCTACCTTGTCCATGGCCCTACATTTTCGTGTCTACAAGCCGCCTGTGTCTACCTCTGATGCTCCAGTTAGCCTGCCAGCTATCCATGCCGTGAGAGACTTTCAAAGAAAGCTCTTTTTGCCTTTTACCACCCAAAAAGGGGCTATAATGACAGGTCAGAGCGATCTTGCCCTGAGTTCAAGAGTCCTCTGTGAACGTTTCAAGCTAGCTATCAAGCAACTAAGAATGTCCACTGCACCGAAATTCAGGTTGGAAGTCATACTTTTATACGCATAGAACAAACAAGTCAGAAACATTTTAAATTATTTTTTTGCTGTCAAAATGCCTTTATATTAACAACATCTCAATATTTCTTGATGTTTTCCATACTTTCCACGATTAAAGTTTTAATAAATGTTACAAAAAGTATTAATAAGCAATGTATTTTGCTAGTAAATGGGGAAATGACAAACGGATTCTCATTCAGTAACACAGTCACCGAGAGCATGCGATATGTCCTTAACGCTTAGTCAAAGCACCTTCAAGCACCCCATCTTCAACGCGTAAATGGGGCATGGAGAGCTGCGGCAACCCGCTGAGACCTTGACAAGCCAATATTGGTTTCCTGCTGTCACCCAAGAAGGTACTACATCAGTTTTCATCAGCTTCAGGGCAACAACAACAAACACGAAGAAGGGCTCTATTCCAAAACCCACCAAACACAACTACCTACAACTTCCAGCGCTGTGCATCGCCTTTGTTTCAGGCAAGGGGCAGGATGCCGGCAGATGCAGGCAGGCTCAGGAGCCCTTAAGCAGGTGCACGCTTTTGGCCGAACAGAACGGGCTGCACTCTTCCCAGGGTTTTCCAACCAGAGCATCCTAGCAGTGCCTGCACAGTCCAGCCCAGGAGCTGGAGCTCAGGGAACCAGTTTTGTCAGTTCTGGCCGTAGCTGATGGCATCCAAAGGGGCAAAACAGGGACCGCTGCGCCCACCCATTTCAATTTTCGAGCCGAGGCGATCAGACAGGCTCTTCCACACCCAAACCCAAGGGGAGAGGCGTTTCACAGCAGTCTGGAGCAAACCTCGCACCCGTGCTTCTGCACCTGCAGTGAGACGCCATCGGTCACTAAGGGCAGGGAGCCGTCTGACCCTGCCTTTCACGTGCCCTGTTTAGGGGTGGGTAAGTGCTGATCGGAGGCCAAAACAATGCGGAGCGATGCTCTTAGCACCATCCCCTTCCCAGCAAAAATTTTCAACCTGAATATGGGACCTCTTCCTCTTATAAGTCTGGAATTATCCTTATTGTTTTCTGAACCAGTTCTTGGACTTCATCCCTTCACTCTTGATTTATGGCTTCAAAATTGCTAACCTAAGTAATGAAGCAGTGTAATAATAATAAATAAGTTATTCTTGCCAGAGCAAACATCTAAGCCTAATTATTGATATTAGCTTTTAGTGACATCAAAATGAAATTCTGATTCCTAGCTGCAATCTAGTGTGTGAGTGGTGAGGACAATTTATCATGGAAGAAGGAAAAATGGTACATGCTGTCACATCATGTATCATATAAGTATCAAAATTGCTATGGAAACTGTGCACTTTTTATAGAGTAGGCACATAAAATTCACATAATATGTCAGAGAATAACTTACTACTGTCCTGAGGCTGTAATAAGATTTACACCCTTATTAGTGAAAAGATTTGACAGATTTTGTTTATAATGAATACTTGTAGCCAATGAGTTTGAGTCAAAGTCACCCTATTTTGACCCATCCACTTGCTTTTAGGTTTCTGTCCCCCTTAGATACAGGGAGAGTGAGGAGTAATATAATTTCCGATGGTTATTAGATTCCATTATAGTCACTTGTGATACGACAGGGAAATTGGCTGTATCCAGGCACTATATTCAAAATTATTGGGAGAAAATACCTTCTTAGCCCTGGATTTTTTTCTTGTATTATACAGACCTATTCTCAGCATTTATCTGCTTTATTTACAATTTGTTGGAAGACACAGAGCAGATTAAAATTTAGGATTCATTTGATAAGAGCGCAAATAGAAAAATCCAGGTTTTAAAAGAAAACGCTTCAAAGTATTTCCAGTGAATAGCCTGAACACTGCAGCCTCTGCCACCCTGATCTGTGTGACATGTTTCTCATTGATTGACAGCATCTCTGATGGGTTAGGTTGGAGAAAAATGAGCTTGTTTAGGAGAGCAGAAGATAGTACAATTAGGTTTTGCAGTCCAGTGATACAGTGACTAGTAAAAGAAAGCAAAGTGGAGAAAAAATGGTTGTACATGCAACACCCTAGGGTGCAAGGGTACATTTATCACCTTGTTTTATATGACACCGTGGATGAATGTTGATGAAGATTGTCAGCATCAATGTCAGTGAAAGCAATTCCGCAAATAAAAGAGTTTGTATTAAGAGACTCTCTGCCAGGAGGAAATTCACATGATTACTTTATAGATAAACAGCCTACAAAACGGAGCGAAGAGACAACTGTTGATTAAAGGTCATTTGTTCACTTGGTTCTAATGGGGGTTCCTGTTGACAGAAGGCAGCATACCTGCAGTAAGCATACGGCCATCAGACTGAGACCTTTCAAAATAACAGAGGCATTAAAAAGGCAGTGTGAAATGAGGGCACTATTAACAACAATCAAGTATTATCTCAGAGGCATGCAGTGGGAAGAGCAGGATTGCACAATGTGTAAAAACATATGTTACACATTGTTTGGCAATTGTCCACTACTGTTAAACCACATCATACCAACTAGCAGAAGTCTGAGTCCATATACAGCATCTTCAGCGGAAACGGGAAACAACTCTTGGAAATCAGAACTGCAGAAGTCGATACCAACTCCTGCGAATAACCCTGCATTGTCTATGCAAACCACAACAGAAAAAGCGACACTCTGCAATTAAAAGTCAAGTAGTGCAGAATTCGGATTGCCTGATGGTACTTCCAAACCTCTTCACCAGAAGGAAGAAAAAAGTAAAATCCAAGTTTTTGAAGATCACTGGCCATGCAAGATCACTGGAGGATGAAGGCAGATCCATCCGGCCCCAACCAGGCATTCCTCGAGCAATGCTCCGTTACTCATACTTGTGTTTTAACTGCACTGAACCGGAACTACAGGACTGCTTGGTGCCAGAGAGAACCTCTGCTGCAGTCGATCCCTCCACCTTTCAACACAGGCACATCCAACACACCATTTGCAGGCGTTTCCTATGGGCTACTGCAAGACCTGGGGAGGCTGGGAGGTGACGTGTGTGACTGAGTGCATCCACTTCCCTTATTTCCAGAACTTGGAGCTTTTCTAATATTGGCATCTGCACACTTGTAGAGACAACCACCAAGGAAGAACAACTTTGCACCAGTGAGGATGGGCTGATTTGTTTTGACCATGCAATCTTTCAAACTTCTGTTGGGTAAGGATATCACCTGTGCCAGTATAAAGGAAAAAACCCATAGATTTCATTTTTCAACACACTTTTACTAGTAAATTCTGAAAACTTATACTATTTTTCACTAGTCAGAAAAAACAAACTTTTGAAAAAAATTGCTTCACTGAAATTTCATTTTAAGGATTTTAATTTTTATGAATGTCATACTTCCATTTATCTATACCCTCTATTAAGTGCACAGCATTCACTTTTCAACATATTTAAAGAAATTTAATGAGTTTAATAAACTTAAAGGGATGTTATGTCTGTTCACTCCGTAAAGATTGTTTATTTCAGGAAATAAACCATTTTGAATTGAGTAATATGACTTTTAGAGTTATGACTATCTCATTCAATTAGTTTCTGTAATTATTGTCATTCCACACAGTATATGCAGTACTAAAGGAGAAAAATCCATTTTCAGGAATTACAGTGTAGGTGTACAACTGTTATTGTTAATGAGCCATAAACTTTAGTCTCCTGCTCTGTTAATTCATGCCAGTGTAATGTAAATTGGCAAAATTAGTTGACAGTTACAGTTGGACAAATAATGTTGTATTTCAGTATTTTCCATGAGATTGGTATCTTCTAACTCATTTTGTAGAATTTATTTTTCCACTATATTTTATAACTTCATCCTACTCTTAAGAAAATATGCTACAATAGACTCAAGCGAGACCTGAACAACACTGAATTCTCACTGCTCAGGTACATGTTACCTGATCTACGCACAAGGAATTTATAGGACATTTTCACCTCTGCTTAGTTTTGCTTTAGCTCAGTTTCAAAGAGATACTAAAGAACAAATTGAAGGTAATCCTAGATCTTCGCAACTCTTGGTCTTAGGCTTTCTTTACAGCAGGAGCAGATCTGTGAAGTGAAGCAGCTGGCACTGGGGGTGCCATGGGCCATTCAGGGGCATAAGGAAACCTTCAAACTAGCTCTAGTCTAATCCTATCGACTGGTGGAGAATTTCTTCCAGTAAAGGTTCATCTGAGAGGTATTCAAGTCACGTTTGCCATGGTTGCGCCAAACCAAAGCTCACCAAGGGTAGAACTGGGAGATTTCCTTCCTAAGCACGTCCCCATCTGAACTGAGCAGCGCAGTAGTGCCCTCCGAGCGGCCCAAATCAGAACGCCTTGAGGCCAGTGAAAGAAGTGACAAGATTTTGGATCATGCTCAAAGTGTCTGAGAACAATCAACAGGCTTTGGTGCCACAGGCTGCCCCCCCTCCAGTATGAGCCCCCATGCTCAGAATATGAATATTGAAGAAAAAAAAACAAACAGAATTAGTAAGATTTGAGCAATCACATGTACAGACACCCCAAAATCACAGGAAACAATAATTCTGATGAATGATTTTCACTCCGACTTCATGTTACGCAGTGCCTTGCAATTTGGGAATGCCCATCACTTCACAAGATAAACCTGATAAAAATCGATAGACTCCGAGACAGGCAAGAGGCATGCCTGCCAGAGTGCGAACCTCAGGATGTTCAACAAGGTACAAGGTCCTGCACCTGGGCTGGGGCAGTCCCAGGCACAAATAGGGGCTGGGCAGAGAATGCACCGAGAGCAGCCCTGAGGAGAAGGGCTTGAGGGTACTGGTGGGTGAAAAGCTCAATGTGAGCCCGCCACGTGTGCTTGCAGCACAGTCCGTTGCCATTAAAAAGCTCAGAATCATATCAGAGCTAGCATCAAAGAACACCGGAGATCACACCAAGAAAGGGAGAAACCAGAGAAAGCTCCAGCAAGTCATCATTGTGATAATTTTAATTACTTGAATATCTTAACATTTGCAGAGCTAGCTTACACAAGCAGTCCTGCAAGCAGCACCCGGGATTCATTTTTTCCTTACGCATCATTCAAACTAACAAAATGCAGCCTAGCACACAAGTCACAGCATCAGTATTTTTTGCTTTCCCACTATGTTCCAACCCTCACAAGCACGCAGCAAGTGCCCAGCCAACAACTTCCAGGCTACAGGCTAGTCGAGGGTACGCTGCTCCACCAACACAATTGTTTTCCACTGAGATGTATTTACTGGCTTACTGGGAATATAAGCTGAATATGTTCCGGCCAAATCTCCATCAGAATTTCTACCACATTTTTTTTTTTTTTAAAAGGATCTGGTTACATTAAATTTTGCTTTCCTGGGAAGCAATTGCTATGCCATTAGCTACACAAAAATGATCTCAACTGTCTCATAACTTAAGAAAAAGAAAAAGCAGCAGCAGCAAAGCATTCAACATTTTCTGGGTGCTTATGAACCACGTGCACTCTGCCTTGAAGTCCTCCCATTTACCGCAAGCTACCAGAGATAACAAATGACACATTTAGAGGATGACTGAACACTCCACAAATGTTAACAGTGGAGGAGCAGAGAGCTGCTCAGCACAGCTGGCACTGTAATTGAGATGCATTGGAAAGCTTCTTGGTATTCAGCAGCCTTTGTACTTTCGCAGGAGGACTGTGTTCAGCAAGTGTTGTTGAACCAAACATATATGTAGAGCAAGGGGAGCAAAAGACTTTGTTGAGCACTTTTTCCCCTTAAGTAAGACATGACCATAACGCCGTAGAGCAAGATGGGTCTCCCCTGTGCTCTGGTTAATGGTGCTGCAGCAAGGACGCTCTGATGCCAGAGGAAGGCCAGAGGAAGGCCAGAGGAAGGCCAGAGGAAGGCCAGAGGAAGGCCAGAGGAAGGCCAGCTGTCTGCTGCCGGCCTCATCTCCCCTCCTCCCCACCAGTTCCACAAGGGCCATGAGGCAGATGAATTTTTTCCCAAAGTACCAAGAGATGCCAAGAAAAGTTTGTTCAACCTCTCAGAAGAGCAGCCAGTTGGGATCTTATTTAGCAACACTCTTCCACTCCCCTCCTCCATCCCTTTCTTTTCAAGATACCTTCAAATTAAACACAATTGCCTGTGGCACTGGCAGGCGTAACATCTGTGCCTGCTTTCCACGCATCCCACCTAAGGTCCACCACAGGCCCAAGCAGATAAAGGAGGACCCAGTGGGAAGCAAGTGGTAGGCAAAGTGCTTCGGGATCCTTACTTACACCCGCCTTGTAACCCCACCACGCTGCACGTGATGGAGGAGGAGGAATAGCCCAGCTCTTCCACGCCCCAGCTGAGGTGGCAGCTGCTGATGGCCCTGCTTTTGGGTCTGCCAAGGACTTTTCTCCAAGCCTCTTCCCTGTTTTGCTTTCACACCCCGCCCTAGAAAAACATGAGCAGCAGTGGAAAGCAAGCAGTTGTAGCTTGTGAGAAAGCAAAAGAAACATGGACTTGACATATTGCACCTGTACCACAGTCAGGGTGAAAATTCCCAGTTCCTCGTTTGCCCATGCACTGAAAAATAATCGAGTAAATAGTGCAACTGAAAACGCACCAGTGCTGCTTTTCAACACACGGCTGCCATTCTTAATGGATTCAAATCTGAAGCCCTGAAATGTGCATTAGACAGAGCAAAAATTTGAGTTACCCTCTCTGAAATGTTGCAGATCTTCATATGTAATCTTTTTTTTACTTTTGCTGAAGATGAGTATTCAGTCATCCATTTGGCAGTGGACAAACTGTACTGAGGGCAGCGAATGAGCATAAATGAATGGATCCCGTTCTGTGTGCCTGCAATACTGAGCTCCTAAGAACAGGCTCAGTTCCACCTAACGCAGCTTATATACGAGTTTTTTCCATGTGATCACCCTCCCCAGTCTCTACCACTTTATGCTTTATCTTTTCATATCACATGAAGTCTCTTACAAGTTTTACACAATTTCTGCTGCACATTCATACAGAACGAGTACACCATGCTAAATTCAAGAGCCTCAATTCAAACAGCAGCTCTTTTCAGCTAAAGCTGCATCTATGTGTAAGTATATCCACAAAGGAATTCTGAAGAACCTGGAAACCTTTTTTTTTTTTTTAAATTGGCCCCACTGAAGCATAAACGACTGAAAATGCACTTGACTCCTACTTCAGACATAGCTGGCTTTTGAGAGAGCTAAGAGTGAGCCTAGGCACACTTTTAGAACAGAGACCAGGTCTGGTGCAGGGTTTTGTGCATACCCAGGGAGTTCCAGGCAGCAGCATGCCAATACTCAGAATTATCAGCACATCAAAGGCATTATATTTATCAAACCCTGCCACAGCACATTTACTAGCTGTATGATGGATGTTGTTGTAGCAAGCAAGGAACACTTTGATGTACATGGCCTTCTTTGATTAATGAGGGCTCTTGCTGAGAAGCTGCATATGGAGTAAATTACTCTTTTCAGAAATGGCTGATTTGCACTATTGTACTAATTATGTCACAAGCTCAGAGTCAGTTCCAGATTCAGTCACCCAAACTAAAGAAATAAAAATTCCCAAATACAGTTCACGCTTTTGTCACACGCATGCATCAGCTCAAAAGCCTAATTAAATTAACTTATAATTTCTTTCCTCCTGCAAAGGGAGCACTGATAAATCCTTTCCTCCAGTGAAAGTTTCTAAAATCTAGTCCTAATTTATCTGAAATGAATGCAAACTTCGTAAACTCTGCTGCATTTTTAAGAACAATATAAGGACTCTGGAAGCATCTTAATTCTTCACAAAAAAATAAAAAATAAAAAACCGAAGAGGCAGAAGGGACCACAATGCACAAAGTCTGCCTCTTAAAAGCATTTCCCAGATTAATTTTACCAGCTAGTGAAACACATAAACCTGAAGTTATTCCATTAGCCTCAATTCTCTAAGCCTGTGGTGCCTTCAGCAATTTATCCACTTAGTTATAACAAAGTTTTTAGAGCATTAACGCCGTGTGACTTCCTTAAAATTTTGAACAGTAAATATTTTATTGTGTTAAGTATGTTTGCAGACTCCAATTTGTTATTACAGATGGCAGAACCAGTACTTTGCTTAGGATCACACAGAGAGTACAGATCAAATGCTGATTTTTATCATTGGACATATGAGCAAGACGAAAAAGAGCAAAAGCAGCGTGCCTGCACGTGGGGTGACACTCTGCTGAGGTGGAAATGATTTCTTAAGTGCATTTTCTGTCAAGAAGTTCAGATTTAATCCAACTTTGGTTTCATAATTCAACACGTTTACACAACACTTCTGTAGCCGCACGATAACATAATTCCAAAAAAAAAAAAAAANAAGCAGTAACCCACATTAACCCTATGGCTTAGGCAATAAAATATTAACAGATATCATGCCACGTCACACACCAAGCTGAAGTCTAGCCTTCTCAAATTTGCATGTGAAACATTCAGGTGAGTTAATTTTTTAATATTAATCAAACAAAGCTATTTACATCTGACACATACTTGGTTTCACCTTTCGATAGGACTAGCAGCTTTCTATGGACTACAGTAAGACGGCTCACAGATCTGAATTATAGTTGAGGGGTGCAAAGTGTTTAAACAGTAACAGATTCCTGCACCAAGTCAAATGCTTAGGAAATGGCAGGTCACGAATGTACCGTGCACATATCTGCACAGCTGTCCTGAGAGAAGTCAACCACATTCCCATTCTTCTCCAGAGATTTCCAGTGAATTGCTACAGGGAAGAGAAAGAAAATGGATTCTGTGAAAGCTACGTTTCCCACATCAACAGCAGCATTGCTTTCAATATTTTTTCCACACAAGACTTTCATTGAAAGCAAGTTTTCCACATATATGAAAGGCTATTAAATTTCCTGAAAACATCATCCAGAATTCGTGCACCATCAATAATGCATCCAAAGTTAGATGCTTCCAAATTGCTTAGGAGGTAGCAAGTTGCAGCTCTCAAAGCTTCTCTGAAGAGACATTTCTCTTGCCACAGAACAGGCTGGAAGCCCCCCCAAAGCCATGTTGGATTTTATAGTTCTATCCACAAGGGGATATTATGAGGGAAGGCAGTTGAGGAAGAAGGACATTCAGATCTTTGACAGGTCTCCCTGGACATGCTTCTGAAAGGTTAGGAGCTCGCTCTGGGAAATTGGCACTCACAGTGAAATATAGTGCTGTCACTGGACAGCCTACGAGGAGTTCCATGAACTTGCTCAAAATTTCTGTAAAATGTCACATATCAGCATCAAAACAATTCTAAACCTATTTACAAACTTATCAAGCAGGTGGAGCCATGCCACACGTCACACAGGACAGAACAGAACCGACAGAACAGTTCTGTCAGAGCACAGAAGAAAAAACGACATCACCACAAAACATTAAAAACAATGACTACATATTTAGCAAGACTGTTCTCGACTCTCTTTTAGGTGCAGTTTCACTATCTTCTTCTTCCAGACCTCTTGAATCTGTTTGATACCACAACGCATCATTTTTTAACTGCATTTAAACCCTTAGCGATTAACTAACATATAGGACACGTTTTATATTATCCACCAATGTGAAAATGCTAAATCTGAATAAGCTGAAGTTTTTCCAAGCTTTTGGGAAGTTGATGATACCCTGAGGGTAGCTAATTTCTCCTCCATGCGCGAGCACAGCTCCCCAGCACAGCTCAGGTGACTCAAGCTCCTACCTTTAGCAGAGCTCAGCACAGAGCCTGCCAGCACCATGGTCCCTGACACTGAGAATAACTAGACTAATGCCTAACTGGACTAATGATAGCCACATTATGTGGTTTTAGGTCTGGTTTGGAGAGCATTTGGAATGTTTAGAGGTCTGGTTGCAATGTAGAAACTGAGCTAAAAGTAATGCAGGTACTCTCAACCTGCCACTATTACAAGATTTTTATTTCTCATCACATACTGAGAATTTCTGTACAAAGTTACACAAGCTAACCAACCAACCATCAAACAAAAACAGATTAAAAGGCTATATACAAACCTTATTTAAATTTCAAATGAAGATGAGAGTGATTCATATTCACTATTACTGACATCTTCATCACCAATTTTCTCTGAGTTTCTTCCAGCCAAGTTGACTGTGTCATGTGTTCTAGATTACAATTTTATCCCCAAGAATTCTCCAGGCAAAATGCTTTTGTTCAGAATTCTGCCAAAGTCAAAGCTCAATATTTCATCTGGTTCTAATTCCTAATCCTAAGATGTCTGCCCATGAAAGCTTTCCTATTACTTTACATAATAAAACTACCTGGCACCAATCCTTTTGTTCTTTCCCAAGAATTTCTGCCATTAATTTCCTGCCTTGGGTACCAAACTAGTAAATTAGTTATCCAAAGCAAAACTGGAAATACTATAGAGTTATAATATAGTACTATGTTCTCAGACTATGATGTTCTCCATAGAGAAATGTCTAATTTCCATCTTTTTTTAAAAAAACATTTTAAAATAAGTGAAACCATGAAGAACACAAGTTGTGTTTGAAGACAGCCATGACTTGCGCTGAGCCCACAAAAGCAAGGAAATATAAACTTCAACAGACAAAATGATTCAATGTTGACCTCACATCAGTTGTAAACTGCTGGATCTGTCTGCTCCTTCCAAAATCGCTCATTTGGCTTCAGGGCATTTTAAATAATCCTTTGATGTTGGAATTGCTACTGTACAGCTGGAGAATAGCAAATGTTGAATTTAAAAAGCAGAAAATAAAAGCAAGTTTTGGGTAACTGCAAGGTGGTAAGTCTAACAACGAAACAAGTTTTGAAGGGAGAAAAATTAAGGATAACAATTTAGAGGATGCCCTCTAAACATACTGGGACAAGCAAGCTGTAAGTACTGAGAAAGAAGAAATTGAAACCTGAAGGCAGTTACAGCAGAATGACAAGTAGGTATAAATTAACTGCAAGTTTAGGCCAGAGATTAAAGAGCATTTTTACCCATAAGAATTACTGGGCTCTAAAACAGTTTTACAATTAAAAAAAAAAAAAAACCAACCACTAGTAAAATCCATTAAATTACTGTTGGGACGGTGTACATTACTGAAGAGCAACTCCAGGTCTGCACCAGCTACAACTGCAGAGGAGCAGACTCAGGGACTCAGGAGGCGGCTCCTGGTCACACCTGCCAGATTATTGTCTGTATTTTAGCTCAGAAACTTGTTTCATGGTTGTGGCTGCATACCTTGGCAGCTCAGAAAAGAATTCCTGCTCTCACAAGGAGTGTAATTATTTTTGAGGACGCAGTGTTATTTTGTAGTTGGCATACGTATTCATACAGATTCTACTGAGGAACAAGATGTTAACATTATGGTTAATAAGATGATTTTTAGCAATCATAATCAGTATTTACAGGCAACTGATCTGATGAAAAAATAGGGGGAAGATTGGTGGAAACTATCAGGAGGTGGGAAAATAAGCATCCCAATGGTCCCTTGACATACCAGATCTACACTGCCAAGGTGGGGAGGTGGAGGATGACGGCGATGTCTTCAGAGAGGAAATGCATGACTGGAGGTGAGAAAAAACAACTGTACCAGAGTAAGTCCCAGCCCCTGACCCAGAAAGGATTCTGAACAACACTTATTTCCTCCTGGACCTTCCAATGCAGATGTGCTAACGCTGTGATTGCAGAACTGGAATGAAAATAGCAGGCAAGCAGCCCCTCAGCTGAACACAAGACAACGTGCAAGACAATGTGTACAGGCGGCCAGGCACGGCAGCGTACTGCAAATGCAACCACATGGTTTTACCACAAAAAAAAGGAAATTGCCTGGCTTTGACCGTGATGAATGAATACGCAAGATGTTGAAAGCCCAAGTAATTAACATCTTTTCCAAAAATTCCTTTCTTCCACTGCGTTGTTCTGTCAGGAGAGTCTCAGCAGTGCCACGCATCGCCCCCAGTTTGATTTGCTATCGCGAGGAGGGCAGGGGGGTCCTGCTGCAGCTCCCGAGGCTCAGCCGAGCAAAGGCCTGGGCTTCATTCCAGTACTGCGAGGAAGTTAATAAGGCCATTTACAGTTTACAAACTACTTCCACTTGCACTGACCATTGTAAGCCTCAAGCAAAGCTGTCATGAGGCTTTTGTAGGGGAAACCTTAAGGGCTTTGGTTAAGGCTTGCTGTCAGAAAGCTGCTTGAAATGAATTCAAATCACCAGGCTCCCTTACTGAAGGTCAAACGCAACATTTGCGGCTGGAATTGCCGACACAATAGCAGCATGAGGGGAAACATAAAGACCCCTCTGAGAGGAAGACACCGGCTGCTGTGTTAGTGCTTCACCCAGAGCCGGGGAAGGCGGCGAGTAAATGGCGGGCACGGCTGCGGGTGGGGGCACGCGGAGCTGCAGGCTGCCTGTCAGAGAGGTGAAACTGAAACCTCCTTCCTTCAGTACAGCGCTTAGCCCAAACGTCTGAACGCACCTGAAAAGCCGAGGGGAGGCCAGCCCTTGGCAGCAGGAGCCACGTCTCCGCGCTGCTCCCTCGCCCCACAGCAGGCGGCTGTGGACACCGTGAGGCTGCAGGGGCAGAGGGCAGACAGGGCCAGGCGAGGCTGCTCAGGGCCATTCGGAGCCATTAGTGCCCTCCGGGCAGGCAGCTCACAGCTCTGACAGCCTTCTTCGACTGCAGTGTGATAGGTCATAAAAAAAAAAAATAAAAAATCTACCACAATCATTTACTGGAACCTATCATCTCACTTTGTTTCTTAAAGAATTTGTCTTTTGGGCTCAGCTCTGGCCACAGGCCTAAATTCGGCATTTTTCTCTCCTTTCCAACTCTGAATAATACAGTTGTAAAGGAATGCATGAAGAAAGATGTGGCCAATTTTGTTCACTCAAGTTCAGCCCTGCCGAATACATTTTTGGACACCTTCTAGAAGAGGTACACTCGAAACATTTGTCTGAATTTGTATTAAAACATAAGATTCTCACTCACAGTGACCGAAGCTTCAATTCGTACTGAAAACTGAACGTTTTGAAAGAGGAGCAGAAAGCCCCGTACCTGCCGGAGCATGCTGACTCAGCCAGCTGCTCACAACCCCCACCCCCCCCCCCCCCCGAAGTGAACAAGAATAATAAGGTTGGCCCCTGGGACCAGAATCAATCTATTAACCAATATCATCTGGAGACCTTGGGTCCTCTCTTCTATTTTCTACAAATTGTATTGTGTCTTACTGAAAGCAAAATCCTCAGGGGATGACTATCTCAGGGTCACATCAGCATTTTCCATGTTTTATTGGTGCATGATAAGAAAGTAAAAATATCAAAACAAAACCAGCCACTAGCTCACAAAAAAACACAATTGATCAGTCAAAAATAAGAAGAAACATTCTGACAAAATTTTCTGGTAGCAGAAAAAAACAGAATCTTGTTAGATTACATTAGAGAGGCAAGGAAAAGTTGTGTAGGCATTAGTAGTTATATTGAAGATTCCATGTGCTAGAGGGAAGTTATAGGGTAACATTTGAAATGTATACACATGGAAGGATGAGAGCTAACGAAGACAGCTCATAACTTAGCTCCTAAGTACTGCACACTTCAGCTGGCAAACCTATGTCCATGAATCAAGGTAAGTTGCTAGCTACTCCACAAGACAAAAAGCTTCTGTCCAGAATGCAAAATTTAAAGTGGCCAGAAAGAAGCTGGAGAGAAGAGTTAGTTTCAAAAGACCAAAAGTCAAACTTACAGTTTTGAACTTGAAAAGCCTATAACAAAATCCCTGAAAAGTCATACACGAATGATAACAGCTTATTTACAGTGAACAATGCCTGTTGATCATGATCTCCAGCATAAGCAGGATACTCAGAACAACAACAGATGCCACAAAGAATGCACAGAGCAAACACTTCTGATAAGAAAGCACTATAGCCCTTTAATATAACTGCTTAGAAAGGCCTACGATGACCAACTAAATCTCTCATGCTTGTTCACGAACCTCCCAGAACAACATTACTAAGAAAACAATATATTTGCCCTGACGATAAATACCTTTTCTTTTTCTTAAAAAAAATAAAAATAATAATAATAAAAAAGTGTCATCGAATCGATGTGTTTTGTAAGCAGAATACTGAATGTTTGAGGTAAGCACATAATCCCCGTTAGGCACTTTTCAAATGCAATCAGCAATATTCAAATTTATCAAATATTTCAAATTTATCAGCAATATTGTGATACTAGTAGAACTCTAAAAAGGTAAGATTAACACCTCATTCTTCCGTAACTGTTTCAAACTTCTTGTTATTGTACTGCATTTTATCTTCATTTATTCAGTAAATACCCCTACATTTGTTCCCTTAAAACAATGTCTCCTTTTTCTTAACTTTCTGTCAAGGAGAAATCAAAAACATGGAGTTGACCCACAAATGGGTTGAATCAAGGAAACCAACAAAGAGAGCATTAGGGGACTGGGCCTCAAGTCCACAGAAACCATGGCAAATGGGAATGTTGAAAGATCACAGTTCAGCCATATGGAAGACTAGGCCTACCCCATTCCCAAGACAGTAGGCGTGCATACAGCTTCAAAGAGTTTTTCAAAATTTATTACAGCACTAACAAGAACTAAATTAGTTATCATTATTCCTGGGAATAAAAAGGGTTGATTCCAGAAGCCAAACCCAGGATTTTGAAAAAAAGATAATTGTTTGAACTTGGCAGCCACTCCACTGGTCAGCAATTACTGGCTTTTATTGTTGATATTCAGTGACTGCAAGGTTATCCAGGAAAACATTTACTTTTGTCTTTTCTCTCTATAGTTCCTGCCTAGTATCTTCATGCATAAAATCTAAAAATGAGCAAAAGAACCTTTATTTTACATGGAAAAATAGCCACAGGTTGCCTTGAAACAAGGGAGCCTTCATGTCGCACAGCATTTGTTTTCTTTTAATAGGAACCAGAGCCTAAATATCACATTTGGCTATGTTGCCCTTTTGCAAATAAACCCTGAAGGAATATGAGGAACAGATACTGTAGTTACGGGCTCTGCAATGCCTGCAGTAACACCAATCTATGCATCTTACTCAACTGTGCCATTTCGCAAAGGGCAGATGGAGGAATAGGCAAGAAAAAAACCTCATGCTACATCCAAACTTAGTTTCAAAACAAAACACAACTGGCTTTAAAAAATAAATAAATAAAAAAAATCAGCCTTGTAGCCACTGTGCATTGTGTGGTCTCTGTCAGCTTAGTTGTTCAACTCAATTTTTACATCTCATTAATAAAATACAAACCTTGTTCAAGGAATATTTTATGAAACGAAAAGTAGACTATTAAAATCTGTAATCCTTTTCACCTCACAAGTGGCCTGCAGCTTGAGAGCACATCTGCCTATCTCACCAGGCTCACCCCTCTCCAGAGCCCCGCTAGGAAGCATTACAGACCCCGCTGCAACCTCTTTGTGTTACACTAGCCATACCCCTGCTGAAGAAAATGAGACTACCAATAAGTTAGAAAGAACTAGAAGGACCTACCACGATTCAAACTAGATGATGTGAAGAGCAACTCAGCAGAGTGCTGAGCTGTGTCCCTGTGCATAAGAGATGTCAGGAAATGCTGCTGTTTCTGTAGTTTTAGGTAGCAACGGATTTATAATAAAAGCAAAGCCCGAGGGGCGGACAAATTTCATTCTTGTTTTGTTCTTCTCATAATACCCAGCACCCAAATCTTATTATGAAGAAAATACTTTTAAAAGTTTCTGTGAAAAGAAAACAGTAACTATTAAAATTATTCTAATACCAAAAAAAAGAAACCAGAAACTTCATACCTCTGTGTAACAGAGATTGTCTTAAGCAAATCCCAGCCATTAAAAGCCACATATTAAGCCCAACGACCAAGTCTGTCATTTGAGATTGCGCTTGCCAGGGAGCTCTGTCTGCCTTTATATCCAATCACATGAAACAGTGTGAATTTGGGATAGCATTTTCCTCTCAGAATTCTGCAGAACCACAGTATCTTTTGTGACATTGGTTCTGATTTACGCCAAACTGCCATTTTCAGGGGGAAAAAAAATCGCAGTAATTGGCATGTGGTATCTGCCTGGTGCCCCTCTTGGAGCTTCAGCTGATCCCTGCTGCCTGATTTTAAAGATGCAGGACCCTTCACTGCAGTGGCACAACTTCTGTCTTTACACCTGGGTAAATCAGGTCAGCCAGCTCCTATAATCCAATTCTAACTAATCCTGCCTTTCTGATCTCATGCAGGAAACTAAAATGCCTGGTCCAAGTCCTCGGAGGACAACGGGCTCCTGGCTTGTAGCTGTGTATCCCTTGTTTCCAGGAACACTGCAAGGGAAGAGGGGTCATCACCTTCCTTTTGCAGAAGCCGCTGCAAAGCAGCATATTCCTGGCCTTACAGGTTAACGTGACTGTTATGGGAAACGAACAGCCCAAGCGTATGCTGTCACGTAAGAAGTCCTCTTCCTTCCCATGAGAGGGGCGATTTTTTAAAGGACGTTTTTGCATTATTTTCTTGGACTGCAGATGGGTCAGTGTAGTGAAAATCAAATGATTACACTATGTATAATTGTATGCTTTTTCCCAACTAAAACTTCTGTCGTCTATTTTACGAGGTCTCCCATGTCTCTTAAGCTGTCACTTCCGATAAGCGTACAAGCATTCTGAGGACACTGTACTACTGTATCTGCCTCCATCAGATCCGGCTCTGCCGTTTTTTTCTCTCCTCCTTTGCATGAGTTACCTTAGGTGCCATGAGAGTTCCCTCGCAGAATTTATTGTAGTGATCTTAATTAAATTAATATTCCTGAGTGCAAGGCTACTGGGATCTAAGGCTGGTATGAGGTTCATCGACTTTCACTTAGAGGGTAAAGTTTCCAGTTTTCACTCTCACAAGGCAATATGAAAAATTTATGACAGAAGCAGGAGAACTCTTGCTAGAGGCAATGACATCCCTGCGCAATTAAAACACTTTCAAGTGTCTTTTTTACCTCCCTTCTCCTTCCACTCATCTTAGAAAACAACATACAGAGCAACTTTATTTTGCACTGTACATTTTTAACTTAAAAATCTGTAAGCAGTTGACAAATTATAATGTGATCATAAAAAATTTTACACTTTGAAATGTAACATATTGTACAAGGTTATGGCCAGATGGTTAAGGAGCTTTTTTCGTTTTTTTTTCTCCTTTTCTTAAAACAAACAAACAAAAAAAAAACAAAAACAAAAAGAACAGTTCTAAAGCTTGAGCAGCAAAAGAAATTCCCTCCACAAAAGGGAACAAATGGAGACCCTGTCTTGCACTCCGAGGAGATCACAGCAGTTGTACTGAACCCCTTAATGGGCAGTAGTTGGAAAGGGCAAGGCTTAGTCTGAGGCTGCTGAGCTTTATTTATGCTCAGCAGTTCTGGTGGGAGATGACTCCTGCCACAATCCGGAGAGCTGGGCTATGGTATTTAACCACACCACGCAGTGTCATCCTGCTGTAGTTTGTGCACAAGCAATACTCCTTTTAAAGAACCAAACACCCAAAAGCAGCATGGAGACCCCATGTCTGTCTTGACTGCCCTGTACTCTTGGACAAACCACACAGTTTTTGAAGAGCTGTGCTTTTGACTCTGAGCAGCTCTGGGATGGCATGTCTTTGAAGAAGATGTCTTTCTTCTTTCTCATTCTGCACAGTTGCGTAAGCAAGGGCTGCAGGGCAATTGGTCTCTTTGTAAAATAACATTCAACTATTGCTGTGACTGCAAACTATGGGGAATAAAGAAACAATAAATACTTAATAACCAACTTAATGCAACAATCCTTTTTTACTTCAACAGAGCACATAATTTTTTTGCAAAGTGCATTGCAGAGCACACTGCAGTAACCAGAGCTAACGGAGTAACGTGGAAACAACAGAGACTATTCTTTCAATAACCGTGTATAATTCCCCTTAATAGCATGTGCCCCGAGAGAAAAATTTACTGTAATATCCCATGCTTAATTCTCAACATGCTAGCCTTTGTTATCTCTGGATAGTTAGCATCGCTGCAATGCAGCAGTCTTTAAAAGAAAATACTATTTTTTATTCCTGAAATTGGTAAATAATGAAAAAAGGAAAGCTGTAATTTCTTAAACTCACTTCAGAATTTAGATCCAAGTAGGCTGAAGAATGTAAATATTATCCCACCGGCAGATCTCAGAAGCTGAGCTATATCCTGTTAAATTGTCTTACTCTGATCATACTGGCAGTAATATAAATAGGCCTTGAAATATAGTTGCAGAAGGTTGTGCGTGGTGAAAGATTATGAGTCTAAATCCACTTTCATCCTAAGGTAAGTCTATTGACTTGTTTTTGGAAAGCTTTAAATAAACCCCACTCTGTCCTCATATTCACTTTGTCTCTGCCCTGCCACCACTTCCCTCCTCCTCCCTCTCACTGTGAATTCAGTCTCTTTTGGCAATGTTTTGGAATTAGGATAACACGCACAGCAATCTCAAAAGATGCCACAACCCAAACCTCCATCCTCAGTCCCAAGCCCTGTGGACCTGTCCTGTGATGCAGCGAAGTTCCAGCGGTCGCAAAAGACATCTGAGCAACACACGGGTTCTGCTTTGCACTGCCTGTACCCAAACCTCCACCAGTGGGCTCGGGACTTCGTGCTTTTTCCCTGCTTGACCAGCTCAAAGAGTCAATTCTTGAGGCGGCATTAACGGTGGCTCTAGCCATCATTTTAGTGCCTTTAGCTGTTGTAGGGAAGAAGCATTTGTGAACCTCCTAAAATTAGATGGCAAAACATCTTTGGGATATACTAGATTAACAGCACTACAAAGACAACACTGTCTATCACACTAAGCAGAAATGCGTCTCGGTTTCCTTTTGCTGCTGCAATTGACTGGCATCCATCTGTTGTCTCTCACCATACATGTCGATCATTTGCTCTTGTAGCAGTGGTACAGTGATGGTCTTATAATTTTCCCTACTCCACAGGCCCTTTTCTCATTGAATGATAGAATATCCTGAGTCGGATCATCGGGTCCAACTCCTGGTTCCACACAGGACCACCCAAAAATCAGACCTTGTGTCCGAGGGCATTGTCCAAACGCTTCTTGAGCTCCAGTGGGCTCGGTGCTGTGACCACTACCCTGGGCAGCCTGTGCCAGTGCCCGACCACCTCTCGGTGAAGAACCTTTTCCTGACACCCAGCCTGACCCTCCCCTGTCACAGCTCCATGCCGTTCCCTTGGGTCCTGTCGCTGTCACCAGAGAGCAGAGCTCAGCGCCTGCCCCCCCGCTCCCCTCGTGAGGAAGCTGCAGGCCGCCATGAGGCCTCCCCTCAGCCTCCTCTGCTCTGGGCTGAGCAAACCAGGGGACCTCAGCCGCTCATTCCAGACTGTAGTCTTAAGGCTCAACCATTCCGTAAATAACAAAATACAACAACCACCAGAATCTGCTTCCCTCAGAGGCACTTTCTCAGGGCTTACGCGTGTGGCATACTAAGAGAAGAGAAACTCAGTGCAGGTCCTAACAGCTGCCATCCCCTGTAGTAAAAGCTCCTCCTTCAAGAGGTATTCTTGAACTTCCACAGCTGCAGTGACTGACTCACTGCTTTGGTTATGTATGACTCTTTCAGGTATTAAATACAACTCTAAGAAAGCACAGTAGCTTTAGGTGAGACATAGAAGTAGCTATTAAGACATATAGATAATCCGTCAAGCCAGAGCTAGAAGGCGCAAGATGTACCCGGTCATCAGTAGAGGTGCCTCGTGAAAGAAATGTTGGCTGGTGCCCAGAAGGGGCCCAGGAGCACACACTGGACTCCCTCTCAAGAGGTGGGTGTTTCCGAGCCTGTCCTTGCGGCGGGGAGGACGGCCTCAGACAGGCATCACAGCTCCTGGGAGAGAGATAAGGGAGCAAATCTTTCTGGATGCAACGTTAACGGCTGAACCAGACTGAATCACCACTCAGCCTCCAGAACTGTGGCAAAGAAGAAAGCAAGCAAGGTACTTCCCTACAGCCAGCTCCAAGTCCAAGACTTCACATCATTTTCTCACATCACGTGTGATGATCACATTAGTCAGAGCGTTAGTTTAAACAAATCCACAAAATGTAATGCTTGATATATTAATCCAATCATATATGGCATACTTACAACAAACTATATTTACATTGCCAGGTGTATAACTGTGCTAAATGACACAAAAAGCCTATCCAATGTACAATTTCTAGAATTCTTTAAAGGTAAAATATCTTGTATGGGTAAAGAAAGGGTCAGGGAAGAGACTGCATTTATGATCACTACCATCACAAGCAAGCTGAAATGTGAGTTCACTCAACAAGAAAGAAGACTAGGATATTGCCTTTTTTGAACGCACCAAGGTATTAAACTTACCATCCAAAATAACCTTGAAACACTTCTAACCACAGTTAACAGACCCCTAAGACAAAGGCACACAAAGACAGACACATCAGTTCAAAGCTGAATTTGGAAGGAGAGGATAACCAATGGATAAAGAAACTCATTAGAGTATAGATGAAGATGACAGCATAAAGGACCAAAAAGCAGGAACTCTTTTGCTACCTCCAAAACATCCCTGCTAACACCTTATGTTTCTGGGTAGTAGGAGCTGGTTTGCTTATCACAAATTCAGGAAGATTTTGTCAATTCTCTCCCCCCCCATAAAACAGAATTCATATAATGAACTCTGAACATTACAACGTCCTCTCCTGTCTTGTAAAGATAAAGATGGGTTTGTAAAACACACACAACACCTCCTCTCATCCCACGCTTGAGGCAGTACCTTCAGTAACTGGGTAAATTAAGAAAGCCCTATTCCACAAGCTCTGCATTAACCTCAGCTTAACACACAAAGCAGAAATGTCTTGAACTGTTTCAGTTGCTGTCAAAGTGAATGCATACTTATGTCCCAAATTAGGAAAACCTGAGGTGAGAGCAGCAGGCTGCTCAAAAACTCTGCATTCATGGACCTCTGTAAGGGATGCCATGGATATATGGCAAACATGCAATTTCACCTTGCTTCAATGTTTCTATGTAAATGAGGGATACAGTACTACCTTACATCATGAGGGATTTGTGAGGATAAATGCTTTAAAGCACACAGATACCTCAGATAGCACCACAGTCAGGAACTATACCAAATAAATAAAAGATAAATTGGACAAAACCCAAGACAGACACCTTCGCTTTTTCTGACATTCTTTTCCCAGTCAGTGGACAGATTAACTCCAAGAGTTGCTGCAGCCTAGTTAACAAAGGCAGGAATCTGGGGCACCGAGGGCAATTGATACTGCATTATATATTTTGCCAATTTAGCCTCACTGAAAAAAAAAAATCTATATTCCCCATCTGCACAGTGTTTTGCTAACGCGGCATAAGACAAATAGTAACCACTGGCTGTAATAAGTGAAGTGAGGGATGAATTCATGAAGTTCAGGATAGTTTCCCCAAAGGTCAGAAGCTCACATCACCAAGCCAACACTGAGGGAGACCTGGGACTTCACTTTGAGAGCAAATACAAGCCCCAATAGAAAAATCCTGTGCGAGAGAGTTTATCGTAATTGGTGTCTTGGAGAGAAAACAAAACAAACAAGAAACAACCAACAGTTCTTAAGACAGAAGAAATAGGATGATGGAGGTCATAAAAGACATCTTGCACTGCAACTGACCTTGAAACCTGCCTTTTCTCTCAGCCTGATTAAGGGGAAAATACTTAGTTAGGTACTCTTTGTCCTCCACATGGATAAGCACAAGAAAAAAAAAGGAGGAGGAGAAGAGGAAGGAAAAAAAAAATCAATACAAGCTGTCTACAGTTTAACCAGAACGTTGCAGTGAATAAGTTCATGAAACCTCCAACAAGGAAGAGCCCAATTGCTCCAACAACAGTAGAAGTTGCTGAATCTTAGTGTAGTGTTACTTTCTTAGGTGTCATTAACGAAAAGAAAATGCAGAAGGTGTTCTTACTGTCCAGGAACAGTACTTGTATTAGAGTATAAAAATTACTAACATGGAATAAACTCACCTGGCGTAGTACAGCGGTTGTAACAGCAATCACTGCTATACGCTATACAAGTATGAGAACTGTCACGCACACAGAGGAACAAGAATAAATACGGATAATAGCAAACATCTCTTCCCATCTCCCTTGGCAAAATGATTTACGCTCTGAAGGAGGAATTAACATCGCTTCAACCCTGACTGGTTAAAGTGTATGGATTTAAAACTACAGAAAAACACGGATGTGTATATTTTTATGATACATAGGCCAGCCGGCTTAATGAGCACTGTTGAATTCCTGTCCTTGCTGGTATCTTGTAGCAACGAGTTCCATGAGAAAATTCCACACTGTATGAAAGCACAGTCCAGCCCTTGATCTCCCTCACCCTTCTCTTCCTTACACAGACACACACGTATTCTCATGGAAACTGCTGCATGATCCTGTCTGACAAAAATGAGATGGATACCAAGATCGAGGAATAAGGGGTAGGGAAAATAAGCAGATGGTCTTGCTTTACTATGCAGGTGCTGTTCAGCAATTTTTCCCACCAGTGAAGCTGCTGTATTTTGCACAGTGTTTTCCCAATTCACTAGACAATCAAGAACAGAACAACATGAATGCTCTGTTCTGCTACGATGTGCTGAGACAGCAGGTTATCGCTGGTGACTCTGAAGCTTGCTGACATCTGACATGAATTCCTGGCATGCTGACTTTTTAAAAATCGATGGGGACAGACCTCAGAGTAACAGAAATAGCTGTGAAGTTTAACACTGCTGAAACTGTTCAGGCTTGATTGGCTGGCGAACATGGAAGGTCAGAAAGAGGAGCACTAGATCCTCATCAGTAGGAACAGAAGCAGATTATTATAGCAAAAATCACTCTGAAGTTTCATAGCTTACTGTTCCTGTGAAACAGCCGAGATCAGGAGATGCATAATGTGCAGCAGACCTCTTCTTTATTAATACAACCTTAAGCTAAAGATGAAAAATGTATATTGGCACATAGAGGGCTCAATGGAGTGTTATAAAGCCATTGCTTGACCTCCATTTTTGATAATTTTAGAGCACTTCCTAAAAACTTTTCTAAAAGGAAATACTTCAGCCATAGCCAGATTGTTGGTGCTAATTAGACTGCACTCTTCAAGTGGAAGTGAGGAGGGAGCTCCAGTATACAAGCACCTAAAAACTCGAGTTTTTCTTTAAACATGAACGTAGCCTTACTACTAGGCTTCCTGTAAGTCCTTGTCACAAAGAAATTAGTAATACAAATATTTCTTTAACCTAGACAAAACAGTAAACAACTGCAGAACACCTTACTAGCAGAAATCATTAAGCACAATTCTCATTCATCCTGATTTTTATACGTGTCAAGAAGGCCCGCATAGAGGGAAATGATGAGTCAATGGAAATTTAAAGGGAGGTCAGTAAGTCTGTTTGAAAAGCTTTCAGAAAATACCAAAAAAATGACATTGTAACTTTCCTTTCATAATACAAATGGGAATAAATTACAATATAAAGAAACATAAAACTGTTATGTAATTGTAAAAAGTAGCTAAAAGCACACTTTACACAAACAATGTAAATGAAAAACAATTGTAAATGAACAATTACGGCTGCATAAAACAATATCTCCTTAGTTCCTTCCATCCACACGACCTGAAAGCACTTTAAAAGCTTTGAAAAGATTTACTTGATATGTGATATATTTTGGTAACTAAGGTTTTGTTGCCTAAAAGTAAATCAAAGGAGCTGAAAACCAGCACCTTAACTATGAAAATGATTAACGTGATAAGGCCCCACCGTTGATGAAGGCTTTCATGGCAGTACTAGATGCAGTGGTCTCAGTGCTATGAATCTGTATCAGTTCCACCTCATCACAACATTCTTTTTTGAGTATGCAAAAATACGCACTGCTGAAAACACAGATATTAGAGGCAAAGTGACTGGTTGTCTAACACAGACTCGATCCTTCTCCCACCCGTTCTGCCCAGTGCTGCATGATCCAGATGTGCGGACGGGTCCCCGGCTGCAGCTGTACCGGCAGCATCCTTTCTGATGGCAACACAGCTGCAAGCCTTTCTGCTGCCTACAGAGCTTTGTGTCCTGGCCCTGGGCCTTTCCTCTTCCCAAGGCAGATGTAA
Organism: Anseranas semipalmata; assembly: GCA_013399115.1. Classification (NCBI taxonomy): domain Eukaryota; kingdom Metazoa; phylum Chordata; class Aves; order Anseriformes; family Anseranatidae; genus Anseranas; species Anseranas semipalmata. The sequence continues at coordinate 608,698 of VXAA01006688.1, forward strand.
ACTTGATGAGGCACTGGATCCCTCTCAGCAGTCATTCACAAAGGAGCAAAAAGGTGAATAAAGCCTGTTGTAGAGAGCTTTTTGCTGGAAGGTGAGGGGAGACCACATGCCACTGCAAAGAGAGTGAGGACTGACACAGAAAAGATGCTGAAGAAGGAGAAAGGCATCTAGCTGCGCTCACATGTCTCTGTTGGAGGAGGGTCTGCAAGGTCCAAAACGGAGATAGAGATTCAATGCTCTGGCAGACCGGGAAGACAGAAGAGTACAAAGCTACTCATAGTCCCCAGCTACAACGCCCTGACTCTGCCTTCCCAAAATCAACCAAGACCAACTGACCCCATCTAGCCCACATCTGCCTTTTCCTTTCTTCCATACAGCTTCTTCAGACTTTAGCAGAGTTTTCTACCTGTTCTTTCGTAAGAACAGACCTTTTGCAAGATGACAGGAACTCATTTTGCTTCCCTCTTTTCGTATCCTCTCCCCCCCACATCTCACTGCTTCTTCCAACTCCTGAAGGGTTCTGCTCTTCAGAAGCTGAACTGTATGAGAACATACTACTGCACTTTCCTAAAGTGTATCAGAAAATAAGGCACCACATACCTCCCAGAGAGAGAAGAGGCATTCTGGAGGGGACTTACCGATCTCTTTGTAGAGTTAGACTCCTCATTCTGCATGGTCAAAGAGACAAACGCAGTACTCACACTGAGCACAAGCTCTGTAAACTCCTTGCCATGTAACACCGGGCACAGCAGCAACAAAATACCTGCATGATATAACTGCACATGCATCTGAAGTGGCTGTGTGACTCTCCTAGGAAATTCTCTTCCACTCCATGTAGTTTCTATTTAAATAACTGATTACTGTAGATTTGATGTAGTGAATATTCCTAGTAGGAAAGCACCTCATCTATTTATTCTTAGGAAATTTACTTTATGAACATTATTTTCTTCAGCACTATTAAGCCAAAGCATGTTCAGTGGAAACCAACATAATCATACAAAAACAGGTAATAGTTTACAACATGGATGATAGGTCTCAGAGTGATTCCCAAACTAAATGAAAAGCAACTTTCCCCTTTAAAGCAGAAAGCTTTAATTCTCAGACAAGTCTATCCTATTTAGGTTTGTACAGAACAAATCCTGCTGCAGCATACCTCTTACTTATCTACGTTCTGGTCTTAGTTCTGTACTTCCCCCAGAGCTACGTGAGGAAAGCTTTCTGCAGCTTCTAAAATCACAGGCTGCAAAAGGCTGAAGTTCTTCAATGGGTGCAGCATTCATTTTCAGGTGCCCACTCAGTGATAAGCACTTCATAAGACATCTGTGCATGAATGTCTCAATTCAGAGCTTATTTGAAGACTATCATATTTTAGACAGTTCTCAATACCATATATCAATAATATGAAATCAATCCTACATATAAACATAATAATCCCAAGCAAATCTGACCGATTAACCACAACAATAACAACCACTATAGTATATTGCCTGGTGATGGGCCAGAACATGTGATGTAGGCAAAACCTTCTTATTTATTTTTAGGTTGACCAGCCAGTCTTCTCAAATAATAAATTCAACACATTCACTGCAACATTTGTGGAAAATGAATGTGTCCTGCAACTCTAGGGTCCTTGCAAGACCTCTTGATTCCTCCTTAACCATTTTTTATGGTTGAATCCCTAGTGCCAGACACTTCAAGTAATCAGGACGTCTCTTCCTAGCATAGCTATTTCTGGAAATCAGAACAATTCACTGCCTTTGAAAATATCAAGCTCCTCTCACAGATGATACGTCTCCTACTAAAACAAAAAGAGATATTTATGACAGATGTGTCATTGAAATATAGCACAAGAGAAAAAGAATGATCTACACATGACTGAAAAATAAAATCAACATTGGGAAGATAAAACCACACAGAGTAAGTGGCCTATTCTTATTCCTGCTTTGGTAAGACAGTGGGTGCCATGCTTAATACAGGTTTACACGAATCCCAGGACACCAAGAAACACTAAGATTTGAAATTCTAGAGAGCCCACCAGATGGACTGCCTTGGTGAGAGAGAGAGAAAGGACGTGACTATAAATGTCATAATTTGAGGCTTTACTTCAAATTCAAAGTTCAGAAGCACTCAAATTCATCTGTTTCTTCATTCCCCTCTGCATATCCTTCTAAGAAATAAATAAAAAGGACCCGATCAGTCCCCCTGATTCCAAGGGTGGCGAGTTATTTTGGAGTGGCGAATTATGGATGCTAAGAGGCATAAATACTTTTACTGTCAGGTGATGATTTATAACACATGGGCAATGAATAAACCCAATGAAAACCTGGATGGAGCAAGAACAGATCCGCTTGTAAGATGAAGACCTGTGTTCACAAGAAGTGTGAAACAGGAGGTTTCTCCGCTGGGGATAATGAATTTGAACGTAAAAAAACTGCAGCAGCAGTCACAAGTCTAGAGACACATGCATAACTTTGTCCCTGTGTAGCCTCAGAACCCTTGGCTGTCATTCTGAAAGCGTACCTTACAAAGTATGCAATACTCCTAGCCCTGCCAAAGGTGCCAATCTTGTAACCTTCAGACCCACTTCTAGAAGATTTCCCAAAAGAGGCACAGCCAGACCAACCAATGCACACATTTCAGGGTAGGTAGTATACTGAGAGTAGCTTCCCTCGTACTACATAGATCACCAGGGAAAGTTAATGTGCCTCAAACAGGACATCGTGAACATCCAGGATAGTGCTCGAGGCCTTCCCAGTCCCCAGAGCACGTTGCAATCAGGAGTGAGACAAGATAGCTTAAAGATGCGTAGTCGTCTCTTCCACTGGGCTTTAAGTTCTTACAGCACATTCCAGACTTAGTCCTTTTAATCTCACAATTCAGTGTTTAATTTATATCTCCCTCCAGACCAACAGTGACTTCAACCAGTCATCTCTGCAAGTTTCTAAACAGATTGAGATGAACCTAGACCAGAAAGGCTTAAAATGAATAACTGAGTTCAGGGGAAATAACTCTTTTAGTAGTTAAACCTGAAGGAGGTAAAATTAAATATCTATATCTGCATATCTATATACTTTCTGCAAGCTTTATTAGCCCGTTATATTGAAATACATGTTTTCCATCATTTAGTTACTTAATAATCATTCCACTATTACCTAACCGATATAGGTTATGAGCACATCTTGTTAATCCAAGCCCTTTCTGCAGAATATTCTATAAAATGAACAGCCCCACGGCAGCTCCGGGCGCAGTAAGACCCTTTATTTTAGTTTCACAGAGTGAAACCTTTGGATTTAATACAAATCCATACATTTGGATTTAATAATTGTTAATTATTGCAGATAGCATTCTGAGGAATTGAAGAGTTCCGAGTAGCTGTTTAACAACTACGAAGGAATTTACTTTAACGTATAACAAAAGTTACCCAGAAAACGACTAGTAAGGTGGCTGGTGCACAGCTCTTGACCTCAGCATCCAGCACTGGGCTGTTACAACACATTCGCCGCCCTGGCCAGCCAAGGTCCCACCACCCAGGCCGCACTGGGGTGGGATCAGAGCCCGAGACTCGGCTCCTACGTGCCATTTCCTGAAGGCTCCCTGTAACGTCAGGCTCCCCGTACGTCAGTTCACTGTCTCTCAGACAGGGATAATCCCATGCAGAAAACCGGGGAGTTCAGTTACTGTAGAAATGTGAGAAGAGAAACATCTTTCACCCAGAAGACAACTTCTGACCTCAGAAGGCCAGGGACCTGCTGCCCCCGAGCAGCGAGGATCACTGAGAGGAACCATTCTCTAAAAGATGTGAGAAAGGATTGTCCTTCAGCAGCCCCTTTGATTTTATCGCCTGTCACAGGATCAAGTGGTCCTTTCAAAATGTGGGAGAGGTGAAATGTTACTGCCCCACAACAGTAGACAAGAAAAAAAAATACTTTTTTTTTTTTCTGCAAGCTAAGTGGGAGACAAGGAAAAAATATCACACTTGTAAAATGCTTCTTATCAAAATTAATTCTGAGGACAGAGCTACTACAGGTAGAAAGTATTTGTCTCTGCTGATTTGTTAGGTTTGTGACATTGACTCATTCTCTTTGAAGCAGGCTTTAGGTACGAGAAGCATCAAACATCAACCTGATATCTTTCCAGGGCTCTAATTCTGCTAGTGACTCAGAGAAGAAAATATCCTGATTCTGTAGTTACCATTACTTTCTGTTAAGAGTCCCAACTGGAATGAACAAAGACTGAGAATTAAAGCAATAATAATATTCGGTTTTGCTTTGTGCTTTTTCACTTATAAGCACTAGGATTTTCATGCGACTGTTTAAGGGTAAGAGCTTTTTTTTTTTTTTTTAAACATCTGTCTAAGCTACTAAACTACTGACTACTAAAGGTGGGGTTGTACAATCAGCCTTCAGGGTTTGTGAAAAGCAGTGACATTCTTTTATAGAATGCTTTTTAAGACTGCTCATTTGTATTATTCTATTGCAAAGACAACGTGCTCGTGGCTTGGGACTCCGCTGTGCCAGGCACAGACTAAAAGGCAGCCTCCACTCCGCCACCCAAAAGGCGAGCTGTATGCACCTTGGACTTGACCTGTTTGTGTTGCATCATATATTTAAAATACTCAGAACTGCGTGGGAGGATAACAGAAGCCACAGATGAAACGAGAAAAAGCAAGAGAGAGAGCCCAGACACAGATGAAGACTTTGTTCTGAGAGTATGAAAGGAAGGTACCTGACGGGCTTTGGACACATCCCTGCCTGGAAGGGTGCTCAGCTCTTCACATAGTCAAGAAGCCTCAAACGGTTTTCACCAATAAACAGGTTAGATACGCCCTGTCTCCTTTCCAGTTTTTCCACCTAGTAAGAAGAACTCACAAAACTTAAAACTGATTTTATCTTAAAACTGAGGACAGAAAGGTAAAGAGATCTGTATTTGCTGATTGGAATACATTTCTGTGAAGCGTATTTCTCTCTCGCCCCCAGCTTTCCCTGTCAGGCCCACAGTGACACCCACCTGCATCCCTTCCCCTATAAAAGGAAATTGTTTTTATTCAAAAGCTCAAGATGTTTCAGCTCCCCAGATTAGGTGCTTACTTTAGGATAAGGACATAACAGAACAAATCACGCCAGAACAAAACCACACTTCCTCAATCTCAAGAGCTGCCATAGAAGTGTTGTCTCCTAAGAAGCTCTTTTGCATTTTATATATATACACACAAACACACGGCAAAGTGTATGGTGGAAAAAGAAAGGCCACAATCCAAATTGGACTACTAGCATTCCAAAAGTTTGATTTCAACTGCAGATTTCTTTATTTATTTCAGTCTGTGGTGAATGGTTGGGTTATTCTGGAAGGCACAGAAAAAAGTTAATGGACTATGCCTCTTCCGAGGAGCTGTTCTCCGCAAGTACGGTGCCGGGTGACCTTACTTTATTCACATTTTGAAGATTTAAAGGCATATCACAAGACTATATACTGAGATTAGAGAGATACTTCTGTTTTTAGCTAAAAATTGAATGATTCACCTGATAAATCTCTAAGCCTTTTACAGCACTGAAACTCAGCTCTCTTAATGAGGTCCCGTAATTGTAGATTCAAAGACTGCCCGAGTCAGTCAGCAGGAGATAATATGTAATATGTAACCACAGGAAAAGCAAACTGGAAAACGAAAGACCACTGGCTTTCATAAATCATTTTTTGACAGGAAGGTTATTTATCATGGGAAATAAGCTTAATCAATAATAGAGTGAAACAACCTTAATAAAAAAAGGGAATCAAGCTCTGTTCTGCAAGAGCATTATAATTAATGTGGGTAGGGGGAGCGAGAAGAGGCAGAAAGAATTGTTACAGAGAATTGTTATTATCCCGACAAATGGATTCCGTATTGTTTCTAAAAGTTCATTTACATCTAGCAACTTTGAATGAGAAAGTACCAAGAACTGTATTTTGTTTTCTATGAAGTAATGAGAATTTTGAGGGAGGTGACCAATTAAGGAAGAATTACTCATGTGATCAATATATTTTTATTTGATCTGAAGTAAATGACATAACCAATCATGACTGCATTAAAAATCAGCTTCCTCAAAAGATATGGAGAGACAAAATTTTTTATTCATTTTATTGCTACGTATAAATCAAGTGTTAGCTTTTCCAAAATTCATAATTTTTATCTTGGATTGATTAATTTTACAAATATGAGAGGAAAGGAAAAGCATCCAAGAGAAACTTTGGACACTCAATGAAACGTTTTCATCTTCCTTTATGATATAAATTGTTGTGTATTAATATTTATAGTTTGGTTCAGTCAATTTTCATTTATCTTTCCATCCATTTTTAAAAAGTAAACAATAATTACATCAGATTTTGAAAACATTTACCAAATCTTTGAAAAACATTGCACAACTTCATCTGCAGAAGCAAAACCCTATATATACCTATAATGGGAGTAAGTATCCTGATCACATAACTTTCTTCACAATCCAGTTGGCCACAATATCAACATAGAATACAAAAGAATGCAATTGTTAATGTTTAATCAAAAATTCTAAGACAAAAATCCTAGCTCAAGCAAAATTACAAAATGAAGAAATACCTACACTTAAAGGAAGTTCACAAAGGATTTTGTTTCAATTTTATGTGGAGGACAGAGTTACAGTAATCCCAAAATGCCTTTACAGAGAGAAAGAAAAAAGTATCTAAAGGTAAGAATGATGGAAATGGGAATGCAAAAAAAAAAAAAGAGTAACAAATTTGCTGGACAGACTTGGATTCTGTATTTCAGTTAAGAAGTCAAACATTAATGAAACTCAGAGTTTAAAGCCTAAACCATAAAGATAGTTCTCTGCAAGAAATACATCTCAGAGGGCATGACTGCTCATTCTGCTAGGGAAAATGTGAAAAGTTGTTCATCTAAATCATACCTCCCCATATTTGCCCCTTTCTTTACTAGTTGTTAACCAATTTTTCCCAAGGAATAATGTTGCTGTGAGCTCCAGGCTCCCGGAGGCGAGACCAACCTCTCTGGGGAAGCACACGCGTCCCCGTCCCCTCCTGGGCCTGCAGCGGAGTGCCGGCACCGCCGCCTGTCTCTGCCCCCAGCCGGACGTGCTCGCGGCAGCCAGCCGTCTGCAGGAGGAACAGGGGCACGTGGAAGCATGCTGCATGCTGCTAGAACTCTGTATTATTAAACGCAAAATCAAACTGTCACCACTAATTCTCACCGACTGTTGTTTTTAAAACCAGTTGTGGTCAGAAAATAATGGCATTTTAGAATTAGCATCTCTAGCTTATACTTCTGAATTTCAGAAGACTGGTTATTTCCCCAAGCCTCTCCTCTACAGAAGGTATGTTGTTCCTGTTCCCAAAGCCCTTCCGATCTCCACTCAGCATTCACACACAACGTACACACAAGCTGCAGAAGAAGCAGAGGCAAAACAATTTTTATGCAGGAGATCATCTGAAAGCCTCTTAAAGTGCTCCAAAACAATTTGTGAAGGGAAGCAAAAAGACTATTAGATATCTTACCTGTTACAAAATTATGCAACAGCTCAAAGATCTAGAAAAACTATTGATTTTAGAGGGCTCTTGTTGAAAAGAGCAGATTTTTTTTGATATTTTAATGTGAAATTATTAACTTTTTATTTTATCTCAAGGTCAAAAATAACATTGTGGGGGTAACTTTTTGTGCAGGCCGTACCATATATTAATCTCAGTTTTTATCCTGTTTGAACCCACAAGGATTAAACTGACAACGTTCCCGTTGACTTCAGAGTAGCAGGATCGGGACACCGTCTCTGGGAATTAGTTACTTTCTTCCACACCCAATTTACATTAATACAGTGTCTTGAAATCAGGGGAGTAACACAAAGTGGCAAGAAAGTAGCATAAATATTAGGTTTTCAGTGCGTGACCTTAGGCCAAATTCTTCTTCAGGTTCCACAGGGAATAGTTTCAGTAACCTAATGTATAAAACAACCCCAGAACTCAGCCTGGTTTTATTTCTCCATCCAGCATTGCTACCTAGCTGTAGCTTCTTGCTTGAAATTAAATGCTCAGCACTTCCTCCTTCATATTCTGTTTTACTGCACAACATCTATGATGTAAAGCTGGGCTTCTGTTAATTTAATTACATGGTAGGATGGAGAACAGAACGCATTATTCCAGTGTTATTGATAGTTGGTAGCAGCACCTACTGGTACCCTCATATATTCCCCCTGGAGAATGTACCACTCTAATCAGGCATACTGCAGCAGCGCAAATGCGCTTCCTGCTCTTTTACAACATTGTATTTAGATATTTTCTATTTATCTCTTCTAGAAATGCACGGACTGTGCTACTTATTGTAAATGTGAGGGAGGCAGAAGTGGAGCTCAATTCTATATTAGTGTGTACTTTTTCGCAGAAGTCGTTATAGCTGCAGAAGAAGAATCTTTAATCTACTGGGAAAGAGATGTGGCAATAATGATTGACCACTTCTGTTACTGGCTTGCTTGCAATAAAACATTTATTCATAATACATGTTTAGTGCTGCAGGTGGCATTGTTACTGTTCAAAGAACCCTACTCAGCATATAATGTGTTCAGCACTTCATCTTCCTGAAAATGAATCTTGAAAACTTCTTGAATTATATATCTCCTCCCGCTTTTCAGTGGATCATAATTTTCTTCAGAAGATGAATTGCGGACAGCAGCACTGATGAGAATTAAACTAGCAAGGTTCATGTTAAGAACATAGTCAGTAAATCAAAGGCTGAAAGTAATGCCAGAGATTCAAAATCATAGACTGACAATATCATGAGATGCTAGGTGTGATGGAGTCTGGTAATGAAGTCACAAGGTTAAACATCAGCCTGTCACAGATACCCACGTGCAAAATTAACAGAAGCCCGCACTCCTCCTAGGAGGGATGGAAACATCCTTAGCACCCAGGCAGAGGAGCAGGAAGCCTCAGACAACTCATTCTAAATGGAAAAGGCTATCTGTATCAAAAACCAAATCTCTCCAGATGCTAATAAGCCGTACCACAAAGAGCTCTGTGAAGTTACCACTGGGGATGCTCCCCAACACAGCAGTCGCAAAGCTCTGCGCACAACAGCAACTGAAGAGCAACTGCAAGGAAACACCTTAGCTTCAGAAAAGCATTTTTCTTAAAAAGAGATTATCCTAAAACATAATAAACCCTCCTACTCCAAAGTCAACATATTCACCTTTTGGAGCAATTGTGCTGACCCTGTTTAACTGAAGCCATTCACTAGCAATACATGCTACATACATCAACCTATCGCGCGAACATCCCACTAACAGCTTCTCTGCTCCTGATGAATAACTGCCAAAATAATTTCTCTACCTATCCCATTGGGGAGCAGATATTCTGCTCCAGTGGGTGTATCTGTCGGATAATGAAGACCTCCAAGAAAGGTAGAAAAGAGGATTCACATCTTATACATTTTATATTCCTGCCTTCAATTACAAGCACATTCTTCTCCTTGTGTCATACACATTTTTACTTCTGTGTTGACAAATAATTTGCTGAGGAGAAACACATTTAAGGAGCAGCATTTAGCACGACGTGCAGGGATTTAGCTGTGTGACTATGTTAAAGTTAATGGAAGTCCTGCAGCGAAGTCTTTGCACTTGCACGTACTCTTCTCATCCGTACATCACGTTAGGCTTTCAGGAGCATCAGACTCAGAGAAAACAACGGGCTACGTTGCCATCTCAGTGCATATCTGTATGGGATTTACGTGCAGAAACCTCCATGTAGCAAGACAGTGTTCTTAGTTTATCGAGGTAACCCCATTAAACCATGAAATGCCTGACATGAGAAAACCTACACCTCCATGCAGGAAGGAATTTTCCTCTTTTTAATTGAGATCTTGAACTTGAACATGAATTTGGTGCTTGTGGAAAGGAACAGACTCCCAGCTCTGTAACACTACATTCCCGTTATCTGCAGAACTGATACAGGACAACGGGAGCACCATGACTGTCCTCCATGCAGTTCATCAAAATACCTCAACCTTGGTCAGGATAAACGAGCTTCAGGTCAACAAAATCCTCCCATCTTTGCTGAAGCTTCCCAGTGTAATGGTGAAGTCTATGGCACGTCAAATAGGGGCTACATCAGACCCAACAACTTAGCACTGCTCTGATACATGCTTCCAGAGGAGGAAGGATTTCACAAACCAGAGCTTCAGCTGATATAAATCAGCACAGTTCCACTGAAGCTAATGTAGCTGCATTGATTCATAGCCACTGAAGACTTGGACTCTGGTCTCACAAATATGAGAGAAATTTCCATTTGCTAATGTAAACATACATTAATGGTTTATCACATAAATTCATTCAGCAAAATGCATGAATCACTACCGCTTTTTTTCCCATAATAGATTGCTATAACAGGTAGGAGCAAGGCGTGTTTTTTCTTCTTTCCACTCTTGTATTTAAAAGTTACTTTTCTGCAATGCCTTTAAACACACTACTCAGCCGGGGGCTGAACTTCTAAGAACCCAGTAACACACGCAATTCTGTCACACGCTAATCCTGCAAACGCACCGTTGCCCTTAAAACACTCTTTTTCTTAATGCCCCTCTCCTGATGCAAGACCAGAAACTGTACAACCACTCCTATGACTGTAGACGGCAAATTTAAAATACCCTTAATTGGAAGCAGAAAAAACTAAGCGTGCTGCACAATGGCTGAGGCACAAGACTTATGGTTGTTTACTGTAAGACTAAGACAGTCCCATTAAGAAGAATGATGGGAAACTGCATCCTGGCATTATTCTTAGCAAAAGACTTGACAAATATGTTTTGTAAATGAAGGAGCTACAACAGAGAAAACATATAATACGCTTTTCCCCCCTTTTTTTCCCAGTGAAATGGTTGCATGTTTAATGCTTTATACATTATTCAAGGCTCCATTTTCCAGGTTTCATCAATACCCTAGTCCACAGCAGCTAGAAGCTTGTAACAACTGACAAATGTAGACAAAACATGCTGCTTAACCCAAGAACAGTGGGTCAGAGAACAAACAGGAAAATTTATTGTCTTCACTATATTACTGTTGGAATGGAGAAGTAAATGAATACCATACGTTATAGCTTATCACTTACAGTATGAGTGTATCATGAACAGCCCAGCGTGTCCTACTTAAATAATACTGATGGATAACACGAAGGCAGCTTTTGTTCATCGCTGAGGTTTTGTCTTGTCTACATGTTGTTTATACTTGCTTAGGGTGAGAGGAAGGGACAAAAGAATAGCAAGAGTCACGCCAGGGGCTCACACAATCCCCGTCTTCTGTGTATCCATAATGAATCTAGACTGTGCCTACCACGGAAGTTATTGCAAAGAAATAAAAAAGTCTTCTTGGGATAAAAAGTGGATTCCACAATATATTTTTAGATCAGAGTTATATTATTTCCCAGCTGCACTTGTAAGCAGCTCTGCAGAGGACAAAGGAGAGAAAAAAAGGGGGTGGGGGAGGAATAGCAACCAGAGTTTTATTGCCTCTGTCTGCTTGAGAAGTGTATGGAGATTAGCAATAATTTTTATATTCAGTACACTACCTCTGAAGGTGACTCAGGAACTTGTGTGAACTGGAATTCTAGCAGAGCACAAGCGAAGCCCCAGACCTGCAGTGCCGTCTCTCTGCCGCCTTCAGCATCTCGTATAAGCACGCCATCACGCCTACGCGGAGTACGACAGCACGCGCCTCCCAGTTGCACTGGTGTGACTTCAACACCTGCAGCACGAGTTCTCAGGCTCTAGTACGAGCAGATCAGGCTGCCCGAGGATCTCATCCCACACTGCCATCGCACTACTTCAGGCTTCATGCGAACAGCAAATGGGCAGGACAAGACAACGCGTTCTTAAAAATGTAATTCAGAGCCACTTCAGATTCACCCTGCCAGCGTACCACAAAAACGGCAAGGCAGTGTAGAAGCAAACCCCACAGACAGGAAATAACTGAACAACATGAGGGGTTCCTTTAAATGATTAGGCTTTTTGCTATTGAATGGGAAAACAACAACAGAAACCCAACAAAACAAACCAACCGCCAACAATAAAAGTGTTCCCCTAAATCATAAAAGATAGCTGGAATTGAAAGTTAGATTTATCATTTGTTAATTTAGTTGTCACTAATACTAACTACAGGAATAAATTTGATCTGACATCTTTAAAAAGTTTTTTTTTTAACCAATAGAAAGAAGATATTCCCATCCCAACATGAATTAAAGAGTACTTGTCTACGCACAAAACTGTATCATTTTAATTAAGATTTTACAACCAGCACTTATTATTTAAGTCTGACCTATATCTCAGTAAGGTAATCTAAACTAACAAACGAATACATCAGAGCGCCTTACACAAATCAAAGTGATTTTAATGAAACAGCTCGATATTCCATCTGTATTTACTCTAGCACGATTTTGCGACGCACGGCAAGCCTCCAGTGAAAACTATTTCAAAAAGGAACTCAGATTCAGAATGGAAACAAGACAGCAAAAGCTCAAAATGGGACTCAGGTGTCCAGTTCTCAGTGGTCCAAATCTCTTACTGGTCAAAACAACCATACTCAACACAACAGCTGCAAGAAGTTCATTTACAAGTATCAGGAAGTGGTAAATTAGAAAGGAGGCAAAAAATACAGTTCTCTGCAGAGAAGCCCATCAATGCTTTAGCTAGGCAATTCAGACAGCTAAGATATCACAAAGGTCTATTACGGCAAAGCAAAAACAAACGCAGAAGGGCAGAGCCTTGCACATTATTTTACAAAGTAGCACATGGCAGCGATTTCCATGCATGCAAAAATCAGTTCATTTAATACACACTGCTCATTACTGTTGCAGTATTGTAGAGCTTCCTTACCTATTAAAGAGCTTCTCTCTCCCACTGCCACTTCCCAGCACTCATTTTCTTCCCAACACCCCAGAGATCTGCGGCTCCTTAAGGCTGCCGGTCACTTCTGCAGACCACAACTACAATCAGAAGCCCCTGGGGGATGGAGTCAATTTGGCATGATAGCAGCAACTACATCCACCTGTTTTCCTTTCTAATAGATGAACCGAATTAGGGAGGCTGGCCAATATAGCTCTAAGTGACCACACATGGTGAAACTGAGGCTATTAGGTGACCAGCATGGAGAACTTGTATCTTTGCTATCTAAAAACATCCCCAAGTCTCCTAGGTTCTCCACAGGAGCATACTTACAAAGACGAGCTGTAGATACTAGCAGGCACTTACAGTATAACTTTAAAATAGGCAGCTATGAGAAAGGCATTGCTTTTATTCCAAAAAGGGGAGAGGGGACTAAACAAGATTTCCAATTCTGCATTAAGTGCCCTGACATAAGGCTGACTTGTATTTCCGCTCGATGCTTTTAATCCATTCCCACCTTCCCTACACGCACAGCATATTCCTTTCCTCTCATGACCATGCAGGAGTGTACAGGGTGTGTCTGCAGGCTGCAGCATGTCCTGAGCAAGAAGGGCAGGTTACACGTTCCTGTATTCTGGGCAGGACTATGCTACGCAACAATTTGGAGAAGGCTCTACTTTTAGGACTGAATCTGCAAGACATGAGAGACTCCTACTAGAATATCGAACATCTGCTGCCTCAAATCGGAGAGGTGGTAAGAAACCTACCATTAAAACTAAACACTTCCAGCCCACAAGCCAGCTGCAGATGTCAAAGAAGATTTAGAAAAATAAACATGAGTGAAAGAATATCTGTGTGGGGCTTTGATGTGATCTGGAAAATCTTATTCCTATTACAATGTACTTGTAAAGCCTAAAAATCTCTGGGTTTTGTTATCTACACACAGCTGAGAAGTACTAAATAAAGCTCTCAAAAATGTACTTGACAGAAGAAAAGAAGCCCTACTGATGACATCCAGGGAGAAAAAAATAGCCAACTCTGACACAGCTGGGCTCTGCTGTGACACAGCAAAAGCCGGACAACATCACACGAAAATTGTTATAGTATGGTGGTTTATTTCTCTTGAAAAACTCCTGTTCTTCTATAAACTGATAGCAGGAAACATCAAAACTGTCTCTTAATCTCAGGCCAATGATTCCACCACCATGACAGCAAACCTACAGGACAGTCACTCAATCCAAAAACCTATTTCCCAAGCAATGGCAAATTTGTCTGTGTAGCCTAAAGGTACTTGAAATACCTGCATTTGGTCCCTCATGTGGTATTTGTTTGCCTTCATCTCACAGCATCTTTCGCTACAGTGTATGTCATTAGGCTGACTATGAGAAAGCTCTAACAAATTTGCATTCCAGGAGGTCATCAGATGAAAACCCTGTGATATTACTGCTAATAAAGAGATTGATGACACCTGTAGCAGGGCAGGTGGTGACATTCCACAGGTCCTGCTGCAGGGGCTGTCAGTTGTCAAGGCTGTTTTAGTGCGTGTAGGAACTTTGGTCTGTAATCTTTGTCACCCCCTAGCACTCAAGCAGATCCCATAGAAAGCTTAGCACGAATACGGATCTCCAAGCACAAAGGGCCTGAATTAACCCTAGCAAAACAATCAAGCAATAAACCCTCCCAGCCAGTCTGGACTGCATGCCGTACCCCACGGTCATTTCCCCCGCCTGCTGGCACTGTCACTAGAAGAGTTTGGCTCTGCAATGTTCGTAGCTACCTGCGGTCAGAGGCAGCCACCAGATTTATCCTCAGGGTTGCTGGAATACGCATGTGGGGATCCCTCCACCTCCACACACGAGTCCTGGGCCCTTTCGAGCAGGGCTGTTTTCAGCCAGCCCGCTCCCTGCCTGCACCAGCACAAGGCCTTTTTCGCCCTAAGGTGCAGAGAGGAAGCCCGATGCGAAGCTCCTGATGGCAGGATAAGGCCTTGCAGCTCTACACGCATGTATTCTCCTCACGCACTAAATAATGTTCATCTCTTTCCCCATGATGTACAGACAGTATGTCTCAGTGCATCTTATTTATTTGCAACTCCCATGTAACCCAACGCTCTGAACGCCAAAAGAGTAACCTCAAAACAAACCATCAGCGCTCTGACCGACAGAGCTGGCAAGCTTTCCAGTGACCCAGGTACGTTCCATCCTTTATGCCACAAGGATACTACCTCTAGCTTCTGCGATTTCATTTGCCTCCAGCTCTGAAACATTTACTGAGAAATAACCTTGAACTCAACTTGTCACAGTTCCCTGCACAAATTATTATGTCTTCTTTAGATTCCTTCACTCTACAGTATTTAACAATTTTGGTTTATCATCTGCATTCATTCAGAGCTTCAAAGTGCAAAACAAAACCCAAAAGAAATATGCAAGTATTCCAATATTTTTCCAACTATGTTCTTTGCGGAACATAACTAGAATAGGATAAAGGAGAGAAAATTGTAAGTGACAAAAAATGACAATGCTAAGTGTAAAAATATATTAAAGGGTACCACTTGCTTTACATAATTATTTCTGGCTATTAACATCATCACCAACTGCAACACGTGATTACTATACAGGGTTAAACACAACTTTACAGAAATTCTGAGGATCAGAAATACCTGCAACACAGAACCTTGCACAATGAAAGCACCAGGAGACTGAAGGCACAGGGTGGTTCTGCTTCCTTGCTGAAACTTCTTTCTAAAAGCAAGTTATCTGGTAAGGAGTGGAAGTCTGTTCTACTTGGTATCTGTGGTAGACAAGAGACATTTCTTTGTCTACTAGATATTCAAACCAGAGACAGCAAATCTTTTCACTGTATCACACACAACTGGAAAGAAGGAAATCTCAAACAACTTTCATTAAAAGTAACGCTATCTGAATAACAGGGAAAAAAAACTACAAAACCCCCACTCAATAGATACTTACTAGCCAAGGACAAAGCTATCGTCAGGCTCCTGCAGAACCATAACCTTGCATTTACTACCATTTAGGAAGGGCTAATGTCAGACAATGGAAAGAGGAGAAAAAACACTTCTTAAAAAGAAACTGCTTGTTGGCTGAAAAAAATAGCCAGATTCAGGAAGTCACTGCTATGGAGATATCTAATAAAACACTTATTTTGCATTAATTGCTCTATCACCCTGCTGTTTTAAAGTAATGATATTTCACCTTTTTTCATCTTACTAATTTATTTCCTTGACGTAAATTTGAGCAGGTTCAAAAATGAGGAAAAAAAAAAAACGTAAGAATAACCTGGAAGATATGAGTCGCAGTATTTTGCTTCACTTTTTTACTGCACATAAGTGTGGTTTTATTGTTGCTTTTAAGCAGATGTGAATCTATCCCTATCATCACACTTTACTCTGCAAGGGAAAAACCCAGAAGCCTCGCAACAAAAGCTGCAGTGACACACAATGCTTTTCACTCTACCTCATTCAAAGTGAGCAAATTAACGGCATGCTGTGAATAAAGCTAAAACCATTGACTTTTGCTTCACAGAATACTCTACCACATTAACAGCTGGGATTCCTGTTCATTTTCCCTCCACATAAATACATATTAACAAAAGTGCCAGGCACTGTTTTGAGAAGCAACAATAATGTCCTCCCCCAGTTGTTCTTAGAGGATCTGAAAGTCCACCAGTATGCAAGTTTTGCCTCTGTTTTGTCTAACTCTCAAATACAAGAAATCTGTCAACACTTTAATGCCTTCACAGACCCTAAAAAATGCTCCCATTGACCTTCAGCTTGTTTCCTCATTTACCTGTTTTTTAAATTCTGAAATCTTAACCCTCAAGCACCTATAACTATGTTGCAACGGGATGGCATATGTGCTTAAATTAAGCCAAGCACCTAAAACATTGCCACACTACCTTCCCCAAATAGCAGATACTCTCACAGATGACGACTAAATGTAAACCTTGTGAATTGCCTTTAGTTAATCTTCAAGTTAAAAAACCTAAAAAGCACACAAAGTGATTTATTTTTCAATAACAGACATTCTCCTGTGTCTTCAAATCAGATGAAATTGATAGAAACGTAAAAATACAGCCTAAATTTACTGAGTTTAGTCATACCGTATGCACCTCTTCAGGCAGCGGCAGTTGGATGGGTGCGATACTGACTTATTGCAGTTGCCTTTGTTTTCTCCATCAGAAACTTTTGACTGCACGCTGCCTTCAGTCCTTGCGCAGAGCTCAAATGGCAGTCAATAGGAGATCTGTTTTGGATCAATGGCATTATATGGCCATCTATAAACAGAGGTCTGCAGGTTGAAAAATAGTCATTATCTTTTTGGTCATGAAACTGTCGATTTGATATCTGAAACTAATTTTTCTGGAACCTAATCATACCTTTCACAGAGCTCCAGATGACATGTTTCGCAGCAGTTGAAATAAATTTACCTTACCTTGTTCTATGCCCATTAGAGACAATACAGTGGCTTTGACCGTACGTACAGAGTGGTGGGCATTAGGGGAGTAAATAGGGGAGCTACTTTAACAACCTGACCCTGCCTCACTTTTCTGGTCCTGAAGCAGCATCCTTCATTTCTGAACACTCTGTTGTGTGTGTGCATGCACACCGGAATGGTTCAGCAAAAACTAAAGATCCCATTAAAAACAAAGGAAAGTTTATATTGGGTAATTTTATTTAGAAAATGAACTGAGCTAGTTATGGGAGCTAGCACTGTATACATGTGGAATATATAAGCTGTTTACCTTCATTAAAAAGAATGCTATCCCCAGCTTTGCTTAGTTTCCCTATTCTCTAAATGAAACATTCATTTTCCAAATTAATCTTGTTGGGAGAGAAGGGGCAAAACAGAGGGATTATCGGTCTGAGAGCTCCACTGAAGGGTATATGAAGGAACAAGCTGATGAATATTTTATTAGAAAAAATACTATATGAAAATAAAATTGAATCTGAAAAAAAAAGGAAAAAAACAAAATCACAAGATAAACTCCTTATATCAAAAGTTAAAATTCTGCACTTGCTTTTGACGGCTGCTGTTTTTATTATTAAAGGTTTTGCTGAGAGTCTGCATTTTGATGTTAACATATGAAAATACGTTGACTGGCACAGAAAAACAAACTCATAAATTTCAACTTTAAGTATCTGCTTTAATGTATTATTGTACTTTATTGGCAATATTCCACCAGCAAATGTCTTTTTATTATTGTATCCCCTCTTTGCAATAAAGAGGAATGCTGTTGACTGGCTTCCACTTTGGGAAATATGAAATCATTGTTTCTTGCTAGCTGTGGGCAAGAAATAGTTTTCAAGCCATGCTGAAGTTACAGAAGTGTTTTCAGAAAAAAATATAAAGCAACAAATATGCTAGTACTTTTCATAAATTTTCGATACATGGATACAGCAAGATAATTTCCAAGCATAAACAGACCCAGCAGAGAAAATATATTATCTTAAATTCCACTGTGTGACAAAAGATGGGATGTTTAATAGTGTAAAACAAGTAGACTTCAGTCTAGTATGGTATGACACTCACAGTGGAAAGAGAAACTTTGCTATTTTACATAAGTAGTCTAACATCTTTGGGCTAAATCCTGTACCCCTAACTGAGCCAAATCTCCCATCAGCTTCAGAGAAATCTTTGCCTGACTACAGATGTATTGCTGAATTAATTCAAAACTTGGAAAACAAGTAGAAGGGAGACTTGAGGCATTTATCCTCAACTCCACTAACAGGAAAGAGTCATGAAGCCTGTGGTCTTTGTGAGAGAAAGGAATATCCAAAGCCACAGGTACTGCCCCAAACGCTCGTAGCAGCAATGTATACAGCAGCCAATCTCACAGCATACAGGTAGAGCTCTACCACCAGACAAGGGCAACGCGATGCCCTACCTTTAATTTTGCATCTTTTCTCCAGTTAATACTGCACAACAGAACCTTATCTTTCATCAAGTGAAACATAATTACAGGAAAAAGCTCTTAAGAGAAATTTTTTAATACTGGGTAAAAACATCATTGCCACAAATGAGTGCACGCACTTGCACTGGGCAAACCCCACTGTCGCTCTCAGTTACACCCCAGTTCTCCAGACACGTACGTACAGACACACACTGCCCTGCACCCAGCGTAGCGGCCCTTGGACCTAGACCTTTTCCTTGCAAACTGCTTGTGCTGCAACACAACATCAGCCTGCCGTCCATCCGTTAGCAATCCTACCGTCAGAGATATTCAGTAAACGGGGCTGAAAAACAGCAATTTCAGAAGGTTTTTGTACACTTCTTGCTGAAGCATATTTATGATTAGCTAGTAAGGTTTGTTATAGAATGACTCATATTAACATTCAATACACGGGTCTAAGTTAAACCTACAGTCTTTTATGGGCAATATTTGCATCATTTTTAGGGCAGTCCCTCAGCATTTTTACATTTTTCATACATAGTGGTTGGTACGAATATTTTAATTACATCCAAGGATCCACTACAAAGCCCCATGATTTATTGACGTATAGGAAGTTGGTTGCAGAAGGAGGCACTGTCCTGCTCTAAACAACAATTGATGGTTTCAGCCTCGTTCCCAGCGGATATGGGTCAATTGTGCTGTAAAAATCTTTGACACTAATTGGTGATCCTCCGGGCTAGCTTATTGGCGGTGACCTACGGGGAAATTTCTTTTGCTTTTCCTTCTGTTATACTTGCTCTGTGGACAGATAAAAAGCTGCATTTTGGAGCCTTGCGAATCTAACGTTTCACAAGCACTAAGTGCAATGAAATGTGATGGTTGGAGGCTGTCTTGGGCACAGCGATCCTGAAACGATAGCTTTGGTGAATTAAGGAGGCGATTGGCAGAACCGCCACCTTGGATTCCCAGAGGGCAGGCTCTGGCCTGTTTAGAGGCCTGGTTGCAGAGTCCCTGGGAGGGGGTTCTGAAGGGAAGGGCCTCCAGGAAGGCCGGACCTCCTTCACGAAGGGAAAGGCGCGGGAGCAGGCTGTCCCAGCGTGCCGGCAGTCCCGCCGTGTGCGGGGGAGAGGAGCAGCCTGGCTGAGCAGAGAGCTTCTGCAGGGACTCGGGAAGAAAGGAGAGTTTATGAGCTCGGGAAGAAGGGGCCGGCAACCCAGGAGGACTATAGAGCTGCTGTCAAGCTTGCGGGGAGAAAATTAGAAGGGCCAAAGCCCAACTGGAACTCAATTTGGCTTGTGCAGTGAAAGACAATAAAAATGCTTTTATAGGTACATTGACAGCAAAAGGAGGATTAAGGAGAATGTGGGAAAGTATGCTAAGTGCTCCACTCCATTTGTCCTTTTCCATACAGGGCAAGTAAGCGTGCACAGGCAGTTCCTAACCCAGGTTACGATCCTGAAAAAAAACTAACTTCCAGTCCGTGAGCCCTCTCCTCTCTCCACTCCAATATCTCAAACACAGAAGGTAAAAATCAATCCACGCAATGTTTGTACGCAGCTCCTTTTCTTAGTGACTGAATTTTCCTACTGACCTACTAAGGAGTTATACTCCTATAGGAGTACAGATATACTCCTATGTAGTCCTATGCGAAATTCGTTTTCAAGAAATAAACAGGCATTTGTTGTTTACCTGGAAAAATGTTATTCTCCTATTTGCATTCAGCATGAACATTACTATTATGGCTCAGAACCAACAAAAATTTTATTAGTCTAGCCTGAAATAAAATATTAATTATATTATTACCATGCAAACAGAAAAAAAAAAATCTTGCATGGTTTGGCTCCCCAAAACCTCACAGCCTTACTACATGAACATAAAGAACCATAAATAGTTGACTATTGATCAAAATCAGCCTGAACTACAGCTTCAGTGGGAACATACAGTAATGAACACATCAGAAGTACCATAAGAAAATTTACATCTCCACCAAATATTAGCATAAAAATCTGAATCCACTTAGAAATGCACCACTGATTCTGTTTCCATCTGCAGCAGATAACTTTAGCTTTTCAATTATAGGACTGGGTAACAGGATCTAAATGTAAAAGATCAATAATATGGGGCCAGCTTGAAAGAGGTCTGCATTCCATGTGCAATTCTTCCAGCACAGCTTCCAGCAGTGGCCTGAGTGACACCTACTGCCGTGTCAAATGGTGCTGCTGCATCACCTGCAGATTTCATCTCCCACTGTAGTCACTTCCTGCATCCCTCAGAGGTTCATTAAAAAGCAGGTTTTGCAACATACCTCTGCACAATGTTATCTCTCCAAGTCTTTCCAGGTCTGTCTAATCCCAGAGCCCAAAGAAATCTATCTTTCAAGAGCAGTATCTGGCCCCCTTTCATTTCATTCTTTCAATGCACATGAAGTTGCAAAGTGCTAATATTTTACTTTATTCCCAATGCACTCTTAAGAAATTGAGGCACAGATGAAATGACATGGCTAAACTCATAACAAGTTTTTGTATTTGCTGTTTGGGGAAGAGCTTTTTATTTGTAAATCTGGAAATAAATAAATAAAAAAGTTAAAAAACGGATTTGCCCCGATTTCTGAAGCATTCTTCCTTTCTAAATGGAAGGCCACATCAGCTAACAACATATCCCAAAGATACCAAACTTCTTGCTTCCCAGTCTCTTCGAGTTACTCCCATTACTTCCATCAAATTTGAAAGTTATCAGATCTACTTACGTGACCTTAAACCTTGCTCCTGCTATCACGCAGGCACTTGCTGTTCCTGTGCCTGCTCCAGAATTTGTCTGCCATTGTCACTGTTGTTGCAAGGACCAGTAACATGCTATGATTGCTCCACAGCTACAAACCTAGTGCTTTGAAAAGCAACCAAGAGCAAGATTCCAACACGAGGAGCCAGAGTTCCGTTCACAGATGTAATGCCAACATGTCCATCTCAACCTCTCAGCCTTCTTTAAGTCTAAGCAAGTTTTGCAAATGAAATTCATATGAAAACAATGTAGTTGTGCAAAGAATCTCACTTAAATTCTCTAGACTAAGTCCTGATTTTAGGAATCTTTTCTCAGAAAATTTGAAAACAGAAAAAAAGACATACCAGTTTAAGATATTAATTAGAATTAATTCAGTTGATTTTAGTTTCTTTATAAACCACTTGAACCACAAGCATTTTAGGCTTATCACACAGTGCTTTTCAAAATTCCATTTTCCCAGACTCAATCCTGGTAACTTCAGATCACTCATGTTGTTCACTGTCGTTCCTTTTCCCAGTATTTCCAACACTCACCAAGCAGTCACTGTAGTACTTGGGAACCACGAACACATCTGTTTTACTTGCTTCACTGAACAGAAGCCTTAAAGGCAATCTTAGCACACAGAGTCAGGACCTTAATGCTGCCAGCCAAGTTCAGTATGGCAAACGATCCAACAGAGACGTGCACAGAAAGAACACTTCACCCTAAGATACAGAAGGATACTGTTTATAGGGAGCTAATAACGCTCCTCCTACCTGTTACTGATAAAGGTGATGAAAGATGCTGCCAGCCAACAGCAAATACCCTTGACTAGCACGGAGAGCTCTATCCTTTCTAGAAAGACCTGTGTCCTTTAGGAATGGACATCCTGGGTTCACTCTTCTAATAGAAGATGGCAAGTAAATAGATACGCTCCAGGCTCCCAAACTATACAGCTTCCTTCCAGTGAGCACTAGGAAAAAAAGAGGCTACTTACCAAACAGCAGCTAGACTTCTTCCAGAGGTGCCTGTACACGTATGCACGTCACCAGCACACAGGTTGTGTTCTTCTGAGCTCAGACCTTGCCCGGCAGTGCCTGTAATGGGACATGCTGCAGTTCTCCATGCTTTGCATCAAGGCAACCAAAAGAGTCTTTCTACTCCTTCCATGTCCTCTCAGCTGTAAAGCGTCAGGTGTGCCAGGTATCAAAGAAGGTCGTGGAAGGCGATATACGATACGTTCTTCATGTGACTCATGATTTTCTTCTCCCATTTACAGATACTCCATATCCGTATTTCAGTGTAGGCATCTGAAAAGCAGGATTTGGTTCAATGCAAAGGTAGATACAAGAATCCTGGACAAATAGCAATAGAAGCTTGACTTTGATGAGTGCAGAATCTGCTTAGGGGGCTGCAAATAGGTCTTGTGAACATACAAATAGTCTAAAAACAGCAGCCAGAATTCACGTCTTGGATGGACACGTATTTCAGGATGCCTCTTACGCTCTGCAGAGTAGGGTCTAATAATTGCAGGGAATCCACTCTGGCTACCTCACCATGCCTTTCAGAGATCCATTTGGAAACGCAGTTCTGTTTAAGTCAGTCAGTCCACTCCTTGCGGCTGGGAAGGACGGTCAGGCAAGCTTGTCTGGCTTCTGCTTCTACTGGCATTAGCGAGGGAGTCCTCCAGGCAACGCTCTTCTGATCACCAGCAAAGCAAAATCCTCTGTCCTTCTTGGCCAGAATTCGGTATTTTCTGTATGTGAGGGCTGAGCGCACAATGGCCAGTCTACCTGGAAAAAAATGTTCATACAAGTTTGCTCACGCCTGTCAGTCAAAGACAAAGGGCTTCACCTTGGACTGAGATGGCTCACAGGACTTAAGATTAGATAAACCCATTTCCCTTGTATGCCCTTGTTACAAAGGAGGAAGACAAGGTCACGTTATAACAAGGTCACATAAACAAGCAAAACAACAAGCAAACCTTCATTTGATTTACAGAGAGCCATATCTGTAGGTGGACAGCTGTTCAAAAGACAAACTCAGCTTATCCCATGGAAACTGGCACTTACAGTAAGATTATTTTAACAATTAAGATTGAGGTGGAGAAGCAAAAATCTAAAACCTGAACAAAATATGAACTGCTTCCTTCCTGATCTGTCCCATTCCACTGAGAAACAGATAAATGGCATTTTAATGCAACTTTGGGTATGGTTAGATTCTGAGTGTGTCTTTATTCTCCCCAATATTTTGTTTTTAACAGACAGATGAATGGGATGACTTTACTTGATTCATTGGCACTGCTGAAGCACTGACTTCTTTAACAGCAATCATAAATGGTTTCAAGATATGAAACAAGTGTTCCAGCATGGTCCATTGAGCAGAATGGAGAACAATGCCTTTCCCACTGTCACCACACAAGATATATTTAATGATTGCTACCGTACATTCTGATCAAAAGCGGGTTTAATCATGTACTACATGGAATTCCATCTTGTTTATATACTCCAAAAGAGCTGCACAGACAGTAGAAGTTGCCTTTCTGGATTCAGAACTTTGAACTGTTCAGAGAAGCATCTTTTACAGACTAAATCTTCCTAGCTTTTATTATTATCATATATTTACACTTTTGTTATTATCATATATTTATACAAATATCTTAAAGTACAACACTTCAGTGTTAGAAAATGTTAATTATTGGCTGGAAAAGATCATTCAGTCTGTAACAATTGAAGTTTACTACAGCTATAAATATATTACACCACCACTCCACTTGCAGCTGTTCATGAAAGCCACAATATGTCATTCTCAACATCTTGAAACATTTTTCAGCAAGCAATATTTAGAGCTGATAGAGAAAAATGAACTTTTATAAGAACATCTCAATTTTTTTTTTTTCTGTTCGCAGATGAAAGCTAATATTTGGAAAATTCCTAGAAAACAGTTTTAATTAATTTTGATTCAGCTGAAGTGTAGTATTTGACCATGTGATAACATATGTTAAAGAAAATAATCAATTTCAACAATGTTAAACTTTAATACCTTATTAAAGAGATGTTTATCTAAATTGAGAAGTTGATTTGTGAAGAAAAGAGTGTTATGAAATCATAATATTTTTCTTGAGCAATTTATTATGTGTTCTCTTTCCTAATATCTCTATTGGGCTAATCTAGCTGATCAAAAAAACAAAATCAAATTTCAAACAGGAGCGAAGGAGACTTTAAATATAATGCACGTCCATTAAGAAATATGATTCTAATTTCTTATTTGCAGGAAACAGAAATTTGTCCAATATTTAGCTATTTCTCCATGCTAAAGGTTTCTCTCTCTCTCTCTTTTTTTTTTAAACACAGTTTCCAATGTATATACCTGTTTAGTTAAAAGTTTTATAATAGGAGAGCTCCCACGGCATTACTTCTCTGCCTTGCAAAGAACACTAACTATTGACAAAGCCTGAGAAGCTAGCTTGAGATCATGTTATTTCTGCAAGAAATTCAATAGGTAATTGCAAGCTGACCCAAGGCAACGGTGTGGACCGAGTGCAGCAGGCCTGCGGGCACCCCGTGTGCAGACCACCCTGCCCCTAAAGCCGGACAAGCACTTCTGCTCGCTCCTCTCCCAGGCTCGAAGCACAGCCACCAAGCACGCTCCAGAGCCTCTCCCTCCACAGTCTGCACGCTCCTGACCTTGCAGGAAGAAGCCCAGGACAGTCAGAATCAAGTGCAGGTCAACTACTGGCCAACTTAGACTCCAAAGCGTAAATACAACCCTAAGCAGCCTCACCACTGGTTCACAGAAGATGCTTCTGTATTTTTGCTCGCAAAAATAAGGACAAATTTTAACACAACCACTTTTACAGCAGGGATAACAGAGATTCTGACTCAAGCATCTTTCTCTGAGTCCTGTGTGTAAAACCATGCATAATCTGCAGTGCCATTCTTTTGAAACACATAACAATCCAGTTTATGACCACTCCTCTAAGCAGCCATTTTGCAGACAATTCCATGAATTTCAGAAAAATACTTCTTTACTCCAGGTAAAGCAGCTCGCTTATTTCTGAATGATGGTTTCTATTCTCAGATTATGTACTGTATCCTTAATTGTGCAGTTTGAAAAAGGTAGTTGATATCCTCAGGATTTCTCTAACCTTTATTTTAGCACACTTCAGGATTGTAACACAGTAATCAATTAAAGCATGCTGATGGCACGTGGGGAGCCCTGAATCTCCTATTCACAGTTCATCGCAGAAGTCAGCACTTTTTTTTGTAGTTTTCCATTTAAATGATATCTTGATACAAAGCAATCTCAAAGACTCTAACCTGTTTGTTCACTGTGCCATGATGCTGCAATGGAGTTTACAAAATTTATGTATTTTTATCTTTTACGTATTTTTAGCTTTCTTGGTTTGGAGTTTTTGTTGACTTCACAAAGATAGGCAGATTCATCTCCAGACAAGAAAACTATTTGACAAAAAGTAAAGATGAATAAAACTTCTATTTTTTTAAATTCAGTTATTATTTTTGTACTATATACTCCATGTTCAGGCAACTAATAGAAAGCACAATTTTGCTCTTTAAAAGAATTTCATTTCATGGGATCCAGCCTATAGCAGTAATTTATACAATGATATATTGCATAAATTCAGCCAGTAATCCATTTCAGCAACTAAATTCATTAAGTTTAAGCTTTCTAAATTGCTAGATAATACCTGCAAAACTAATTATATATTACCTTTTCTATTAATACCACATGAATTCCTCCTGATCAATAAGCAATATAACAATAATAATAATCAATATAGCAAATGTCAAAATGCATACATTTAAAAAAAAAACTCAGCAAAATTTAAATAATCAAAACCACAAGCAAGGCACATTAAGAAAAACAGCTGTGAAAATTCTTTTCAAATGTAGAACAATGTACAGAACACGCACATTCCCCTATGAAGAAATCTCATCAGTATGTGGCAGAAATACTTGGAAATAAGAAGTGTTGTTTTATTAGATATTTACTACAAAGTACAGTATGGAGAAGGAAAGGAAAGGTGAAGCCTTTTGTTAGCTAAGACTCACTTTCCATGCAACTCCAGTGCTGTGACATTTGCAACAAAGCATAAGAACACAATAAATGTGATATACTGAGAGAGCTTTCTGACATACCTTTTCTATCCTTGAACTCTAAACAAGGACTCCTCGCTCCTTCCCTGCCATTACAGACACACTTGAAGTATTAAAATACAGTAACTTCAGATGGATTTAAATTGTTGTGCAACAATGAATTGCTCTTTGGAATAGCTATACCTTTTTCAAAGTAAGGAATATGAACTATCAATCTAGAGCATTCACTGAGCCTTACGTAAAGGTCAGTTAGTCTCTGCTGTAAATGCAAACATTCTACATGATGTCTCAATTTCATTTTCACTATCGAAAATAACACTTTGGGCAGATGAGGAGATTTAATTACGTAAGAAAGGGAAGAAACTATTACTAACACAAATGGTGGCGTAGTAAGTGCTCATAAAACAATAAATTCAAACAAATGCTGAATCCTCATTACTTGTCTGATTATGCCTAATGAAGTCATTAAACATCTCAAAGAATCAAAATAGTTTTGTTAACTCAAAATTGTAGCTTCTTACTCAAAATAGCTCCTCCATGTTTGGCTTTTTACGTAGAGAGACTTCCAGAGAATAAGACCTTGAACTTAGTATACCCAACAACTATGAATTAAAAAAGGTGTAGACTGTACTTTGCATACTGCAGTGGAAAGGAACAGATACACTCTGGCTGAAGAACCTATTATTCCTAATAAAGGAAGAAGTTCAGACCCAGACGTATCCTCGTTCCATTGGATATATTCAAATTGCTTAGCACATTTGGAGGTGCTAGGCAATATAGCAGATAATAGAATCCAGCCAGAGTTTCAGTCTGCAGGTGGATTTGAAAGGGTAGAGGGAAAAAATAAAAATCTGAGTATTAACTGAAGAAATGTTATTCCAATACAGAACCCAAGAATTCATATTAGGGTCGCATAACTGACACTATATACGTCAGGGTGACAGCTACTGAGACAACAACAATACTGGGATCTTTGAGTCATTCAAGTAATGACCTAGTGAATCCTACAGAAAGGCATGCTGCGGATAGTGCTGAGCTGGCCTAGCAGCTCGATCATCTTAGCACCAAGCAACAAAAGGAGGTGCAGTGTTTCCCTGGACAGACAAAGAGCTTAAGGAATTGCAGGAGCCCAGAAAACATCCCCAGGGATAATATTTAAGCAAAGCTTATGGAGTTTTGATGGCTGCTCTTTGAAACATGCTGAAGGACAAATCCTGCAGAGCAGACATACTTGCCCCCTCTGCTGTGTGCATTCTGTCCCAGTAAATTTAGAAGCATGCTCCGTTTCAGGCTGACACAATCACTGGCCTGCCCGCAAGTCAGTATAACAAATAATAGAAGCACAAACAATAAGGATGCAGACCTTACCAATGTTTTTTGCTTCACCAGCTACGATTTGGTATTCTTCCTTTGAGCATCACTCTGTTTCACTTCTACGGCCATCAAATCCTTCTCTGTTTTGTAGTGATTTTGGTAAAGAAGAGGAGTTGGTCAAACATTTAGGGAGGAGACTGGGAACTCAGACAATCCAAGTCTAAAGAGCAAACATTTTCTTCTTCATTGTAACATCTGCATGCGTCAAAATCATAAAATACTATTCTAAGACTAAACATACACCTTAAATTCAAACGGTAATTTCTTAGGAAACGGATTTCTTCTCTGAGGACTAAGAACATAAGGGGCTTAGAAACCTGTACCCATCATGTTATAGATATCTCCTACTAATTTCAATTACAGAGTATCTCTGAATCAGTATTAAGCAAAGTATTACCATCCCCAAAAATGTATTTTCTTTTTCTTTAAAGTTCCTGAACAATAATGTGCCAGACGGCACTATTCTGAGGATCCATTCAGAAATAAGATGATAACAATCTAACAGCAATGGCATGGACTTCTAACTTTCCTCTTCTTACTTGTACATTTTGGCATGACAGTTCATAAATACCTAAGTTTAAGTCACATTAACCAAACGCAGTATTAAGAAAGATGAAGAGTTTGGCAAGTGGTAGGGGAATAAACAAATAAATAAATAAAATTACAGATAAAATTGAAATGCATCAAATGCAGACTCATCTCAAATTTGGTGAAAATATGACTTAATACCTTTCTAAAGTATTATTTTTTCTTTTTGTTTGATGCCCATCCTCAGTTTGCACAGACTAGAAGCACTGAAGTATTAATGCAAACTACTATTACAGAAACGCACCTTTAACTTGAAAAAAAAATAGAAAAAACATCAGCTCTTTTTTGTGAGACTTCAGAAGTCTTGTTTTCCAAATTTCCGATATAAAATATTAGAATATGTCCAAAGAAGGGCACCAAGTTGGTGAGAGGACAAGAAGGCACGACTTACGAGGACCTGGTTTGTGCAGCCCGGAGAAGAGGAGACTGAGGGGAGGCCTCATGGCGGCCTGCAGCTTCCTCACGAGGGGAGCGGGGGCCAGGCGCTGAGCTCTGCTCTCTGGTGACAGCGACAGGACCCGAGGGAACGGCATGGAGCTGCGACAGGGGAGGGTCAGGCTGGGTGTCAGGAAAAGGTTCTTCACCGAGAGGTGGTCGGGCACTGGAACAGGGTCCACAGGGATGTGGTCATGGCGCCGAGCCTGCTGGGGTTCAAGCAGTGTTCAGGCAACGCTTCTCTGGTGTTCAACCCCTTGGTTTTTCTGTGTATGTTTTATCCTGAACTTTGCTATGTCTATGTGGAGATCAGGAACACCTTTACTAAATGTAAGGAATATTTTCTAGTTGTCAGTTTTGAGTTATCTGACCAACAGATACAGCATATAATACAGAAAGGCAGATATTTTCATCAGCAGTTACAGTGATCTTTGCATCCTAAACCACTTATATCAGTCTCTGGGTACAGGCAGATTTAGCATGAAACATCCTGTGCATGCAGGTTTATGTTTCAAGTTAAGGTCCAGAGGAAAACAAAGGTTCATCTGAAACTCATCTACTGTGACCTCCGGAAGCCAAGAAGTCTCTTGATTATTTTTTTAAGCATCACAAACCAGTTTTTTTTTTTTTTT
>VXAA01006688.1:639246-657271 GCA_013399115.1 Anseranas semipalmata
TTTTTTTTTTTTTTTTTGTGGTATCGCCTTGCTTTACAGCAATGATTT
The DNA here is from genome assembly GCA_013399115.1 of Anseranas semipalmata. Classification (NCBI taxonomy): domain Eukaryota; kingdom Metazoa; phylum Chordata; class Aves; order Anseriformes; family Anseranatidae; genus Anseranas; species Anseranas semipalmata. The sequence goes on from VXAA01006688.1 coordinate 639,295, forward strand.
CACATAAAGATGAGGTGACCATAGAAAAGCATGAGGATGTGCTGACAGCCTTGCAAAGAAATATGATATATCTATTGTAAACTTTAAATGTAACTCCCAAATAAAAGCTTCTTCAGACTGGAAAGATCAGGTCTAGCTAAATTCTGGCATGTAGCTTCATGTCTGACTTCAGCCACAACCCACGACTGCTGAACAGCTCTGTCTTTTCAGAGATATGTAACAGAGATAAGAAAAACCTGGAGATTATAGAGTATCAATAAGCTGAACTAACTTTATTGCTTCTGATAGGAAACTCTCCCAGGGTTTTACAGGAGCTTAATAACTATGACCAATGCAATCTTCATGGTGCAACACAAAGCATATGACAGTACCAGAAGATTTCCCAGAGCACAACTCCTCTGTGAGTTATCAAGGAAGTAATTAAGCGGTTAAACTTTGTTGCTTTTGATGAAATAGTCTCACAAGGATACTCTGATGACCAGCAAATGGGAAGAAACGTGTCCTGCTTCTCTTCCCACTTTCACTGTTGTATTTGTAGTGGTTTTAACTGCTTCTGATGTACAAAAAGGTAAAAGCAGTAATCAAATTGACATTTACTGACTGTGGCTAGCTCACTGAGCACATCTAATACATTCACATTTGTCCATACTTCTCATTAATGAGGACATATGAAAAGCTTTAATTCTGGACAGTATCATTCACATCAGCCTTTCTAGATTATTATGCCTATCTGAACTTCTTAGTTAATGATTCTCTGCTGTTACTATAGGTAACAGTTAGTTTGAAAAAGATCAATAGGTCCCCAAGATCCTATACAGTCAGGATGTATATGCAGCCTGCATAGCAGAACTAGCACATTAATATTGCTGCAGTAAAGATAATCAGTGCCAACGTTAGTCCACAAACTTTATTTTAAATTTTTTAAATATTCCAAAAATGTTCCAGAAATCCTTGCTACCTCGATATCAACTAATAACTTTTCTAAGAGTGCTGAACATTACTTTAGGAGTTTGCCCAACTCCTACTCTTAAACAAGGTCTTCTGTCTTAATTATCATGTAATATTTTCTACTTCTAAATACCTTATTTAGCTCCGTGTCAAATCTCTCCAACAAAACCCACAAAATATTACTAAGTTCTTTAATATCAGGATTTTATGTTTTACTTTAAAATCATTATCTACAGTTATTTACACAGCACTATCTGACACAAACAAGATATAATCTGTAAAGCACACATTTCACCACATGAAAATCCATTAAAGCAATTTTTCAGGGAAACAGTTTAAATATACTGTTCCCAAGGTAAACTTCTTCGCTATAACATAAATATGCATTTGTAAAAGCTTCTAAGCAATAATTTACTACCTTGCAAGTTTGGTTTGGTAAACAGTTGTACAGCAGTTCTAGCTAAAACACATTTAATTCCACATCTGAAAGACAGCACTGTCAATAAACTTTGTTCTTAACTTGCATTCTGAAGACAAACTTGCCAAATTTCTACTACATATTCAGCTGATGAAAAAAAAAGTAACACAAAATAAAAAAAAAAAAAGAAAAAGAAAAGAAATATCTGTGCATAGATATTAAGAAGATATTAACTTAAAGCAACATCTGAACAACCAAATAATCTGGAAGTTGTTCAACTGCTATGACCAGGAGAATGGCTGTGAGAATTGATTTGGTTAAACTTTTTAATCATTGATAGAAAGGATCTTTCCAGTCTTCAAGAAATCTTTTCTTTGGAAAATTATGATCCATCAAAACTGAGTATTTGAACAAATAAATTATTTCAGATTTTGTCTGCAAAGAATTAGTTGATAAAATCCCTAAGGTGTTTAACATTCTGTTTTCCATATTTCGCTGCATATCAGTAAAGGCAATAAAAAAACAAAGTTATTGCTGAGATTTTCAAGAGGGTTGGGGGCTTTTCTTCACAGGGAATGTAAAGATTGTGACTAGCTCTAGTTCTGAGGAGTTCATAGAATCACAGAATGGTTTGGATTGGAAGGGACCTTAAAGCCCACCCGGTTCCAACCCCTGCCATGGGCAGGGACACTGCCAGGGATGGGCCTTCTCCATGCGGCCTACTCCAGGGCCTCATCGCCCTCAGAGTAAACAATTTCTTCCTAACATCTAATCTAAATCTAAATCCCTTTTTTACTTTAAAGCCATTACCCCTTGTCCTGTCAGTACACTCCCTGACAGAGTCCCTCCCCACCTTTCCTGTAGGCCCCGTTTAGGCACAGGAAGGCCGCAATGAGGTCTCCCCAGAGCCTTCTCTTTTTCAGGCCAAACCATCCCAACTCCCTCAGCCTCTCTTCACAGCAGAGGCGCTCCAGCCCTCTGACCATCTTTGTGGGCCAGTGGAAACAACTCAAAATATTTCAACATGAAAAGTTCTTAGGTTCTAGTAAAAATAAAGAGTGCTTAACTATATACACACACATAAAATGAGCACAGGCTTGACTGAATGAGAGCCTAAGCCTGGGTGCACCTTAACTCACATGTGTACCATAGCCAAATAAATAGAAATACAAACATTAAGTCATACACATATTAATGACACCTAGCTTTAAGACTTTCAGATCAACATATAACTTATATAACTTATGTGATGTTACTAATTCAGGTCACGGTTACCCAGAGCACAGCATTTGCTAAATCTTTGAAACCACACCTCGCTCTACATAAACAGATGGAGTTTTATACTGCTTCTCGAGGTCACGCTAGTGCCTGTGACTTAATGGCCTTTGATGGCAGTCAGTATAAAGGAGAAGATATTCTCCTCCATGGCTTGATCACTTCCTGCAATTAGAACCAAGGGTTTATTTGCACACTGGCAGAATTCTACACTGGAGCCTGCTGGTAGGTCATGCTGCGGTTAGAAAGATCAACAAGATATTCTCCACCTTAGCAAACACTCCGTACAGGACTGTAACCTACCAACTCCCTACATAAATTAGGGCACAACAGGGGCATAGGCATACTACTTCTATCTCTGCAAACAGTGGAGCAACCACGGAATTATTCAGCTGCCAGACTGTCTGCACCTCCCCATATTCTTTGGGCAGGAACACGCTTTGAAAAGTGGGATGCCTTTTAAGCCCTCTGGTTTCCATGTTTTCACACCCCAGCCACCACCACCCCAAGCCAGCGGGCATTATCGAAAGTTCTCCACTGAAAAGCATCAGACCTTGATAACAATACTTCTCAACAAGCTTTTATAACTGTGTTGCCAGTTCTACTGATGACATTGAAAGACTCGATAAGCTTTTGGTGGTATTTTGGAAAGCGAGTAGGGAAGGAAGGGACATAAGAAAGTGCACGTTCAGAAGCAGGAAAGCAAACAGAGGTTACCGTCATTTTCAAATGCTATGGAATTAAACTCACAACTTGTAAACTGAAGCGAACGGTATGGGCTATTTTGCTGGGGGAGGAGAAGGGAACACAGCAGATCTCTGAGAGCACTGCATCATGTGGTGTCGGCGCTGGCATGGTGGTCAACCTATCTGGGTACACAGCCACCCAATTCAGGTAACAGCACCGTCTGCTTCTTGACTTTCCTGCCCAGCCTCTTTTCTGAAACACATCACGGCTCTCTGCAATCCTCAGTAGTAGCTGAGTCTTGCTTTGCACTAACCAAATTCATTTCACTATGTTTTGTTCAGCAAAAGAAGAAAGTGTTCACATAGATATGTTACAGATTATTGTAATAAATAAGAATAAAAGCTTGTTCTTTTTCTTTTTCTTTTCTTTTTTTTTTTCTGGTCCACAGAAAGCTTAACTGATAGAATACATTTGGTGAGTTTCTCTGCAGAAATCATAATATGAGCAAATGCACCAGTTCTTTGAAAACTCCAATCACTTTTGATGATGGAAACAGTAAATAACAAAGAATTCCCAGTCTTCTAATTAAAATGAGAAATGTTTGCAGTTCTTTAGATATGCTAGTTCACTGTGACTAGCAAAATCAGGAGAGGAAGACTGAATAGCTGAATATTCTGACAGTTTAATAGGAATTTATTAGGAGAAAGTACTGCTGCATCATCCAGAAAATTCGTCACAGACTGAAAACATAAAAGTGTATAAGTTCCAAATGTATTCTGAGTCAGTTCATTTCTTTCTTTCCTTTCTCCCTGAAAATACATGATACTTACAGTATCTACTATAAACACAGGCTAACCCATATATTTGTCTATCTGTTTTAAAGCACTATGTTCATACAGATAATAATACCACTTGTGTAGATGATGGTTCCTTGTCACCTTCATCAGGTAAGTACTAGCACAACATTTTCATGTGAATACATACTGTTAGAGGAAGACTAAAGACAGACCAATGTAAGTGACTTAAAACTTCACAACAAAAAAATTCTATATAATCTATTTAGTACTGTAGCCTCATAGGGATAGAGAAATTTTAACTTTGGGCTAAAACACACAATTTTTGTGTAGTTATAAGAAAAACACTTTTCTAAGACAGATTCTGAAATGAAAATATTCCATCCGTTTGATCACTGGAAGCAGCAAACTTAACAGACTAACACATCTCCACATAGATGGAACTACCATGTGACAGGGAAACACAACCGAAAATGGCTTCCAAAGTCGGTAGCTAGCTACCACACGCCCAGTCTCTTCTTCACTACCATGCTTGTGCCTCCTGGTCAAAGACAAATTTCAGGCATATCCACGTTTGAGCTGCAAAAGGGCACCTCACCTCAGCTCCTGTTCCCCGTGCTCCTACGGAGTAGCTGGAGCTCTGGTGGGGACACCTGCCCCCTTCAGCAGCTACTCTTTGCCATTTCAGCCCAAGCAGTCTCAGCCCGCTCTCCACTGGAGGGCCTGCAGCCCTGTAGGCAACCCACAGCCGCTGCAACAGCCCTGCCTTTGGATGTTGAATCTGCACTCCAAATCCAAATTAAGTCCTAGAGATCAGGCCACAACCCAATTTGGATTTGGCTATGTCTTCCAAGCCCTCCCCTTCCACACACACAAAAAGCCCAAGACAAAAAACAACCAAAGCTGCTCCCTTCAGCACTAACGATATGCCTTGATCCTGTATGTATTTCCTTTCATCTGCCAGTTTTGTGGTTTTTTTCTCTTTTTTTGGNGAACCTTTTGTTTTGGGGGGGGGGGGGGGGGGGGGGGGGGTGGGCAGGTAGAGAGAGAGCCTTCCCCTTCCATGAATTAAGCACAGTAACCTTTCCCCCAGACAGAACTGAGAGCGAAGCACAGTTCTAGTCTTTGAAAAATATTAGGGATGTCCAAACAGGGTCATTCGAATCACTGGCCACTCACAACAGAGAGCCATGTATTTGTCTGTTGTTAGAGAGCATGTATTTGTCAGCATTAGAGAGCAGTGTATTCTGTTAATTTTGTTAAGTAGCTAGAGCTGCAGGATACAAAGTTCACAATATTGAGCCACTGGCACTGAAGTGATAGAAAATTTAAGGAAAGAGAGAAAGCAAAGCTTTTAAACCTCATCTAAAGGATAAAAGAAAACCATCTTTAACACTCCAGTTGGCTTTGCTTTATTATACTGATTACAAAAGACAAGGTTTTGACTTGAGATCTCTGGTGATATAAATAAATGCTGAGCTTTCAAAACATTTCCAAGAAAAAGCTTCCATGAGAGAGGGAAATAAAACATCCTGAGTTTGACTGTACTTTTTTAATTAGGTAAAAGTTAATTAAAACTCTCATATGAATTGAGGTGGATTGAAAATTGGCTGAATGGCCACACCCAGAGTGTGGTGGCACAAAGTCTGGTGGGAGGCCAGTAACCAGTGGTGTACCCAGGGGTCAATACTGAGTCTGAGCACGTTCAATATCCCCACTAATGATCTGGATGATGGGGCAATGTACCCTCAGTAAGTTTGCTGACAACACAAAACTGGGGGGACTGAGAGACAGAAATCCATTCAGACTGTCCCTGAACGTGAATAGGACAAAGCAACCCTAGAGGCTGTATTAAAGGGAACATTTTTTGTCTGGATGTCCTGAGCCCCTTGCATTACTGAGGAAATACTACTTTGAGGGAGAACTACCACATTTCTGGAAAGGAACCTCTTTTTCCTATTCACAGAGAGCAGGAAAGAGCATTTAACTAGTTATCTCAATAAAATCAATACCATTTGTTGCTGTGGCCTCCACCCCTCAGTATTTCAGCTCTGAAATCTTTTAGCAGTATGAACTTAAGTAGTTTCACAGAGCACTTGAAACATAAGTTCATCTCTACTGTGGAAAAACAGGTCATGGTTACGAGCACAGTCACCAACAGATTTTGGCTGATCATTGAATATATAATGGTATAAGATATTTAAGGATGAGTTTGTTAGTCCCTGCTCAAGTTTACGTGCTTATTATTTATGACTATTATATTTCAAACCGTTCACAACTGTGTTTAAGAATGGAAGATTCAAGATAACCTACATGAATCTTCTCTTAAAAACTTACGCATCAAACTTACGTAGTTAAAATTTGTTCATTAAATAAGAGCTATGCTCCTATTTCAAAAAACAATATTATTTTTCCTGGTCAGAAAAGCAAGGTATTCTGCACTTCTTAGTCTCCCAAGTTTGCCTTGCTAAATTTCCACACCAGGATAACATTACATAGCAATAAAAGGAAATGTTCAGATTGCTTAAAGGCTTTGAACTTAGTACACTTTCTCTCCTCTTTAGTTACAAATAAATACATACCAGGATGGCAGCTGGTAAAGGAGGTGCCAGGTACATAAATCAAACAGACAGAGCCTTGAGGGGAGAAGGCCTCAAATGATAAATAATTACCAGTTCTACAGAGGTTGATTACTGCACAAGTAATGTCTGATTAAAACAAGACCTGGATTAAAGCACAGACCTGAGCAGATTAAAAAAAAAAAAGCTTCAGCTTCAGTGCCTGAGCCGAGCCCCAGTGCGAGGCCTCCTGCGCTGCCCTGGCAACCCTCTGCTACCAGGGCTTCATTTCAGTCCCCTGCAAGTTGGATGTTTTAATGTCCTGCACAGCTCTGGAAAGTTCCAGTTTCTGGGCACCTGTTATTTCATAGATTTTTTTTTTTTTTTTTTTTAAGCCACCTTTATCGCTGCAGTACTCAAGCACTCTCCACTAATGCACTAAAAGGCCTAACACCTAACATAATTGCGGTTCAGTCTCTGTTGGAGTAAATGAACTCTTTTAAGTTGCTTTTATGCCGCATAACAGTTACCAGTTACTTTATAGTTTTTTCCCTCCCCCTTTTTATTCCCTTTTAAAGAAATAACTTCACAATAAATATTGATACAGTTAAAATTGTTTTCTCTTCCATGATTTAATGGGAACACATTTTCTAATATGTTCTTAGCATTTTAGACTTATGCCAGTGATAATTTATTGTAATTGCTTTGAGTTAAATCAGAGCACATCTTTTCAAATGCAATATTTTTACACACTGCCAGAAGCTTAATATTTTAGTTTTAAAGGAACGAATCTGAAGCACCAGACTTCACTTGACTTTTCCAATACTGAACCAATAAAGTGAAATTATGACACCATGAAATTTTTAGTCAGGCAGGGCTCTGAATAACCCAAATGTGTCTTAGGACACCAAACAGTTAGTTAGCTAAAAGGATTCATGGTATAGCTCATATTAAAAAGAAAGACAGATACCAGAATCCAAAAACATGACTCCTGAACTTTGGGTACTAAACAACATGATTTTCAAAAGCAATTAATACTAAAGCAATTAATCAGAAGTGTGATCAACACTTTAACTTCAGACTGCTTATTCAGATTCTTTAACCCAATCTTTAGGTATTATGATCTTGACCAAAATTCCAGGGAAAGGTGGTGTGGGGAGCTGATAAAGCTAGAAATAATAGTTCACATAAGGATGCTTACTTAGCCTAAATGAACAATAATACAGATAATCATGCAGTCAGTGGATCATGAACTTTATGTCACAGCTTAGAAAAAACTAACACGCTGATTCCTATTGCAGCAGCAAGCCAGGATCATATCTTTTGAACGTGAAAAAGTTTCAAAACCTCCCAAGCCCACAGATAAACTTGAACTATGCTTAATCACAAAAGTAATTAAAGCTCAGTAATATATTTCAGCCACAGATAGGGGGAAAAATACCCCAAAGCAGTGAGTCATAGAAGGGCTCAGAATCTGCAAAGAGAAAAAGAATGGACTGCTAGAACGAGAGCCATGTCCAAGACTCTGATGCTCAAAATGTGTAGGCCTCAATTTTCTCTTATGAAAGGCAAGGTGATTCTGCAGAAGGAAAGAAAAATCCTAAGAGACAAAGAAATATTTAATGACACTAGCTACCTCTACATTCTGAAATTCTTGCTGTATTTATCTGTAGAGCTCCCTAGCCTTTAGGAGATTTAGTATCAAGGTTATCAAGGAAGGCTACTACCAGGCCTGGTGGAAATATTCTGCTCTCTAACTGGCGACGGAATAAATGCATTTGCTCGAACATCCTGGTTGCATCTCACTACTACTAAATCCATGTCCAATACCAATCCAGGGACATTACAGACATCCTAGCAGCCCTTTTTGCGTTAAGTTGTAAATGTAGACTTTTTTACTAGTGTCTTTATAGATTTTTGAGTATCCAACATAAAATATTCCATTACAAAGGGGAAAGCTAATAAGAAGCTATAACACAGCATACCAAGGGCAATGATCAGGCAAATGGGGAGAATTATGAAAGATATATAAATAAATTTCGTTTTTCACTCTGAAAGGTTACAGCACATACATGCAGATAATCTGTAATTCTGCCATTTGCTGATCTGTGTTAATAGTGCACTCCCTTTAGGAAAGATGAACTAAGTCATACCTATTACAAATAGAGCATAGTCTGTGTGACAAAGAACCAGAGACTTCTCATACATTTTGACACTGTTTTCTCATTGTTGGACTGGCAGAGTTTTTACTTCAAAGAAGTGGGTTCCAGTAAAGATACTTGCTGTGATGCTTCGCCTGGAGTCTCAGCAGAATGGAAAGCTTTATAACCGCATGAGGGTTTTATGACAGATGCCTAGAGGAATATGCACATGTGCACTGTCAAAGGAGAGTTAAAGCAAAGTAGCCTCATGGCACCGCCAAATTCTGATGGGGTTTAAATGTCCTCTTATGTTAAGAAGACAGATAGAGAAAAATATCTATCCAGAATTAGGCAACACATTTCTAAACTTTTTTAAAAAACAAAATCAGAGATCTTTGCAAAGATCAACCATGATTTGTCTGTACTCCTCCATGGGAGTAAAAGAAAAAAAAAGTGCAGCATTGATATCATGCATATTGGCAGTAATTTAGAGCTGTACAGTACAAAAGCCCTGGAATAACACATCCTGTTGAACAGGCCTTCCAACCCCAGGTTCCATCATGCTCCCTTTTGCTAGAATTTCCAAAGGAAACATTATGGGATCTGTGATGCTAACTCCACTTTAGTAGTGTGCTAAGAGAAATTTGCCTCCAGCTCTTCTATACATTTTTATCCCAAATGCCCCCAAACTGATTTGCATACAAGAACATGGTGGGACAAAACTTCTGTACCATACTGAACTGAACAGCTGCAATGGTACCATACAACAAAATAGCAAGAACAGCAAAAAGAGCACAATAAGCAGCAAATTTTCAAGAGGCACAAAAATCCGAAATCTTCCAGAGTCAGAGTTACACCCAAAGATAATTTGGTCAAAATCAGCATGTTGAAGTTCAATAGTAACTTCTTCTGTTTTTAGTCAAAAGGAAACCCAAGCAAGCACAATCTGTGAGTGTGAAGTAAAAGGAATGTATTAATTTACAGAACAACTAAACTGAGTAGTCGCATTATCCTGAAGGCAGCTTGCTGACTCACAATGAGTCAGAAGCAAATAAATCATCTACGACTGTGATAAATGATCAGTGCAGGCTGTGTCAGAGTGCAGGCCTGATCAGCCATCATGCTGAAATGCATGAACTACCATGGGAGGTTTGGGAGCCTGCAAATATGAAAGACTCTTGTTAGTGTCAGAAATAGGCAAATGATTTGCCATGAATTAGTACAGAAGTAGAGTTCAGCCCACTTCAGATTTCTGAATGATCAAAAAGCAGGTAGTGTTTTTTTTTTTTTTTTCTTGTAATGTGCTAGCTGGTGTCCCACTCTCTTTCCACAGAATTGTAAATTCCATTTTTTTTCCCCTATAGTTACTAATTAACAATATCATGAATGATTTAACTCAAGACATAATTTACTTTATCCTCAAAGTCCTAATGCTTCATGCCAGTGTTAATAAAAATTCATACTGAGAATACTTCCAGCCCAAAATAAAGCATTCCTAAGACAGCCTATATGTCAGAAAGAGCTATTTACTAAGGGAATGGATCCCACCCCTTTTACACTCCTCAATAATGTTCGTGTTGCATTTTGGATCCTTGTATACCCTTGACAGGTGTAGAGACACATGACTTGTAATTCCATGCTTGAGGGCACATGGAGAAGAAAAGCTTTTTTTTTTTTTTCTTATTAAAAAGAGATTAACAAGGAAAACTGTCAAAATGGAAAAAAACAGATCATCAATATAAACAATGAAAAAACTGCCAGGTGACATTTCAGAAAATTCACATAAACATCAATAACGAAAGTAGATTATAAACAGCATTTACGTCAGTAAATCAGTAAACAGTTCAGTGCCGAGTGGGACACTGCCATGTATCAGAACATGCAGGAGAGATGTGATTCAGAAAGTCAGAGGGGTCTGAGTTTCTGGTGGGGCTAGACTTCCAGTCCTCAGGCCTCAATGTAAGATTCACCGAAGTTGCCAAACATACTAGGCCGAGACTAAGGCCGTGGATCCTGACTGCTCAGGGGATAACTCCAGTAGCAGACCTCAGCTGACATTTGCAGTCTCTCCTCAGCCCCATGCCTCCTTTATGTCTCCTATTTCTTCTTCTCAGAACTCCAACCCTAACTGTGAGCTGAGACTAACAGCACAGGACAGTATCTCTAAGGCTGAGGCCTGCACAGGGAACACATGTAAAAGCAGCCCTCATCTACCTTGGCAAAGTCAGCCTCACTGTAAGGTTCACATTTCTCCTTCTCTGAACCCTAAGCACAGGCCATGACTACTGCCAATCCCAAAGATACATCCCTATACAGGTAATAATCGTAATCCTCCCATGGGGTTTTCACTGCTCTTTTTCAGAACTCTAATTCTGAGAGTAGCCTCATGGAATGCTGTTATCTTCCAGGCTAAGGCTGTACAGAGGATATGTAGGTGTAGGCCATTCTTGACTATCTGAAATATCTCACCCCCTTTCATTCTATAGGCCTCTTGCATCTTCTTCTCTGAACCTTAAACCTGACTGTAGGCCGAGACTAAAGCCACAGGACACTCCAGTGCTCTTGGAGAAGAAACACACAGGCAGCACTTTTACTACCTGCGTACAGCCACTTGTCAGACACGCAGTCCCTCTGTGACTTGGTTTTCTCCTTCTTCATCACTGAATCTCACTCTAGGCCGAGACAAAAGCCGTGGGCCTCCCCAGTCCCTGAACTTTATTGTTTCAAACAGTGGCCTAATTTCATGCCTTGCTTTACTGCAGCAACATCTTCTGTTCCCTGCTCTTGGTACGTATCTGAGATTTATTGTTCTCAGAAGCCTCACTCCAATCTCATCCCCAAGCACAGCCCGAGCCCCAGGCCAGCAACTCAACCTGTTTAATCAGTGCAGAGAGCACAGTTCCTCTAGCAGCTGTCAAATTACCTTGGCAGCCCTTCTAAGCCCCACTGTTACTGTGTGTTCTGAATCTGTATTTTTCAGGACCTCACTCCACTGGCTGTTGTGCTTTTTAGCTGACGGGGATTTCGAAAGGCAGGTGCTAAGTCCTTCCTCCTCTACATATTGTGATGCTGGGCAGGTTACTGGCACATACATTGTGGCTGCCGGCCTCTGGCACTCTTGCTGAGTGCAAAAAACAAGTAATTCAGAAAGACTTCACTGATGCTACCCTCAATAAAATTCTCATGGGGGTGCATCCCCTTGGCACCTTGGAGGAACCAACTCTTGTTTAGCATTAAAATGCATCCGTAATATCTTACTTCAAGATAACAGTTGAATGATGTGGTGTTTTTATTTTTAGTGATGTGAAAATACACATGAAGTCTATTAAATATCCACCTTCAATCAACCTTTTTCAGTCAGACAAAGAAACACAAACAGATCCTTAGATCTTTCAAGGTATCTTCTTGATTGATAATGCTTTAGGCTAAATTGTCTTTACAGTTTACCATAGAATCATAGAATGGTTTGGGTTGGAAGAGACCTTAAAGCCCACCCAGTTCCAACCCCTGCCATGGGCAGGGACCACTCCCACCAGCCCAGGCTGCCCAAAGCCCCATCCAGCCAGGCCTTGGGCACTGCCAGGGATGGGGCATCCATAGCCCCTCACTACAAGAAAGACATTGAGGCCCTGGAGCATGTCCAGAGAAGGGCAACAAAACTGGTGAGGGATATGGAACACAAGTCTTATGAGGAGTGACTGAGGGAGCTGGGATTGTTTAGTCTGGAGAAGAGGAGGCTCAGGGGAGACCTCATTGCACTCTACAACTTCCTGAAGGGAGGTTGTGATGAGGAGGGGGTTGGCCTCTTATCTCAGATAACTAATGATAGGACTTGAGGAAATGCCCATAAGTTGCGCATGGGGAGATTTAGATTAGATATCAGGAAAAACTTTTTCTCTAAAAGAGTGGTCAGGCACTTGAACGGCCTGCCCAGGGAGGTGGTGGAGTCACCGTCCCTCATGGTGTTCAAGAAGCACCTGGACAAGGTGCTACAAGATATGATTTAGTAGCTTAGTGGGCAGTATTGGTGATAGGATGACAGTTGGACTAGATGATCTTGTAGGTCCTTTCCAACCTTGTGTTTCTATGATTCGATGATTCTCTGGGCAGCCTGTGCCAGTCTCAGAGTAAAGAATTTCCTCCTAATGTCTAACCTAAATCTACCCTCTTTTAGTTTAAAGCCATTACCCCTTGTCCTGTCAGTACACTCCCTAATAAAAAGTCCCTGCCCAGCTTTCCTGTAGGCCCCGTTTAGGCACAGGAAGGTCGCAATGAGGTCTCCCCGGAGCCTTCTCCAGGCCGAACAACCTCAACTCCCTCAGTGTCTCTTCACAGCAGAGGTGCTCCAGCCTCTGAGCATCCTTGTGGACTCCTCTGGACCCTCTCCAACAGGTCCCTGTCCCTCTTGTGCTGGGGGCCCCAGAGCTAGATGCAGTTTTCCAGGTGTGGTCCCATGAGAGCAGAGCAGAGGGGGAGAATCACCTCCCTCGCCCTGCTGGCCACACTTCTGTTGATGCAGCCCAGGATACGGTTGGCTTTCTGGGCTGCAAGCACGCATTGCCGGCTCATGTCGAGTTTCTCATCAACCAACACCCCCAAGTCCTTCTCCTCAGGGCTGCTCTCAATCCATCTGCATTACTATAACACTACAGTTATCAAACTTACTATTATCATTTGATTGTAAATTTTTCCCATCACTTTGATATTATTGGCAAAATGCGAAAGTTAGGGCCATAAAATTAATTAAAATCTTAATTACGTAGAGTCTTTCTTGCATTCTGCAATTAGATAAAGCAGTAAGTTATAATTCCCTTTAAAAGCAAGACTAAGAGGAAGAGAGTTACCTAGTAAATGATGGGAAAAGATAAAGGATTTGATTTTTATGTTAGATATGTGGGAACACCGAGCTGTATATCTTGTAGAATCAGCTAATGTGAATGCATTACCAATTTGACAAGACATGGTATAGAACAAAGGTATGAATCCATTTGTCTTAGATGCCATCACTGATACTGAGCTTGGTTTATATTCCACATATCCCTGAAGTTTGAAATTATTTAGACCTGGGGTATTGAAATGTATGAAATTTATCAGAGAGAACAACAAGCCCAAACCTTTCCTTCTAAGTTAATATGAAAGAGTTTTTGTCCTTTTGGGAACAAAGCAGACAGTCAAAACCCATCAGAATATTTTTTCTAGTATTTCTCACCTGGGCAAAAAAATTGGAAATGCTACAACAAATAGTTTTGCCATCTCTTGTGACCAAACTGAAAGTCTCATTACTCTTGGTGCTGGCTAAAACTATCATTTTCAGATGCTAGTGATAACAGGAGACCCTCAGTTTTCATTATTAGAAAATAAAAAAGTTTCTAGGCTGTCAATATCGAGTACAGAAACATGATAAAAAGATCAATGGCTCAAAAAAAAAAAAAAACGAGAAAAAACATCATTATTTAAAATAAAATTGTGACTTTGATGAAAGATACTAATATTAAATAGATATTAAATACCACTTAGTAACACTGGACTGTATCCTCAAATGCTGTATCTAATACTCAACAAGCAACAACAAAACAGTTAAGATCGCACAGTAAAAAGCTAACAGCAGTGATCATAAAATGTCACAGACTGAGTGGACATAGGAGGAAAGTGGTTGTAGGTTCCTGCAGTAGCAGGAGATTTGGTAGGCACATTTTTCAGATGATATTAAATGGCTGACTACATCCCCCATCCCCATTGCCCCCCCCCCACAGAAGAATTGAAAAAACCTGCAAAAGGTATGGCTACTCTGAGCTAGGGTAAAATTTCTATACATCCCACATGCAGGGATCAGTTTAAGCTTTAGCTCATCATCTACACACAGCAGAAAGGTATCTTAATAGCATAAGGCATAACAGCACATAACATCATATATTTGATCCTAATTTGTCAGTGTTCAGTGTTTCAGAAGTAGACAGAGCAAGACAAAAATGTCAACCCAAAAACTGCATTATCTAGCAAGAGGTAAAATAGTTACTGGCTTATTCAAGTATGCACTGCAAACCTCAAAAGCTTAATGCAGTATAATGTGGTGTAGACAAACAGTATTTTAGTCTCTTTTTAAACAGCACTGGTGACACCAACTTGCTGAGTGCCCAAGGATTTATGTCCCACACTCAATTTTCTCCTTTTAAAAGCATACATGTCGTGTTATATAAGCCTTTCTATACACTTGCCAAGATGATGGCAAGATGAAAGACCACTGCACTTTGCTAAGATGATGGTAAAGTGAAATACTGTTTCTAAGTCGTGTTTTTCTGTTATAGCAAATTAACAAGGAAAGAAAATGAAAAATGAGTGATGAAACAATTTCAAGCAAACAATTTGCTAATAATTAACAAAATGTGTTCAAAATAATTGTAATTTTGAACAACATTCAGTACACAGAAAGACAGATCTTAGTGAGGAAGCACTAAATTCATAGCACCAATAACCCCCTAACAATTCAGCCAGCTCCGAACCTTTTCAAGTTCACAGGCCACTAACTAATACTCAGCTAAGAGGCTTTAGAAATGTAGATTAATGTTTCATGCTCTAGGGAAGAAGCTCATCACCGACTGTGTTGAGAAACTCTTTTTCCTCCTCTAGGGAATAGAATTACATAATCAGTTAAGTACATTATAGTTTCTTAGCTCTTTCTAAGCCCTTGGTTCAGGCAATAACTTTTACTGAGGTAGGTGGACCAGTGGTCTTTGTTACAATGCCAATTATGCAGCAGCATGGTACAAAATAAATACATTAGCAGCATTCCATCCACGCTACTCTTCTTCCATTAAGAAGCAGCATTTCTTTTCTATATGTGCACCCTGACAATTGTCAAATGACCATGAAGCAGACCATGCTTGCAATCACACACCCCAGTGCTCCCCTCAACAACCAACAAACCCAAGAGCAAAGGCGTATTTTGGGGCTCCTACTAGCACCTTCCCTTTGTCATACAGGGATGGAAAACAGAAAAAGAATTAAGTTCCAAAGCTACATTCATTATTATGGTCATATCTTATGGGTGATACGGCTACTGCAGCCAATTCGTGTTGCAACTTTAACTGAACATGCAGCCATGTGATGAGAGATATAATGAGATTTTTAACAGAGGGCTGCATCTGAGTGTTTGACAAAAAGAGATTCAGCTGGGGTACAATGAACTGTTATTTATTTCCATTTGAGTTTAGCAAAGGTTGTCCTACACAACTGTGAAACAATTTTACACTTTTTAAATGTATTAGCTTTGAACTGAAACAATAAATAAACTATTTATTTGGATTTTTTTTTTTTAATCTCAAAATGGATTAACAAGGGTGTGTAGAGAGTTTACCACCACAGAGAACAATTTTTTGATGGCACACTAATGGGATTGCAACGGGTTATTTTGCTGGAGAGGAGATTTCAGATGCTTTCTCTCTAATGAAGGTTTTGTTCCTCGCTTAAGAAGTGCCTTCTGCCTTTCCTTTTCACCTCATTTTTTTCCCTCCTTTTAAACAAGTCAGGGAAAGGTGAATTGCCTTGGAGAACCATGTTGTCATTGGACTAAATTAAACCTTAAAAGATCAAAGCTTTCAAAATCATGCTGAGATCAAACTGGGATCTTTGGAAGACTTAGAGGGAAGGAAAAACACCGGTCTTTACGATTTGTCTACAAACATGTTGCTCTTCAGCTGCTGAAAATATGCAGGAGGAGTATACTGTGTGAAAAAACAATCTTCAGTGATAGCATAGTAGCTTTTAGAGAAATCGATCTTTCCTGAGAATGGGTGAAATTCACCTCTGTTCTGAGAGTCGCAGGTCTTGTCCTGGCCATGTAGGCTGTTCATTTAATTCTCTAATGGCTCAGTGGTTGTGCCATAAATTTTATCCCACGTGATCGCCTAAATCTACACCCCACCAAAGATTGCTATAAATAAAGGAATGTTAAAATAAATAAATAAATAAAACTTCCACAGCAGTGGAGGAAACTATTATTAAGCCAAATATCTGTTAGCTTGAGCTACGCAAAAGCTCTAGTGAATGAAATGGATTTTTAATGGCCCATGGGGGCTAAAATTATTTTTCTAAAGTTTGATAACTGTCCAGCTATACCCACAAACTCCCCTAGCAGTGCTGCGTCTCCCTGCCAGTTAAGATAGCCTCCTATCTTCCTGACTAATCAGAAAGGCCGGGTGTACTCTTGGTCAGGTTTTAATTCAATGACTTTAGCACGGCCAAGCCATGCAAGTTTTAAAATGCGTGCCTATGTTTAACTACGTGAAATATTTAGTTGTGTAAAAACAGAAGTTGTTTGGAAAGACGAAAGAAGGCTTGTAACAAATATTTTTTATTATTATCACAGCTGGAAACTCATGCCCCCAAACTAAAGAGGCCTGTATGCTTGGACAGACGCAGGGGACAGAAACCTTTCATCTCTCACTTCTGGCCTTTCTTATCAGAGCTTGCTAATAGTGCCTATTGTATTAAACTGCTTCTTGACCTGACGGACTCAGCATTGTGCATCTGCCAGCAGCCACACCACAGCTCGTGCTGTTGAACTGCTAACCACACATCTGACAAAGTCCCTCCAGGCTGCCAGCCCTTCTTATCGCCCTTCCACACATCCTATTTCTGATAATAATGCTGAGTACCACATCCAAAGATACCATCACATCAAGACCCTTTCGCAGTACAGGTTTTACTGGCATTCAGAAATCTCAGGATGGTATCTGCTAGTGCCGTCCCTGCCACCAGCAGGTGAAACCCCTGGAAGTGGCGGGATCTCTGCCTGTGACACCACAGCCTCACCCCGGCCCGGGGCCGCTCTGGCGGGCCCCGCTGCGGCAGCTGGCCAGGCCGGGCCTGCCCGCTAGCGGCCGTACTTGAGGCAACCCCACAGGCAGCAGGAGTCTACCGCCCGTAATAGCAGAGGAGGACACCGAGCACAACCGGCCTGCCCGGCCCCAGCAGAGCGGGTGAGCGCTGGGCTGGAGCAGACAGTGATGGGCAGGAGCCGCTGGGCCCTGAGGTAACTCCAACAGGCCAATCGGGAGCCGGAATTCCCGCCAATGCTATGACTGACAGGGCCCGGGCAAGGCACAGAGGCCGGGCCGCGCCGCGGGCCCCGGGCCCGCCCCTCCTCTGCCCCAGGGT
>VXAA01006688.1:657310-716323 GCA_013399115.1 Anseranas semipalmata
AAATGGCGGCCCTGCTTGTGGCTGGGGGGTGCCCAGGCTGCACCTGGCCTGCGCGCCCGTTTGAGCTTAAATTGCAACACAGACATAGCCCCCCCACCCCACCCCACCCCTAGCATGGAAAGCGATCTGCTTCTATCCTTTTAGTTTCAGTTTAATTTATTAAGTTCAATTTAATTTATTAAGTTCGGTTTTGCTGATGAAACCTGACTTCCAGAACAGCATTCTGCCTGCACGTGAAGATTTCCCAACAGCGAGAGTGCCAGCTTTCCTCTGAAATCCACTGCAAGCATTTATCCCCCTCACCACTGACAACATTTTCAACAAGTGATCTAACCAATCCTATGCCAAGAGGACTTCTTTCACAAATAACTATGCATTTTGCTTTGCCTCTTCTGTTTTTGCCTTAAAAAAATGATTCATACCACCCTTTTTCCTTCAGTCTTCTTAACCTCTGAGGCACCATGTTGTACCACAAGACACAAAGTGGTAGCCAGGGGCATAATAAAAGAAGAGGCAATGGCAAAGATCAGACATTCCTTTCTTTCTTTCTTTTCTTTCTTTTCTTCTTTCTTTCTTTCTTTTCTTTCTTTTCTTCTTTCTTTCTTTCTTTTCTTTCTTTTCTTCTTTCTTTCTTTCTTTTCTTTCTTTTCTTCTTTCTTTCTTTCTTTTCTTTCTTTTCTTCTTTCTTTCTTTCTTTTCTTTCTTTTCTTCTTTCTTTCTTTCTTTTCTTTCTTTTCTTCTTTCTTTCTTTCTTTTCTTTCTTTTCTTCTTTCTTTCTTTCTTTTCTTTCTTTTCTTCTTTCTTTCTTTCTTTTCTTTCTTTTCTTCTTTCTTTCTTTCTTTTCTTTCTTTTCTTCTTTCTTTCTTTCTTTTCTTTCTTTTCTTCTTTCTTTCTTTCTTTTCTTTCTTTTCTTCTTTCTTTCTTTCTTTTCTTTCTTTTCTTCTTTCTTTCTTTCTTTTCTTTCTTTTCTTCTTTCTTTCTTTCTTTTCTTTCTTTTCTTCTTTCTTTCTTTCTTTTCTTTCTTTTCTTCTTTCTTTCTTTCTTTTCTTTCTTTTCTTCTTTCTTTCTTTCTTTTCTTTCTTTTCTTCTTTCTTTCTTTCTTTTCTTTCTTTTCTTCTTTCTTTCTTTCTTTTCTTTTTTTCTTTTTCTTTTCTTTCTTTCTTTTTCTTTTTTTTTTTTTTTTGGCAGGACCATTTTAGGTTTATATTCTGCTCTCACTAAGCACTGACACAATGCGAGAAAGCTGGTCTTGCCTGCACTAAGATAGAATTACACCCAGAGCAATTTCTTCCATGCTTGACAGGCTACATAGAACTGTTCTGTCCATTTTAAGGCAGTTGCTCTGATGATTAAACCTTCCTTATAAAGCTCATTGCCTCCCAGCCAGGTGCCAAGGATAGTAACTGTCAGTTTTTTTCTACTTGAAAACCAAGTAGAAAAATACAAACAACCATCAAAAAAATCCAACAACCTAGCATTTATTCATACTTTGAGTAGTGAGCAGGAATAGTTACACTTCAGCAGCAGCTTGGAAACCTATGATGACACTGATCATAATCACTGCTCTTTACACAACTCCAGATATTTTTGTACATATTTGTGAGAAAATTTGTAGGAAAACTGCTGCAAATGTAAAGGCATTATAGAATCATAGAATCATTTAGGTTGGAAAAGACCTCCAAGATCATCATGTCCAACTGTTAACCTCACACTGCCAAGTCTACCACTAAACCATGTCCCTAAGCACCACATCTACACATACCTGCAGGGACAGTGACTCAACCACTTCCCTGGGCAGCCCGTTCCAATGCCTCACAACCCTTTCAGGTCTAGGTAAGGGGAAAAGATTTAACTTTCCAAATGACAAAGAGCCAAATGAATCCAATTTCAATATTGTAAAGAAGCACAGAAAGCATCAAGTCAAATTTAAATCTGTATGTCTTCACCATATCCACAAGCCTTTAGCTTTCTTTTCCATCAAAACCATTATTCTTAGAATTTGTTTTCCTGTGTGAATATTTATACATTAGGTGCATAACTTACTTAGGGATTTTCTCTAAAGAAATTATGGTACCTTACTGGTCTAAGTTAATTCTTTACAATATTGAGGGAAAAGGAGTGCAAGGTGAAATGCATTCATTAGAGTTCTCAACTTTTGATTATCTAGTACTCACAATCAACTTAAACTATTTACAAATAATTCTTTAGACTTTAAGATAACAAAAATCAATCTGACAACTTGTATTGGGAAAAATGAATATTATGTTCATTACATTATTTCAGCAGTATTCTCAGTGGATGTAAATTACCATGAAATTCAATACAGTATATGGAATGATCACATTTTACAACACTGAAGCATATGTTCTAAAAGGAATTCAGAGTTCTAGCAATAAAGAATTAAAATATATACTCTATTTTACAAAGCAATTCACTTACCTATGTTAAAAATAGGACAGCAGTTACAAAATTATTCTATTTCACAAAACCATAAAACTGTAATACTGACCAGATTTAATCATAATTTAATTCAGAATAATTATGTCACATTAAATTTGTTTCACTTCTTGAACGTTTTCATGTCACCTTAAGAACAGCATCCTAATGCTTCATAGGCTAAATGGAAATCCACATTTTTTGTAGCAGAATATTGGGAGTGTGAAGGGGGAACAAGTAGATCAGCTCAGTATTTCTGGGACTTCAACAGCTATGTTTTCTGCATCCAAAGGCATCAACATCGTCTTATGTTTTGTTACAATGAATTTTTTTTGGTCTCACAAATGAGTCCAAAAAATGGTAAATCCAAGTATCATTCATGCATTAATGCTACTGCAAAGCAGGATGAGAAATTATTCGACATACAAAATACAATAGATGGAACATGTAAAAAAGAGTAAAAGGAAGGCTTAGTCGAGGATTTTCTCACAGTCCACCTGAACTAAGGTGCAGATAGCAGGACAAAAAGGAATAAAACCAACAACCTAGAAGCTGCTAGAAATGCTGGGCGTGTTCTTATGTGTGCATTTTCACATGAAAGAACCATTGTTAAAAGCAAAGAAAACAGTTTACACTCCCAAATGTTGATGTATCAAACTAAAAAAGTGACAGAGAACATTGTCATCATTCTGATTTTCAAGGAAGAGTTGCTTTGCTTCACAACACACACCTCATTCAGTGTTTCTATCAAACTCACGAAGTATCAAACAAATCATGTTTCCCTTCCACCTTTTTTTACAAATTGGCATGATTTTTGCAACAAAACACGTAACAGTATTCTCAGTTGCAGAACTGCCTCCAAATGTGGATAACTAGCATTTCTAGGCAAATAACATCAAATCCAAATCACAAAAAAAAATCATGCTGTACTTTACCCAAGTTTCTGAATTCCCTGAGAAAGAATAGCGTTACTCGAAATGCACAGCACTTCAACAACCCCCTTTGGGACAAATCAAACTGAGCCTTTAAACACATGCATAGTAAATTCTATGTGAGCATGAACATCTCCACCAATGTCATCAATTCTTCAGCAGCCTTAAAATTAAAAATGGGCTTAAAGCGTTTTCTAGATTAGGCCCTCTCTCCTTTCTTTTATTAAAATGGGACAGTGGCTATAAGCCAGCAGAAACTCTAGTGATAAAGTGGAAGACATAAAAGTGGTGAGAGATGTGATAAAATTCACTTCTATACATGAGGGAATGACTTCCATAACTCTTTCCAGGTTTTACTTCTTGTAAATAGCATAGAACTGTTAAAAAAAAAAAAGCATACTCTATCATTTCTAGATGCACACCACACTGATTGCTTACTAGTTTTAATTTGACAAAACAGGGAGCATTCTGAAGGTTCTTCCCTTTTGTTTCATTATCTTTACTGGATTTTTTTGTTGTTGTTTTTAACTTGGATTAAAGAAAAGAATATAGAAAAACAACAAAAAAATAGTTTCAGAAGTGAGACAGATCTTCTGAAGGGGCAAAATTCACATTGCAATTTTTCTTCCGTTCAGTGGGCTGGATAGATGATCTACCTTTCTTTCAACTTGCCTTTGCTGTAGGCAAGGAGGGTGACAGTATGGTATAGGACTAGCTGAAGTGCATAGCAGCCAGGTTCCTCAGACTTTTGTAAAAAGCCCAACAGGATGAATTTTGTTAAGGTCTTACACTATCAATTACCTTTACATAGCTCTTGCAACACTGACTGCTGAGATATATAATCTGGAGAGAGTTCTACTGGCCAAATACACATTCTCCATTTTACTGTACTGTGTAGCTGTCAAAGAGGTATCTATCCAAACCTTTGAACAGACTTTTATGGGATGCACAAAATCCCAAGGCCACTGTGACTTTGTGTTAGTTCGGCATCATTACTTATTTGTCACCCCCTTGTATGAGGTACTGTTAAGTCAGAATAAAAAGACTCCCACCTTAAAGGATCAAGCCTTCGGCGACAATAAAGGCACAGAAGACAACTTGAACAAATTTATTTATTTATTTTTGCTATAAAATAAATTTGGAACCTTCTTCACATTGAAAAGTAAAGTGGATGCTCTTAAAATAAAGTTTTAAAAATATATGTAAATAAAAAAGAGGTGTATAGAGGTGTATTGTAGTTATGCACATCTGTTAAACCAGAGAGAATCGCTTAAAATTATGAGGATTCAAGATAGCTTAAAATTATTCAAATCCTCTGCTAGTCTGTATACAATTTTTCAATTTACACTTTAGATAGCTCTTCCACAGGAAACAATATCTGAACAACAGGGAGAGACAGAAATTATGATCCAGAACTCTGGGATCAACATCTACCATCTTTTACACATCGAAACAGCCTTGGACTGGATTTAGAACATGATTGGGTTTACAACAAATTGGGTACAGATTTGTTGCCAATTTAATTTTAACGCAGGACTATAGATGGAAAGGACCTTGATTTGTTTTTCTTTTTTTTTTCTTTTTTTTCTTTCTTTTCTTTCTTTTTTTTTTTTTTTTTTTTTTTTTTTTAAGACTGTAGTCTATTTACACAGTTGGTGCTAATAGAACAAAACATGTCCAGGAAATTTCTATGTATTTATGAAAAATAACAATATTAATAAGAGTAACCATGCTTTTTTTTTTTTTTTAAACATCCAAATTCACTATAACTTATGAAATTATAAAGAGAGATATTTCCATCAAATCCCAACTCTATTCCTTCTCATAGGCACCATTATTACAGTAACATATATAAATGATGAGAAATAACATTCATCCTCAGAAGTGATTCATCTGCATAAAAATATTTCTGTTTTCAAGCTATTACCCAATGGAATATACTGACTTGATTTCAAGAAAAAAAATGTTTTTACCAATTTTTATTTTTATTGTTACATTTCAATGGGATTGTTTTAAACTATCTTTTCTGATTTCAGATACAGAATCGAATCATAGAATCATTTTGGTTGGAAAAGACCTCTAAGATCATTGGGTCCAAACATTACATGACAGGCCACTCTTTCATTTAGTGGAATGCTGGTAGATCTGTTGAGTTCAGCATATGCTTCTCTCATCCTGCTTGGGAAGACAAATAAATACATGTTCCAGAAGGGCAGTCCCAAACCTACAATGCTTCAGAATAGGCAGAAATTACTTGAACGGGCTTGATTCAGAAAAGTGCTAACGCTTGGCAGTCTCCTGGAGTCATTTGTGGTTTCAAGTGGTTGTATCATGGTTGCCCCTGAGCTTTGCTCATTATGGTCTCTGTATCCCTCTGTATCCCTTGCTATATAACTTTCCCCACTGGGGCTTTGCTGCCTGAGTGTCAAGGATCCATGACTCAGCTCTAATACAGTCAAGCTACGCAACATTGGCTCCGATTTCTGATAAAGTTGTGAGAAAGGGATTCATGAAAGCCTGTAGAAAGGTAAAATCACAAGCAGAGGTAGGACTGGGGAGATCATCAGTAGCTCTAGGATTTAAAAGTAAAAATACCAGTATGGAAAGGTACAAACTCCTGAAGGAAGAAAACCAGGGAAACCAAGAAAACGGTTGGGTAACCAGGTCACGTTGTCAGCGTTATCATTTTGATGGCCCTTGTGACAGACAGCAACTCAGCCACGCTGAAGGTTTGTCCCAGGAGGCTCAGCCTTCCTCTTGAACTGATGCCTCCTGGGAGGGCAGGTACTCTTCGGGCGCCATACCGGGGCCAGCGAGTGTGCTGGTATTTCGCTTGTTAAGTCCTAGCTGTCTTCTGTGTGTGCTACCCAGTAAGTTACTACTTTAAACGTGTTAGTTGTATGTGTTATGCTTGCAGAGTCTTCTTCTTCCTGGCTAAAGATGCCCAAACAAACAGACCCAGAAGAGGAACGGTAAAAGCCATTGATTTCAGTTACTGCGTGTTGTGAAATAGTAAAGTCGAAATTCACTTTACAGATAGATGGCAAAACTTTCTTTGATAGCCAAATTTTACCTTGAAATAGGTGGACCTAATCCATGCTCGCTACCAATGAGCAGCACTTTGCCAGATAGCTGAAGTCACTGCCTAACTGCGTGGCTGTGCATCTCTGCAGTAATGTACAAAGGTCACAGATAATGTAAAATTTATGGGAGGAGAAAGTTAAATAGGGGGTTCTGCTGTATGTACCTTGTATTACTAACACAATGGGGAAACATTTTCTGCACCAACCTCTAGCCTAGCACAGCCTTTTAGGTCATGACGCTGCAGAGACGAACCCAACCCCTTTTCTGCTCCAGACCAAAACACAACGAGAAACGAGATACACAACAGTACTTGCTACCGTCCGTCATAGGCCTAGCCAACAACAAATAAGGGAAGAGAAGCTTCTTCATGGGTGCACAACGAATCACCAAAAGCATACATAATGAAAATAAAACAGCCTAGTTTCTATTAATGACAATTCGAAGTATAATTACTTGCATGATCAAAATTCCATTAGTTTTAATGTGAGCCTCTGAATATGCAAATGTCCTCTGATCACCTTCAGCATATGCATGTATGCATGTATGTATAAAAATACACACATTATTGGAATTTCATTGTGGGTATAAAGACAATGGTCAATATATGTTGATTTCCTTTTCTTTGTTGTTGGCAGGTAGTGATAATATTATCATCACCGACACTTCCTAAAAACTGTTAATAAACAGCATTTTTTCATGTCACCCACGAAACTGAGAAATTGAGTCAATGTATGTGAGAAGAATTGGTTGCTTGAAACCTGTGCCGTATTTCCAAAGGTCTAGTAAACTGATGTTCATGAAAGTCTTTTTAAAATCAGCCTATTCTATACAAATTTGTGTTTTAAAATCATCTTTTCAGTCTTGTCTTTGCTGTTTCATTACATTCTACATCAATTCCGACAAGAATGTGATCTCAATATTTTATTTTTTAAATTAATGTTCCTTACATCATCTGGCACACTCTTTTCCATTCATCTTAAAAAACTCCTTTAAACATCTGGTGGAGCCAGTTGTAGCTGCCGGAGCCTTTTTAATTCAACAATAAAAGCAGGTGCCAAGGAACTGAATTGACAACTGTTAATTTTCTGATCTTGCTCTTCATTTCTGCGTTCTTAAATTGTTTTGAAATGAATAGCAATGCAGCTCAGAGAGGATTAGAAAGGTTCCATCTACCTCAACTGCAGATGTTAGAAGCAACTTTCTATTAAAATGTTAATTGAATAAAGTTCGATTCTGACAGCATTTGCTTGGGCTGAAACTACAGCTCTGCAGACTGACCCATACCACTTCACTCACTCAGACCTCCAGCACCAGCCTGAGGAAGCATCTGGACACCTCCGAGGCCTCGTCCTGGATGGCGCTCCGCAGGGAGGATGCTGCTGTTCAGGGATGGGCTCAGGGCATGAAGCTGCCTTCCACCATAGAAAGAGCTCAGGAGCAGCAATTTAACCTCCAATAAACCCAGATGTATTAGTAGAACTTTCATTAAGGTTTAGCCACTTCTAATGTTAGTAAGACTCAGAATTCTGTCTATGTGCTTTATAATTAGAAACAAACATTTGCTTACAAGTTTCAATAAATGAAAGCCTTGACATTTAAAGATAGATTATTACTTTTGCATTTGGCATTTCTTGTCACAGCCTCACAACTGATTTTTTAATAAACTTCGGAACTCCTCCCCTCTCATGTTTTTCTCATATATAAATCTAGCCAGACTGCAGAAAGAATAATTGTAAAGATAATTAGCAACTTTAAGTTGCCATTCCAACATCCCCAAGCCCCACCATTTACATCTTTAATGTCTTCTCACATGCTAGTTTGGAAGAATGCAGTAGTTACAGCAAGGTTTTTGTTGAATGTGAATTAAGTTTCCACACTGCCTCTGAATAACAGTATAACTTAAGACATAGAACATTTAATTTTGTGTTACTCGCTATGCTCCATGAAGCAGCACATGAACATGCATGAGCTGAATTCTCTGAGACTCACTTACTACTGTATATTATGAGAATACCCTCCCTCTTCAGCTGATAAAATGGGGAAAATGTTTATTTAACAGATGGAAACGAGGTTTGTTCAACAGCCATCAGGAGCTGTGGAATGGCTAGTTTAGGCCCAGAGCTACCAGAAACTGCTCAATGTAAAAGGTGAGGTCTCAGGAAGAAGAGAGCTTTTTCTTCCTGAAAAAGTAGCAAGAAGAGGCGTCCTGTATTGAAGAAGCTTCATACAGATCAGAAACTTAGTGTTCTGATAAAAATGACATTCAGTCACAGTCATCTGCATTTATATGATACTGCATTAATAAAATAATCTTAAGAATGCACAGCTACCAGCGTAACGTGTGGTAAAATGGTATCTTCCTCCCTGTATCCCATGCAATTTCTTTGCCTTTGTCCACCATCCCGGGATTCCCCTCCCCACCGTGTCCCAGGGAGAGGAGCTGAGGTGAGCTGCTGGTTCTCTACACCGGGGAAGTAACTCTCAGAACTGGACCACGCAGCCAGGCTTGGCTCTCTGTCAGCATAAGGAAGAACCAGAAGGAACAACTACTTTATTAATGCCTCTTGCAGTTGTGACTTGACCTGCCTGTTCGTTATCAGTACAGCTTTCTCAGTTACGGAAAAGGACTTGCCTAAATAATTAGATAAAAGACTGCCAAGTAATGATAATGTGTAATGATTTTTCTATTTAAATTATAGTGCCAGTGAATAAGGGAAAAAATTGTGGCTTCTCTTTAAATCCCAGCAGGCAATGAATGAAGCCCTCAACTTATATCTACGGGATACAAAGGAGTCAGAAATTGCTTTCATGGCAATAAATATCTGAATTGCCTTGTAGTTCTACTGAGTTCTGTATTTATTCTTGGTCAGATCTTATCTGTACTTAAAACAGTCTGGATATGAGTCAATTTACATACTCCCTAATACATCCCAGATACACATAATCTCATGAAAAATGTAAGAGAAAGTGACAGTCCTCAATCTTCCTCTGGCATT
The DNA here is from genome assembly GCA_013399115.1 of Anseranas semipalmata. Lineage (NCBI taxonomy): Eukaryota > Metazoa > Chordata > Aves > Anseriformes > Anseranatidae > Anseranas > Anseranas semipalmata. Next base: position 666,759 of record VXAA01006688.1, read on the forward strand.
CCCATTTATTCCACAACTATTCTGTTCTCCACAAGCATGGTGTGTAATCTAAATTTTATTAAAATTGCAGAGGTTCATTTAGCAGACTGAAGGGGTTTTGTTTGGAGTTGTTTTTTGTTTATTTGTTTTAATAGAAATACATTAAGATGAGTAATAATTAAGGAGAAGATGAGTTTTGTTTTTAAACAATAAATATACTGAAAGTTTAAGCTGTGACAAACAAGCAGATGCTTTTTCAGGCTCAGAGGATATTCCAAAACTTTAAGTACCTCGATAAAACCAGATTGCTAGCTCAACTCAAACAAATAATGTCATTAGCACATAAATCCACCCTTTCCATTACTGTCCTATCCTAATGCTACCATCCACATATGGAGTCCAGACCTGAAAATGCTTAAATCCTAACACAGCAGGTGTCTTCAGGCCAATGGGTCTGCGAAAAGGAAACCGGAATCAGTGCCAACCATGACTTGACTTACACAGGACCACACGTAAAATAGCTTTCAAAGACATTACAAGGCGGGTTAAATGTCACCATAGACCATAAGAGCCCAGGGCCAGGAATGCACAAAATGCTACCCTGCCCACATCACAACTTTTACCTACTTAGGAAAGGTACCTAATGATCATCCATAGTGAAGGCAGAAACTAATACCAAAGACTCCTGAGGGTCTGCCGATATTTTCTGTTAACATGTGATTATGCACCATTGCCTCCCCTTTTGGGAGTGCAGTTCCTGCCATTCCTTTCAAGTTTTGTAACTATTGAGTCAGATAGGCAACAATTCATCTGGATGATCAGAAGATACCCGAAACAAGTCCCAGGACACCAGTTATCAATAACCTGAGGCTATCAGAGCCTCATTAACATATTAATGACAAATTTGGAGCAGCAGAGTGAAAGTCATCTGGCCGTCTGCCTATTGATCATTGGAGTGGACTCAGCTGATCTGGCTGCTGAAGTGAATTTTTCATCTCTCCTCACAGCATCTTTACGCAAACCTCACAAAGCTGCATGCTGAGACAATGAGCAAGTGCGATGCTGTCTGTCAGGCCCACCACCGCCTCCCTCTAGACCCTCCAAACAAGATCAAAGTCCAATTGTAGAACACAGAGCAGCCAAGCCTCCAAGTCTTGAGACATCCAAATGAAAATTTATGTACACCAATTTGCTTTTCATGACTGGAATCATTCAGTTCCTCATTTTTTCTGTGTCTCCCCCTTTTTAGAGGGCTCTCAGGTTTGTTTGGATGGGAGAACCCAGTGGAGCAGGTAAGTCTCCAAGGGAGCTCCAGGCTAAACAAGCCTCCCCATACAGCCACAAGTCATGACTGACTACACATCAGCGTGCTGAGAACCACAGGTTGTCAATGCTTGCAATGGACAAGTTGTTCTCATATCCCTCTGCTTTCACACGATTTCTTATTGCCCGAATGGCAATTGCCTAAATGGAGATTTTCAACTTCCATGCTGCTAGTTTTTTTTTTTTTCTTCCTGTTTTTATGATTAATAATGAAATGTTTTTAATAACATGGCAAAATCCAAAATATGTGGTAGACTGGATAATTAGCAGAATCATACAAGAGCTCTGTAGCGAGAGAACCCTGCACACTTTTGGGAAACAAACTAGAGTTTCCTATCTGAAAGATTGATGCAATTTTCAGCCAAAATCCACATAAAACATCAAGCCATGTTTACAACGTTAAGATTGTAGTTTGAGGTTTTATTCTAAGAGCCTGGAAACCAGGCAAATGTTCACGCAGCATACTTTAATAAGGAAAACATACTTCAGTAAGGAAAACTATTACTTTCATGTCTGCCTTTTTGCTGATAGTTCAGAATACTCAGAAATTAATAACCATCTTTGGACCCTACGGTAGATTCACAGATAATTCAGTGAAAAGTGCTGTTAATCCAAAAGAAGGCTTGACAGTTCTGTAGATCTGGCATTCATTATTAGTTTATTAATATTCAATTAATCTCATACCAGGGAAATGATTAGCGCAGGAGCAAATGTCTAGAGCAATGCAGAAAAATACTAACTAAATTAACTAAACTCAGAGAATCTGTGAGATAAATTTTAGCATTCACTAGCAGGTGACAATGTGTGTGTACCCTTATCACATCAAATATCTATGCAATTTTGGCAGTAACTCCATGACTGATTTTTGAGTTTTTCAAAGACTAACTCAGTCCTCACTTGCTTAATTATTATCAGCATTGTAACCTAAATGAAATGCAAAAGCTGAAATACCAAAAGAAAGACTAGTTTGTGACTTCAAACTACCCCCAAACATAAAACATCATATTAAAATTTTTGATTATTTCTCTGGATTTGCAACCAAGTCTAATAGGTCCAGGCCTTCCCCACAAGCCTTAGAGAAATACCCTACTTGGAGACACTCAGCTGCCTAGAGGTGAAGCTCTACACAACTTTCTGGGACTTGCAAATCACCAACAGTAACAGCACAAGTGTTTTAGAAACCATGCAGAAAGCCTTATGCCTAACTTACACAACAGGCTGAATGTTTACTACAATGTTTTATTACAAAGGCTTGCATTCCTTTTCAAGGCATTTTACAGAGGGCATTGTGGGGAAAGAAAAAGACTGAAAACCAAAATACCATAGACTATTAATTAGAAAAAGAAAAACAGCAGCAACAACAAAAAAAAGTAGTTCAAATTGGCAACAAATTAATGCTGTGCCTGAAACTATCAACACAAGAAGTCGTATCAGCATCTGTTACAGCAGCAGGGTTTAGACGAAAAACACGAACAAAAATAGGAGTATATGACTGAGAAGAAAAAGCTTCTCTCTAGAGGACTGCCCTTCCAATTTATTGTGAAAGGTGCAAGGAGAGCCTTTTAGGAGCGATTTCCAAAGCTACTGATTCGGGGAAATGTTTTCCTGTTATAAAGTTGTGATTCGGGGAAGTTTTCTTGTTATGAAGTTGTGCTGTCGGGGCAGTGACTCGGGAGAAGTTTCCTTGTGGTGTTGCTGGGCAGTTTTCTGTGCTGCTCTCTTCTGATTGGCTGTCTGAAAAGCGCGGGCTCCGGGACCCAGCCTGAAACGTGCCGTAGCAACAGCAAGAGCCTCCTGCGCATGTGCAGCCGGGCTGCCATGGCAACCGGACGAGAAGAGCCGGTGCGGCCTGCCACCCCCCGGAAAGGTCGGAAGTGCAGGGCGAGGAAGACTTCGAAGCCTTCATCGGCGACCACCCGAAAGACCCTCACCCTTTTCAGGGTGCATGTGCAAAGGGGGCGGGCAATATGTTAATATATTATAAATATAGAACACCTCAGTCTAGAAACTTCTGCACCTAGAGCGCATGCGCAGAGGGGGCGGGACGTATGCTAATAAGCTCATGCATATGTATACACGTCTAAAAGGGGCAGCTGTTCCTCCCCACCTTGTGCATGTTTTGGTGGAGCTGTACCCCATTTACCTGGTGCTGTTGCAATAAAGGAATACCTGCTTGGTGTAACACATTGGTGTGTCAAGTTTATTCTGGCGAGGTTTTTCTTGGATTCACTATCTTGGCAATGACACATTCATAGATTTTAAGGCTGACAGAGGCCTCCATGGCCATAGCTGCCTGTACAACAAGCCAAAACTCACACCCCACATTCACACATCCCACAAATCGTTTGGCATTCCTGGAAATCCTCTTCCATATCTCTGATCCTTTTCTTTGCTCTGCTCTAACCTCTCCGTAGGCGGTCAGTTCTCCCCTGAACTTGAGCAGGCCAGGAAAGCCTGGCGAAGTTCCGAGCAGGCATAAGCAATCTTTAACACTAGACCCGCTGGTGTATTATGTTGATCTTTTTTTTTTTATTTTTTATTTTTAATCAAGATACCGTGTCACCAAAATCAAACCCACAGACAGAACTACATCAATGACATTGGTAATTTCCTGAAAAGCTCATCACTTGAGTTTGACACGACCTGCTTCTCAGAAAGCTGCACCGACCTGCATTACCACCTTCAATTCCACATTTATCAGGCGTTCCATAATTCACGTTGTTATTAACTATGCAGTCAGTGTTCCAGAGAACACAGCGTGTCCTCACAGACCGTAACCTGGCTGTGAAATCTTGCTGGTTGAGCCCAGGAAGGACCAGTTCCACTACAGTGACATTCATTGCTGCTGAGCAAGGGCGCACAGCGACGTGCCCAGCGGCACAGCCAGGGCCCGATCGGAAGCTCCTCGCAGCGAGAAGCGGGCAGCGGGGCCGGGACGCACGCGCTGTGCTCGCTGCATTTGGCCGGGCACAGGTCACTGGAAAGAACTGCGTGAAAAACAGTGGCCTCCGAATTAATTGCCTCGTATGGGATCTTCAACAGCATCTCATAAATCCTTAAATCAGCAACGTGTTTTGCTATGCTGATCATGGGTGGGTTTTGATTAAATTTTGGTATAGATTTTGATATAATTTAGCCCAATAAAATGCTAGCTTTCTACTTGCAAGAACAAAATTAAAACTCTGGCTGAACCTGCCTCTGGCTTCTGCAGCAATTTTCTAACATGCAGATGCAAACTTTCCAAGAAAGGTGGCATGTTGAACTGCTCTCTATTATTTTGTCAAGGAGCATGACCATATTCCCTATGGAATTCTCTCATAGCCAACTAGCCTGCCTTTTCATGCAGCAATAAAAACGGAAAGTTCATAAAGCTGGGCGTGCAAAAAGCTTTCTGTAATTTTTGTAATCTATATTTCAATTCGAAATAAGAATTCCTAGTAAGCTGTGGGTGTTTTTTGTCACCCCCCCAATACTGTACTCAGATACAACACTAAATTACACTGATTCATTATTCCTATTAAAACAAACAGTAACCTCAAATTGCTTAGCAAACCAAACAATTGCAAACAGTAAATTTAAACAGTAAAACAGGGAGCACGTTGGGTAAATGTTATTTCCCCGAACAAGGAAAGCTTTCGGCAAAGTGCTTAACTTGAATACAACAAAAGGCAATTTAATTTAGTAATACAGCTGGATGAAAAATGGAGACCTCAGGTTTAATAAGAAGGGGAAAAAAGACAAGCATATATCATCCAAAAGGATAATTATGAGAAACTATTTTGTATGATCCAGCTAAATCAAAGCTTTTAATGCTTTCTTACTCCTGTCAAAGGAGGGAGATTTAGTGCTTTAAAAATGGGGATTTTGCAGACTCCACTGCCAAGAAAAAATGATTTGTCCCTTGATAAATTACTATTGGGCTTTCTACTTGAAAAAAAAATACACTTACATTGAAATAAATGCCAAGGAATGGCCAGAGAATTTATATTATTCACTCGTATCTGTCACCGGATTGGTTGAAAAGCGACAGTGCTATTAAAAATGTCTTCTTGCTTCTAGATATAATGGCACAAAGGGGCCATGCGAGCCTTTCGTGAATGGGAAGGATATGTATACAAAAATAATAGTAAGCAAATCTTCATTCCCCTCGACCCTCCCGACATGCGTGGTGGGGCGGGGGGGAGGAAGCTGCCAATTCCATGAAAACTCCCCTCCTGCTGCAAGCACTGAGAGGAAAGTCGTCCATTCGTTTTCCTAAGGATTTTCTACGGTTCTTAAATAAATCCTAGAAAAGTTTTCCCTTCTCTGAAGGAGAGGAAAAACATACAAATATATCTCACATATCTATAGTGATGTCAGCTTGAGAGCTGAGTTGCAGCAAGAGCGATTTTACCCTAAAAGAGCCCCTCTCAGGGCCCGTTCTGTGCTTCTTGGCTGGCAAACTCGCTCCATTTTCTTTCCCCCCAGCCCTTAGATAAGAACTCTATGGGTCATGGAGGAGCAGAAGCAGCAGCCAGCCACAGGCTGGGACCAGCGAGTGACACTCGCCGGGTGGCAGCAGGAGCAGGGCTCGTGTGGGATCAGTGGGACGCCGCTGCCCGAGCCCAGCGCCCTTCAGGCCCGTGGGCTGCTGACCAGCTGCTCCCCCGCGGGTGCCCAGAGCCACCTGAGCTTCAGCCGCCGAGCCTCAGTCTCTGTAAAACTAAGGTACAGCTGCCCCGTGCCGGCCTGCCCATAGCCAAAGCAGCGGCAGAATTTACAGCGTACGCGCCGATGGCAAGCAACCAAACAAAAAAAGCCATTAATGAAGTTGGAGGCCAGAGTACAGGGGTAATAGACCCACACAGGCTTGCAGGAGTGGGATACTGGGTTTACTTAGTACTTAAACTCTGCTTGGATTAGTGCTTGTTTTATGCATGCTTTTCATTAGAGTCTGAGAGGATACCAGAAATTTCTTCACCCATCTCTGTTGCTGAGGTCATCTTGACATACACTTTTTTTCATCCTGTTCCATCTGAAAGATTTCCTCTTTTTGATTAATTGTAACATCAAGTTTCTGCAAAACTACAAGAGATCTCTTGCTTTTTTAAACCACTGATAGCTATGGACATTTATCTACCTCCTACGAGTAGTATCAGCTGCAAATTTTCATAGAAACCCAGAAAATGTTTCTTTGGGCCCTGAACGCTTTAGAGCCTACTAATTAAATTAGTGTCAGTGAGACAGTTCCAAATGCACAATAACAATCCAAAAGCAAGAATAAGAGCTTTTTTTTTTTTTTTTTTTTGTATAGATGCACAAAGTCGTATTTCATTGCAATCATTCAACATATGACATTCAGAGCATGGAACTAGCTAGAAAGAAGGAAATCTGAGACCAAACTGAAATAAATGCAACCTTTTGTAGTACATAGTCTATAAAATCTTTGCCACAGAAACAAACTTCTTTCTCCTCTATGCACAGGAACCTGCCATCATAGGACCTGATTCACAAGCTGACCATTTAGAAACTGCCATAATATCAGGACAATACCAAAAAGTAAATTATACCATTAAAAGACATTAAAAAATTTCCACTTGAAAAAGGAAATCAATATTTAGAAACCACCATTACAGATAAGGTAAAGCTGAGGGGATTTCTGCAGTAATTTCAAAACCATCTGGCTTACAGAGTTGTAAAGTGCCTCCCATTTAACACCAGGTGGGCAATGCCACCAAAACTGACCTACAGATCCTTAAGCATATTTTAAATAGTTGTGCATGATTATGCCAGGTACTATGTACTAGAAATTTCATATTTATTCTTCCTTTCATCAAAACCCCAAGATGATTTCACTGAGAGTTGCGGTTTGCTCCAGTGACTGTCTCACTTTTAAATGTAGGAAATGATGCTTAATTTTATTGCAGCTCAGAAAACACAGCATTTGTATAAACCTAGTGGGTTGCAAACAGCATGCAGCCTCTCTTGGTCAAATCCTTCTACCCCCCACCCCCCACCCCCCCCCCAATAGATCCTGATCTATTCTTTTATTCATATGGATAATGTTANAAACAGGTACAATTTCAATCTCTATCTTGTGACAAGGGCTTTCACAGAACTCATAATTATATCATCTCTGTCCATTTAACTTAAATCAGTAATCCCATGGCCATTCTAAAACTGGCGTTTTGTAAATACACTACAGAAGTTACTTTAGGCAGTAATTTGTTTTTCAAATAACATCTTTATGTTATCCGTTAGCTTGTAGGCTTAAGTGGATTGTTTATTTATGAAAAATGAATCTAGTAGGGAGTTTACCTCTCAAAATAAGTTTTGTTAGAAAAACAAATTTCTTCCTAGAAAATTCAGTTCTAATCACTAATTAGCATGCAAATACTAATATTACATGGAGAAACAAAGAATAAATAGGGATTAGAGCAGAATAATCCTACCAGAGTTTCTTCTAATATATTGTTTTCATGTTCCAAAATCTTTGAAGAATTAAAAAATGAGGTAACTCATTGTTTCTCTGTGTTCACTCACAGTAGATATTTCTTCGAACTACTTCCAAAGAAACATCTATCGCTACTACAGCCAACAATTCCTTCCAACCTAGCAGTTACAGTTTTGGTAGAAGGCACTTTAACAGGACACATCATAATGGGAATCAACTGTTGGAAGCTGATCAGGAATAAACAAACTATTTTTTAATTGTTGCGATAATTAACTTCTGGAAACATTTGAAGATGAGACAGACTCTCTATCCCTCAGTGTCTTTAAACGACTGAAAATAAAAGAGCAGGGAATGTGGCCTTAGAAGCACTGCTGCGATACAGCCCTCAGCCTGCCCACCGCAGACCAGCCCGGCTCAGCCACAGGCCTGGATCCAGCTCCGTGCACCCCTTTCTCAGACAGAGCAGCGATGAGGTCGGTATCGTGCAAGTCTTCTGCCATTATGGCAGCCCCGTGTCAGCAGGCCAAAGACACTCTACCGGGCCGGCCTTGTTTGTGCAGAAGATAGAGAGGAGGCCAGCCTCTGTTAGGCTTGGGCTGAGCCTCAGCGAGGCTGTTCCCAGCAGCTCGTGGAGGCAGGACGGAGCTGATGATCAAAGAGCTCCCTTGCACGAGATCCCTGACGTGACTTCACAACTGCTCGGTGTGTGTGTACGGAGCTCACACACCTCCGAGGCAGCTTTCGATCTCTGCATCGTTAAAACAGATCAGCCGATGATTGCACACTCGATTTAGTGATCTCTGCTGGAATTTATGGGGCTGCAGGACATTTTCAGTTCAAAGACATTTAATCTTCAAATCTCTTCCCCTTTGATCTTGAAGTGCTATGTCTGCTGACAGTCAAGACAAAGGATAAATCCACAAAATCAAAATGCTTTTCTAAAGCTATCTTTGTCAAAGGAGTTAAGAACAGAGGACACCGTCAGAGTTTCTCTTACATTCTAAGATCAATTCCGTGGGCCAGATCCTCAGCCAACATAAATCTGTGCGACTTCATTCCGATAAAGGTGACAGGATTTTTTACGTGTGGAACCGGTCCTACCTATATGCTGCTGATGCAAGTTCCACAATTTTGTGAGACTTTAATGTCTGCAAAGGCTCTTAATGAAAAATAGCCTTTAACAAATAAAACGCACCTCCCCATAAATCTTTCTTTAAAAATGCTAATAATCTAGCCTGATACACATGCAAACAAAGTAATCAATTAAACCAGGCTAGAGAGATAATTTTACATGAAACAGTGAGCTTGAGAAAAGGTAGAAGACATAGAATACATTCACAGGGCTACTATTTATTTTATTTTATTTTTTTTTAAATTATAGCCCTGTAAATTTTTCTGGACTGTTTATACAACATGCAAAAAAGGCAGTCTATGCATGAAGTAGCCATTGTGAATTTCCTCATTTCTCTACCCATTAGCTGAAAGTATACAGCCAATTCTCAGCCTTGTATTTTAGGTCATAAATCTGCTCCCTCTGTTCCTTGGGCAAATTAAAAGCTATATATCTTTTGTCAAAGTCTTTCTGACACAGAGCTCCTACCTTCACAGCCTAAGGCTAGCTGTGTGTCTAGGAAAATTATATACAATAGGCAGTGACAGCCATGGAGTTTAGCATTTAGGTACTAGTCAACATATTTTTATACATGTAGAAATTGTTCTACCTTATAACTTGAGCACAATTTAAACAAATTTAAAAGGATTACAGGAGTATGAAATAAGAAAACACTTTGGAAAGGATTGGAAGGTGGTCCAAATTTGATATCTTAGCAATCTTTAAAACTATGCTGCATTAAGCTTAAGCATTAACTTTTGCATTACACTAACACAGACTAGACTATCAGAACCACAACCTATTTTCTTGTGCATTAACAGTTGCCGTGTCAGATGAATATGTGGGTACCACTTTTGATTTCAGCTGAATGTGCAAACAGTATATGTGCTTTAATTAAATGCATACAAAATTATGTTGTTTGCGAATGCCAGCTTTGTCATGTATCACAGCAATGGCTTGTCTACTTATATTGGAGTTTTATGGCCTTGAAATGAGGCATTGCAAAATGGCAATATTTAAGATGCCCCACATGAATAGCTACATTGTGGAAGATTTTCTAAGCAATGGGCTCCTGCACATCTTTTAAAAGCTTCAAGAAGCTTGCAAAGTAATTTTAACTCTCAAAACTTAGAGAAATATTTCTAAAAATTGAGTTCTTCCTCTAATTATTTGTTCAGAAACTATGCCATGCTGCCCAAGGCTGTAGCTTTTAACAGTATATGATTCTCTTTCCCCTTACACTGCAAGTAACCCTTGCTTCATACTTCTATCTGAAGCACCATTTGCCCTCCTCAGACCTCTTTGGTTTATAGCTGCCATTTTCACTATGTCATATCTCGTACACTGTGATCAGAGGTGTTCATCTTTTTCCTTTCCAAAGTGATATTGTTGTCATATAATTTACTTTCTCGGTTATTCTGACAGGAGAAGCTGGAACGCCTGTCCTGGTTACATTTAACACATGGCCATGATCTAAACAGAGCTTGTAGATTTGATCTGCAATTTCCATTTACTGTCCATTTTGAAATAAATACACAGTAGTGCTACTACCTGAAAATACTTCTTGTTCCTATTTTTGAACACATGGCTTATATTCCTAAGGAGAGTGGTTTACTTTCTGCCATCTCCTGTCCTGTCTCAGCAGCTTTAGGATGCTTTTATGGGCCATTCAGTTTATCAGTGCTGGTAACAGTAGTCAGATCTGAGGATGTCATCTCAAAGCAACACTACAGCAAGGAATATCATATCTCATTTAAAAATAAAAGTTATTTACAGAATAAAGGTGACAGAAAACATCATTAGAACTGTTTGCAGATAGTCTTGTAGTGGGACATGGTCACAGAACAGGAACGCAAATTCAGGTTCCTCTGCCTTTCCATGGTACTGAAGTCCAGGACTTGCCTGTCTTAAACTACTTACAGTCTCTTACTGTGTATTTCACACCATTTCAATTCCAAATCCCCAAGTCTGAATTAATTAGAAAGGCAGCACAATCCAGGAAAGCAACCAGGCATCTAGAACAGCTACACTGCATAACTGAAGTAGATGATGTTTATTGGGCTCTCAGAACATATAAAATACTAAGCATTGCTAGCACTTCTAAACTGAAGCGGCTTCCCCAATGAATTAAATAGCACACTTTTAATAATGTAAGTCTCAAATAAATGAGGCTTCAGTGGGCCCAATCCACAGCTGGCACAGCTGTACCAAAGTCATTACCACACCTGCAGGGATGTGCGCTTCTGTGAATGCTCACACCAGCAAAACAGTTCTTAAACAAACGGATATGTGCAGCACGGACATGCAAGCCTGCAGCCCCAACAATCCACGTATTGCCAAGAATTCCTACTGAAATCCGTCATTTTTTTTCTGAACATCTCTGCATATAGAGATGGAAAACTGAATTTGGTTTATCAAAAATGTAATTTTATACTGTTGCATCTTATGCTACACAGGTAGAATTTTATGTATTTCTTGTGGAGGCAGCATTTTACAATAAATGCATATTGCTAATAAGCCTTCATTACCTGTTACCATACAAGCAACTTTGCTCATCTGACACAGTCTCCAGTAAACTTACTGATCTTGGTAGGAGCATTTAAGTAATAAAGTATTGCTTCATGTGACAAGGACTATCGGATTATGATCCCAAGCACACAGAAATTTTTCTCTTTTTAAGTTCCTTGAAATGAAAACCACCTCAACACTGGCATATCTGCTTGCATTGTTATTTTAAATTACATACACACAGCATCTTAATAGAAGAAACTATATGCTCCCTAGCTGACACATTTCACAGTTAGAAATAGATTTTAAAACTGTTTTCAGCTAACAAATTGACAATCTTACTCCTGCCTTCCATGCGGGCACACTCCTTAAAAGCACAACCAGAAGGGGGAGTACAAAATTTGATTTACTATAATCCACTGCTTACAGAATTTGCAATTAAGTTTTTTTAGTCACTCAATGGACAGACATATTTTTTCCAATTTCCTTTTAAACTTCAGCTAGAGGTCACCAAAATGAAGATAGGAAGCTACAAGCAAAGGCACAGAAAACATTTATGCATTTTAACTGGATTTAAAAAAACATATTTGTGCTTCTAAATAGCATCCCAACTTGTAAACTACCCATGTTTCTTTTTTTCTAAAATATTGCTGTCCACATTCACGAACAGGAGTGAGTGTCTGCTGTATAAATTTACTAACTTTAAAATCTCCAAAGTAGGAAGACTGTCAGACACAGCAGTATAAAAGACAGCGGCACTACTTAGCCGTGGAATTACTTGAGCTTTACACTACTGGAAAAGGAGTAAACAAAGCTGAGAAGAAACACGAGACGAATCTCTTGAACACTGAGGTGAAGAGGCTGTGGATACTTGCAATTACAGAACTTCTCAGTCACTGTGGTTTAGCAGTCCAAAACTCTACTGGATCTCCGTTACGGTAGATCCAAACCAAATGTGGAAACAGTCACCTCTGACCTTACTGCAGTCTGAACTACCACAGTCTAGAACTGAAATTAGGAAACTGAAGCTAAAAGTACTACCATAGCTATCAACAACTCCTCTGAAGCGGACATCCAGTTTTTTTATGATTCCTATGCAAGTGGGACATTCTTCTTTCTCTTCCAAGTTTGTGCTCTTAAGTGTTTTGCTATTATCACTAGTGTTCTCCCTCTTTTTTCTACCAAAAAGCAAGTTTTGTGTTTGTTTTTGCATAAATTGTGAAAATACAGTCTTTGCAATGTCCCTGGAATGCTGGAATGGTGATGAACCCAAAAGTTCCTTTCTTTCAATAAATGAGTATTTTATGATAAAAAGCAAGGACCGTAACGAATATGGCCAAACGTCCAGGGCTGTTGGCTTATTTGCTTACATGACAGCAGGGTTTTCAACAACGCAACACTTTTTCGTATAAAAAACTGTGCACTTTCCTTGAATTTAGAAAGAACTGTCAAAATAAATCTCAAATATTTAGATATGAAAAAACAGCAGTGGTGTCTCTTGGGAATTATAATCATTTTATAGCTCCTGCTGAGATCTGTCTAAACATTTTCCTCTATGAATTTAGAATGCACAAAATGGAGTCTCTCTCCCACGATGCACTACCATGAATTGCTCCCATGACACAGAAGTATTTGTCCCCCAGAGACTCTGGAGCATCATGAGGCTTACAGCCTGACCAGGGAGCCTGTTCCATACAGCAGAGTATCAGCAGGAAGCAAATAAACAGGAACATAAAACAGTTTTGACATGCTAGAAATTGTAGCTTTTGGAAATGTATACAGAAATGAGGTATTCCAAACTGGCTGGTATTTCTGATTAAGATTTCCAGAAGGGGACATGATTTTAGCCAGTGCTACTACTGACATCTTCTGCAGTATTTTACAGACAAGCAGCACCAACAGGATTCATCTCTCAGAAGCTGGAGCACACAAGAGTGCAGTGCTACAGCCAATAAGCATATCAAATTAATTTATTAGGTGGATTGAACACCAAAGAGACAGTCCTTTTCTCAGAGAAGCTAGAAATGAGAGTAAAGAGAATGTATAACCTCAATCTTGGAGATGAAAAAAAAAAAAAGAAATACAAGGAGAAAGGAAAAAAAAAGTTATTTTCACCCACTGTAGCACAGGAAACCTGTAGCAGAGACAAACGTTGAGTATGGACTTCACCCATCACCACCTCACAACTAACCACCATACTATCTTGCTTTGCAGTTGCATAAGAATAGCACCTTTTGTTGTCTTCTTTTAATTTTAACCTGCTGTTACCAATGCAAGGTAGATTTTAAAATGTTCTATAGTGGTAATCTAAAAGATGTTATTGTCATTTAAAATATATTCTATTTTTGAGTATTTTTTTATTCCTATATAGTCATTTAGTCATTCTTAAATAGCAATTTAGCACTTCAATCATTTTTTTACATATTGAGTAGAAACAATTTCTCTGAATATCATGCTACTGTCAGTTAAGAAAAGGCTAATTGTGATAGGAAAAGAAAAAAAAAATCAGTCTCCTCTTTCTCCAAGCCCTGCATTTCTTTTCCTTCCACATTTTAACTTGAATGGAATGAGCTTAAACAAAGCAGGAAAATCAAACCCTCACATAATCAACAAATTAAGAACTGGCAAATTATACTTCATTAAGTACTCTAAAATTAATAGAGTACAATTAAAAGGAAAGGCAGAAATTGTCTTAAGCTGTGCAGCAGATTCTTAAGATATATTCTTGTCTTCCGTGCAGCTGAAAATGAGAATACATTTTTATATTTCTGATAAATTAAGGTGATAATATTATTAATGAAGTCATTCACCACCACCAATGGAATTCACTGTAAATGCTTACAGATGCTACTAAGTGGACTCAAAAGAGGCATTTTCAGATTTTTCCCAGAACTAAGCCTGGTTGAAAATTTTTCAGCATTTGTTTTGCCATGGAAATATACCAAGTTTAATTTGTAACTTTGCATACACAACTAACTGCAGTTTGGGATTTATCTTCAAAAAAATCAAGTAATTAGATTTAACCAAGGCAATCTTGGAAGACAGATTGCTGGCCACCCAGCTGCCCTCTCCTCATCAGGACAGGGAGAAGAAATAAAATGAAAAAGCTTGTGAGCCAAGATAAAGGCAGTTTAATGAAAAACAACAACGACAACACAGGCCGCATGATATATAAGAAATGTTTCACAAGGAGGGCGGTGAGGCCCTGGAGCAGGCCGCACAGAGAAGCTGTGGGTGCCCCATCCCTGGCAGTGCCCAAGGCCAGGCTGGATGGGGCCTTGGGCAGCCTGGGCTGGTGGCAGGGGGCACTGCCTACGGCAGGGGTTGGACTGGATGGGCTCTAAGGTCCCTTCCAACACAAACCATTCCATGATTCTACAGTTCTATGCAGAAGCAAAGCAAATAAAAGGAGATTTATTCTCTACTTCCTATTGAGAGGCAAAGTCCCGCCACTTCCTGGGAAGCTGGGCCTCAGTACACCTAGCGGCCGCTTCTGAAAGCAAACGCCTTAATAACGAATGCCCCCTCCTCCTCCTCCTCCTTTCTGTTGGCTTCTGCTGCTGAGCCGGGCTCCACACAGCGTGGCACACTCTCTGCTTGGTTTGGGCCTGGCACCTCAGCACCACGCCTGGCCTCCTCCTGCCCATTGCGGCAGCAGCCCCACCGAGGCACGGCACCATGCGGGCCGCTGTGGGGAAGGTCAGCTCCATCCCAGCCAGACCAGCACGCTTCCACAGGGCGGGACCACTCGGTTTCCATCAGTGACGCTCCTAAGCCTGCTCTAAGCTCCTGCTGTAAAAGCAGAGCTCTCCAGGACACCTTGGTGGTAGTGCTGCACGCACCTTTTATGTAACAGAGAACCAAACATAGGTCCAAATAAACTGCTTTAACTAAAGGTAAACAGAAACATTTTGTGCTTACAAAGCACTATGTATTCAAACCTACTCACAAACATCACGCAAGCTCCTCACTGCCTGCTTACAATCTCACTCGCATGAGAAAGAATCATCTCCAAAGCAAAACTAGATTAAAAGAAACAACCCCTTTTATAACAGAGTGGGAATTCCCTATTTTCTGACAACAATTTACCTGAAGACCCTGATAAGATTCAGTACCATTAATATTTTTGTTCGTATTTAAGAGCTATCAAAATGCTTCAGCCCATGAGTAGCTCCTTGTTTAGATTAAAATGCACTAGCCACTCAGTAAATCAGTCAGAATCTATCACATAGCTGAATTAAAAAGAAGAGCTTTGTTAAAAGAACATTGATCTTTGCTGCTTTATGCTTCAAAGATGAACTTGGATTGAAACACTGAATACCTGTCATTAATCAGCGAGGAAAAAATAGATTCAGGTTCCATACTGTTTGTGATAGTAACGCAGTGTACTTCCAAATGAACTCAGGGGCACAATCTGTGACTCCTGTTACTCAGATTTATACTTAATACAATAACATAGTGGATTGTAAAATGTAAAAATTTGTAAAAAAAAAAAAAAAATTGTAAAAAAAATTATTTCCTCTGTAAGATCTGCACAGAAATACTTCATAATGAAAGAAACAATGCACTTGAATAGGAAGGAAGGGAAGCAAGGGAAGCAAGGGAAGGAAGCGTGGGTGCCTACTCTGATTTCCAGACTGGGGAGCTCAGATCCATTCTAAGAACAAATAGTGTAAGTTTCTATCTTGCAGAAGCCCAGAAAAGAACACCAGAGAAGGCAATTAGTTTAGGGAGCAATTATCTTCCTTGAATGTCTTTACAGGAGGGAACTGTGAGACAAGACTTGGAAAAATCAGACTTTGATAAAGGTCAGTGACATCTAACCTATTTTGGCAATTACTTGTCAAATACATGAATGGTTTAAAATATATTTAAGCAACTCAGCAAATGTAGTGACAGGACTGTTTTAAACAACTGGCTCACTTATTCTTCAAAGATAGGTCTGAACTCAATGCTGCTAATACTGAGATGAGTTGGGGGTGGGAGGACAAGGGAAGAAGCAACATGCCCTCCCCCTGAGTTTAAGAGGCTAATGACACAGATGTGATCTGTAATCTATATGCCATTTCAGCTGCTGTGCAAACAGCAACGGCAGGTTCCACTCCTGATTCTTCTCTACTCTTAGTACAGATATGATGCATCAGTGACCTAGTTGTACGTGAAGAGGACTGGCTCCTTGCGTGCACCACAGCAGCTGCAATGCTTTCCAGCAGAATCCAGCACATTGAACTGCCTGCAATCAAGCATCCCTATTTTGTTCTGTGTTGAATTACAGTATTTCTCCCTGGAGAGTCTCCCTTCTAGCTCCCCATGTAAAGATATGTGCTGTTTGGGGTCAGACTTGAAATGTTTGACCCACCTGCTGTTCAAAAGCTACACAGGCTGTGTTCCCCCTACCAGTTCTGCCATTGTATGATTTTATCTGTGCCAGTGGTGGAGGCTGATTGAACATCAGGAGGGAGAGAGAACATTCTATAAAACTGCAGGCGGAAAAGGTTTGCCAATTATTTTTCTTCTTGTGACTTTTAGGATGCACAGATTCCTTTTGGCAGTTCCCCTTGTTTTGTGCCCATAAAATAAGTTTAATGGCTGAATTTTCTTTAAGATAATCAGAGGCTGTATAATTTATGCATCCAAATAGCATTGTAGCCAGATGTAATTTTGCTTGAAGTTTCAGCATTACAGTTAGTAATGACTCTGCTGGCTGTGTTTTGTAGAATTTGCAATTTATTTAACAGTTGACTGAGCACTGACCCCATACAATATCACCATAATCAAAGTGTGGTAAAAATTAAAAATGAAAAAGAAATCTGTGCCTTCTGGGAAACACACAGACTTCAAGTGGACAGGGTATGGGAACAATCTCTGAAGATGACAGGTAAGTAACACGGTCTTTAAAGTTTATAGCACAGACAGACTATCCAATCAAAGATTTATCTGAATTAAGGTTTGAAACACTTTCTCAGTAACAGCTATGACTTGAGGCGTTTGTTTTGTCAGTCTTTGCTGCCATTCGACTCCAGTCCCTTTCCCTGATTTGCAAGAGTTGATTATTCTCTGATCAGACCAGGGAAATATCAGAGGGCATTCTGCACTTCCAAAGAGCAGGGGGACCTTAGGGGGAGATAAGTCCAATTTCAATTACCATCTATTTGCCACGGCTTCGCAAAGAGTAATAGAGCAGCGCTGGCTGGAACTCGGCGTCATTTTATTTTGGTCCTGTTTGGTCTGCAGTTAATCCACCTTCTTAGCTCACCTACTGGGTGATGTTTAATAAATTGTATTCTTCATTAACATTTCCGTCTCAAGCATTCCAGATGATTAATGGTGATAGAGAAATACAGTGTCATCAGCATAAAACAATGATTTATGGTGATAAAGAAAACAGCATCATCAGCATAAAAAAACATGCAGTTATTTGAAGAACTAAAGTTAATGGAGAAGGAGCAGATCCAGAATTTGCTGCAAGTTCAGTTTACATCTGTTGCATGCATGTACGTCCCTGGTTTGTCCAGCTGAAGTAACAGCGTGACTGGGATTTACAGATGTCTGCGTCCCCAACAGGTATGACAAAACCTATTTGAGACGCTACACTGCAACAACAGCATTACACACTAAGAATGTTTTTCTCTTGAACTGCTTTACACTGTTAGTGAATCCTAACCGTATTCTTAAGCCAATTTAGATCAGAGACCATTATTACACACAACTTGCAGCAGACTACACTACCATTTATGTGCCTTGTGGGATACAAAGAGCCCTGGAAGATTTCCTTTCAAAGCACTCAAAAGGCTGAAATGATTTCTCACCTGGTTGCCATTTACACCACCAATCCAATTGGAGCAAGAGTGTTTCTAACTAAGTTAAAAAACAGCAACACAATTTAAGATAGTGTCACAAGACAGCAACTCAGCATTTTAAAAAATGTAAAAATCCACGAAAAAGTTATGCATCGTGGCGCGTGGTGACAGTACACTTGATGCAGTGTGGAATGTGCAATCAAGTCTGCAAAGCTGTAAGATCTCTGCAACTTCCCAGAGCATCTCAGATCACTGAAATTTTTTTCCAAAGCAAAAAAATCTTAAAACAATAAAAAATAAAAAGACAAAATGAACCCAAAAAAATCTTATTAATACAACAGTCCATTAAAAATGAGCATCTGACTCTCTTAGGATTCTCTGAAACAGCAATGGGCTACAAAGCATGATAGCTCTAGGCCACAATGGAAAACTAAACAACCAGTTTCACTAAAAACCTCCATAAGTCTTTGTTTTCTTCTCTAAGCAAAAGTCACTCATTCATAACAACAACAAAAAAACATAAAAAAAAATCATAAAAGCTCATGATGAAGAGCTAGGTGTTGGTATTAAGACCACTTCTCTCTCAGTAAAGAGTTGTAAAGATTAAGTTATTCAGTGACTTGCAGAAGATTTCAGACATTCAAAATATTTTTCTGGGTTTGCAGAGGAAGAATTTCTAGGAGGTTTAGATAGTTTTCATCCAACTGCTCACTTTAAGCAATTAAAATAAGGGATAAAAGCTACGCTAATGTAATGTCATGTGTTCATCATGAAGTGACAACAGCAATAGCTGTGTAAAGATTATCTGGAGGTTTAGCAGGTCAGTAACTGAGATTGCCCTTAACCTGAAAGTAATGTATTGGGAGAATTTCCATCCTTCAACACCCACAGCAGTAGCACAGGGCATTCAAGGTTATTTCAAATCCTCTTGCACTTTTACTGTAGTTTGCTAAATAGCAAAATGAAATGTTTCCTTTCTCACCACAGTGTAACACAAAATACTTGCTAAGCACCTCCAATAAAATTTCTGGACTTGCATACTTAGATTCTGTGCAGATATAAAAGTTCAGACTGCAGCTGGATTTTAATGGATTGTTGGAACTTTCCTCAAGCTTACCCTATTCATCTCTTAATTGGAGTCCTTTTTTTTCAGATAATTACTTCTCCCTCACCTACATCTACTCAGGCATGACTCCCCAGACCAGAAGTGCTCAATCCTGTATGGCAGTGGAGGGAACACGGGCAGTTCCCATCAGCTCTTTCTCCCTCCTCACATGTGCAGTCTCAGAGCTACTCCTGAAGAGCAGGAGAGCAATTCCTGTCTCGGTCCCATCTAAGCACCACATGCCAAAGCTACCTACATTCAGAGACTACTTCTGCCTCTGTTAAAGTAGCTCACTTCAAAAATTTCCTTACAAGAACCATAATAATGTTTAAAGAGCTTGCTATCTTTCCTATCACCTTAGTTGGAGAGGAGAAAATTCAGGAAGAGGCTCAAACCCAAAGGCAGAGAGTTAACTGACCAGATTTTCAGCTGCTGTAACTTGATGCTAGTGGCACTGCATGGGAATCACTGGAACTGCAACAGCATAAACCAGCCATGGATCTGGCCCATAAGCTTTCAAATATACAGCTGCATAGCTATGGCCCATAAGTCTGTGTGTTTGGAGACTTAAAGAACATATTTAAAGTATCCTGTGTTCTGGAGAACTACTGCTAGTGGCATATGATGGCATCTTCCAATTCAATACAAAACTCTTCCTCGGCTCAATTCTAGAGCTTCTTTGTACTGGCAATTTGTACCTGGAGCTTCACTTTTAGGAATAATAACCAAACATATCTATCTCTCAACTGCAGTAAAATAAATTAATGTCTATACTAATTCCTAGACAATATCACCATGCCACTCAGTTTTGGGAGGACTAAGTACCACCTGATCTATGCATTAGATTCTGTAGGGGAGAGGGTTTGTTCCCCCCCCTCATTTTTGTTTTATTTATTTATTGGGGGATATGTGTAATCTACTCTTATTTTCATTCTATATTCATATTCACTGCAGTTATGGGTTTGGCTATTCCAGTAGTCAAAGTAGAGTACTCACCTACTTCATGGCATCGTTCCTAATTATTTGCTGTTCCTTCTCATTAATTTTCAAACTTGAGTATCTTGATTTCAACACTACTAAAAGAGTCATTTAGAGAAATAATGGGGAAGAATGGTCCCAGTGCCAATTCATGCTGTCCTCATCCATAAATCTCTCTCCAACTTTAAACACTTCCATTTACAGCTACAATATTTTTGACCTTTATGTTGTTTCTAAGCCTTTTTCAACCATCAGCAGCAGACTGACTAGCGTGAGATTTTCTTCTTGCATATTCTGAGTGTCTAGATACAACCGCCACTTCAAGGGGAAAGATAAATCTGAAACAAATTCTCCCCTCTTACACAGTAAAAACATCATAATTATGTCTTCAGAATTAACAGTGCACATTTAAAGCTACAGACTAAAGGTGCAGTACATTACTCTTATGCAAAAGCATGTAAAAAGGGGCACGAAGAAAAGGGATCCTTTTTTCCTCTCTGCTCAGGTACTAGCCCATAGGTAACAGCTTCTTCTAAAAAAATGACTCAAATTCCAAGCAAAGACCATCACGCTAGCAAGGAGCAAACACATCAATTCCCTATGCATGTCTCCCTGTAACATCAGCAAACACTTTCTTAACCAAAAAAGTCTCCTAGGTTTTTGTATATATGGTTTTGTGTTTCACACACATACCGAGTGTGTGATTCACTAGACACACACTTCAAATCTGTCTGTTCAAGTGAAGCAGAAGCCAGGGTCTTTCTACCAAGATGAAGAAATGCTCCCTGGATATACAAGGGGAGTTTAAGACATCCATCAGCTATGTAAGGGGAGGGGTGGGAAGAACTGCCAGTATTTTCTATAAACTTGTATTTAAATACTTGAAACAACTTGCTTTGACTGTGTTCATAGCAATGCATTTAAACTGGAATATTAATGAGAACAGAGGATTTAAAATGAGTAATGGAAAATGCGTGCACACAGAAAATCATTAATTCACTCAAAGAGTACATGAACACATAGCATATACAGGCTCAGGGAAAAGCAAGACATCAGGTTTCTTTTTGTTGTATGTTACTACATACAACAAAATGAACTGAGTTTACAGACTATAACTGGTTCATAGAAATCACTTTGTGAATTGCTTTAAACAATAAATTAAGCTCCATTCTCTACCCCACTGTTCTGTGGACTGTCTGGGGTGATCCAATGTTTTTAAACTCTTTTCTAAGTTGAGTTAATGTATTCTGCCTCGAAAATACTTGTTTTACAGGTGAAGTGGAAAGGAAAAAGACTAGCGGCTGAATCTACTTATTCAGCTGGGAAAGGCAGAATTGTTTTACTCTGCCTATCGCACTTGCTGGCTGTTTCATTTTCAATTCTGAAAGCAGTCTGAGTAACAGCAATTCAGTTCTTGTTCCTCAGCCTATGCAGAGATTTGTTTAGGTTTGGATAAAGGCCCAAAACATACTCCCAACTATTCCAGGTCTAGGGAGTCTCTGAAAAGGAGCTACAGTGTATGTTTTCAGAATTTAGGTCTTTTTATTTTAGTGTCAGGTGAAAGCACACAAGGAGAAATGGAGGAAAGTGATCTGAATTTACACAGAGATAAAGAATGGCTCATTTAGAGCTTGGCTGGAGTTCTCGATGAATGACCATCTCAACTTTTGCCTTATTCCATCAATTCTTACAACAAGATATGGGTAACCAAAGTTCTGATTTTTCCAGGTAAAAGTGTATTATGATGACGTGTGGAAGCTATGTTTAAATAAAGCAGAGGTATATGCCAAATACTGCTATTTTTGCACTGAAAGACAAAGGCAACATAATACCAGCACAGTCAACTTGCTCTTTAAAATAAACATTTATTAACTTACTCCTTTGCAAAATCGTTGTTAATGAATGGCTTGATTTTGTTGCTTCTGACTTATTTTAGCTCTTAAAAAGCAACTTTAAGTATTAGCTACATTAAGAGATGGGAGTAGTCTCACATCAAATAGGAAGTTTTTCACCTTAAATTTGGTTTTAGACACTGTAAAGCATAGATACTGTAAGCAATAAAAACATAACTCAAACATGCTTTTTATAAGAAATACTGCATCTTAACCACTGGTGTTCTAAACCAGACTTTTCATTTTTCCTTCACAGGGCACTTCTCATTAAAGTTGTTCAGTAGATGACCTGGCTATCCCCATTTCTAATCTCTGTGTGAATGCAATGCAAATGTCATGTGAGTCAGCAGCAAGCTGGCAAGTAGAGCAGTCTATCATGATCACAACTGATCACTCCAATATCAATCATTCTTCAAAGGTGAAGAAAAAAACCACGAGCTTGTTTTAATATTAAATTCCCCCCTTATTGCCTTAAAATGCCTTTATATGAGATCTGGATTGCTGTTTAGGTTAGTAGGCATGTCCCATTTTGCAAAAAAGAGAAGTCTTTGCATTGTGATTACTTACATTTAAAACAGCTGAACAGCAGAAGAGAACAAGCTTCCAGGAGTATTCACACATTGTTAATGTTCATTCATACTTAATAAAAGTTCAGTTCATTCTTGTACATCTTTCAGGTTCTCCTTTTACAAAATATTAGAATGGTCATGTTTCCGTCTTTTAAATTATCTACCACTGTGCAAGAGGCTAATAAAATCCCTACTCTTCATTTACATAGCTCTACAATGGTGCTCAAAAGGAGGAGAGGCCCGTCTCCCCAGGATACCTGTTCAAGCACTTGTGATGGGAATGGAATAAAACACTCTGCTATAGCAGAGGTTGGGATTAAAATGCCTCTTTTAATAACTTCCTCCTCTTGAAGAAATTAAAGTGAGCCAGGTATAGGTTACACTGCATCTTTTTCAGGAAGTAGCAACTCCGGCAAAATTTGAATACTGTATGTTACTACAAATCAGCAAATTCACATTATGTACCTTATGCACAGTCCAAAAATCGCAGGAGGGAGTGAAAAGCGTGAAAGCTCTGGCAAGAAATTTCTCAGCAAGTCAGTCCTACATCTGCCTCCACATGGTGCAGTTATCTGTGTGTAACCACTATACACAGGATCCCATTCAGTTATGGTGAGACAGTTCCATTTGCCTCAGGTTATGCTTATGCCACGGCATAAATGGCCAGGGAATGTGTCTGAGCACATTTGGCCTGTAACAGTCCACTCCACTCAACCATCAGCGCTCTCATTTTGGACAGCCCAAGCCCTCGGCAGCAGGGACACGAGCCAGCAGAGTCACCTGGCGCGCTTCTTGCTAGCAGAAGGCACAGCCTCGCTTCTCTAAAAATGGACATTTTAGAGAGGCCTATGAGACCACACACATTCACCCTTTTCCTTCACATACACCTCATGTACTCTCCACCCCTGGGACGCCTTAAGCTCAGCGATCTGTATGCTCTCCGGTCAGTTCTGGCACGTGCCCTCCGCTGCTCAGTCCCCCTCCCATGGCACGCTCTTTTACACTAGCAATGACAGGGTTTGGACTTGCAGGGTTGTTTGCTTTCTGTAGAACACTGTACCTTCAGCTAATGCAGACAATCGAGAATTGTCTCAGCTGGATTTGTAAGGGAGCTCAGTATGAAACAGTCAATCAGCTGCCCAAATAGAGGAGAGGAAACAGTCTAGCTGTAACAGTTTTTGCATTACTAATGGTTGGTAAATTGAAATGTAAAACAATCCTCTGGCTGGCATTCCAGAAGTTAAATTTTAAAAGAATATACATGCAGAAAGAGATATTTATTAACTTAACTGCTGATTGTGATTCCTTCCAGGTTGCCAAAGACTAACCAGAGAGACTGCGGGAAGGCAAGATAACCTTCGTTTCCAGCGAGCGATACTGCGGGCACAAGTACAAGTCTCTGAACGAGAGCCAGGAAGAGGGATGCTTGCAGGCAGAGTGACAGGAAACCCCAACAGTATTAGGTATTTGGTTGATTTTGAAAACTAGATCATTAAAAATGCAGGTGGTTAGAAGGATTTGGGTACAAAAAGAGAGCAAGAAATGAAATGGAACACAAAGCAAGAACAATGAGAGATACTGGAATGAAGCAAGGAAAAGCAGATGCAGAAGTTCAGTCACACAGAAAGAGAAACAGGGACAGAAGAAGGATTTCAGTAAAGAATAGAAAAACATCTCTGTTTATTTTAGTTTGAAACTAATGGAAGAAAGAAGTCCTAAAGGCGTTGGAATAGTTTAATTTTCATAGCTGGTCTGGTTGACATTTTCTTTTGAACAGCAGATTAAATAACACAACTCGGCTAACAGCATCTTTGCTATAAATGCTACGGGGCTAAAGACCAGATAAGCAGCAGCATTTAAAGCCTTTTTCCCTATGCAAATAAGTGCTAGTAAATAGTATCAACACATACATGTTTTGAGCAAGATGAAAATACAAAATTTGTTGAATGCTCAAGTCTGTTTTTCAACTTCATAATCCTTATGCCAACACCTGACAAACATCATCCCGAGGTTTACATATGAGATGACAATTCCAAAGTTGTCTTAAAAGAGAGAAATAGAAGACAGTAAATATATTTAACTAAGCATGTATATTTAACTAAGCCTACTACTTTTGCTAGAGTAGTGCTTGGATTTCTCAGCAGAGCCAGGTTCCCTTAACATGAAACATGAACAGATTAACATGAACATTGTGATACTAGCTACTTTTTCACCTGAAGTTCCCATTCTCAAAGGCAACAGATTAACAAAAATATCAGCTCCTATGTTGAGGTTAGACTATGGACCTCAAAGTTATGAAATAAAAATGGAAAGTATTTGTGAGAAAAATCTCACAAGTTCAAGGACCATCAAATCTTCACAAGTAAGCAACAAATACTTAAAACACCATTTTTATGTTATGACATCAAACTTCATTATTTTGAACTTTTGAAGTGTGTAGTAAATATCATAAAAATGCACTCAGAGCAATATTTTTTGATTTGAAAAAGAATGTAAAGTCTAAAGAAATAAGGGAACAACAGAGAAGGAGGCAGCATGGGAGAAGAAGCGACGTTGGGAAGGTCAAGCAAGACATCACAGCGGCAGTGAAAATCGCTCCTTTGGGTGCACCTGTGCTGTACATTTGCAGGCTGGGCCCAGAACCAGAACCAGTATATTTGGTACTATGCATGCCACATACAGAGCTGGGCAGTGGTGAAACCCTGAAGGATTTGGTGGATCTTCCCTTGGGAAGATAGCTCTATAAAGAGCCAGTTCCAGAGAAAAGGACCTAAATTTTATTACCAATTTTGAATGCAGACAAGTTTTATACTGTAATTTAACTGCTGTAATGTCTGATATATCTGACTTAAAGGACAGAATTGTAATAAAGTTAGAAGCGTACAAAATTGCAGAAAGGACAATTTAAACAGAAGCTCTCAACATTAACATCCAGGTTTTGAGCATTCAAAAGTGAGCTATGAAACACCAGAAAAATACATTTAACTTGAGGCCTTTAGTAAATGTCAACCAGGGGAAATGTGACTTAGATTATTAGAGATACTCAAAGAATATAATCCACAGTAGATCACTTCAGCCCTGGCTAATTACTAAAGGCACCAGTTCATTACACTGCTGTAACTGTATCTAATTCAGTTTGCTCTGCAGTTCATTTATTATGTTTTTTTTTTTTTTTTTTTTTTTTTTTTTTGTATTATTACTGTACTTGCTGTTGCAGGGTACAATCTGCTCCAAAGATGCTTCTCAACCCTTCTGGTTTCTACTAAGCAAGTCCAGAAATTGTAAATATTTCCTCACTTTTAAGCTGACAACTAATCAGCAAAAACAAAGGGGAAAAAAAGAAAAAAAGAAGCGCACACACACACATTCCCAATTAGGGATAAAAATAAGCTTGCATTTAAAAACCAGGACCATTCTTCAGACATTTTCTATAAGACCTAAGTAACTGGAGTTGGTTAATAAGAAACCAAGGTCAGACGCAAATTTGAAATTCAGAAGAACAAGGCTATTTATATATTATTAACATGGTCTGATCATGGGAAGTTTCATTATAAAGAGGTATTTAAGTTTATTCCTATGAGATTCTGTTGGTGCTGAAATTTTACATGATACAAGACACAAGTACATTCATGTATTGGTGGGAGGTTAGAACTAGAGATGATCTGTAAAGGTCCCTTCCAAACCAAACCATGCTATGGTTCAGAGGAAGAAAAAATCTCATTTAGGGTTACTCCAAGTATCCAAAAATTAGTAAGTCACAGATCATTGAGGAAGCATCCTGAGAGTTTTTTTGTTTGTTTTTTAATGTTTGTCTTTTTCTTGTTCTCTTCTGTGGGCACCTTTTATTGACTACTGCTAATTAGCTAAACCTTTGATCTGGCTTAATATTATCGCTCAGGCAACCCACTACCCCCCGATTCACTGGTAAATGGTCTCACCACAACAGGGGACTATTCGCACAATTTGTACCTTTCCACAGAGTATAAGGTAGATATAGCTATGTACATCTCACAAACCTATGCAGCAATTAAAAATACCTCAAGCACTTCATAAGCAGCAGCAAAACACTAACAGGAACAAATATTTTAAGTTCTGCGGTATGAAATGTCAGTTCATGAAAATCCATACTATACATCAAAGAATATTTACTATTCATATCTGACTTTCCAGTAGTTAATAATAATGAAAAACAATTTTTTAAGTGGCCATAACAAATTTCTTTTACACTGTGCATGCCATTCTTGTCACTTTTATGGTTTGGAAATACAGCAATGTAACAGATATTAAAACTGGCATAGTCCCATATTTTAAATAGTTGTAGCCTGCTTGTATTTTTTGTTTAACATGGTTCTCAAAAGTCATTCATAACTAATTGGTATTAGTTTTAATTGAGCTTTGTGTAAGTATTAGAAGAAAAACTGGAAAAAAAAAAAAAAAAAACAGTTGGCAGCAATTTCCTGTATTGTGAATCAAAAAATGCAGTACCTTTGAAGATACAAGAAACTTGTTCCTGTATGAATTTAAAATGACTGAAAGGCATGGGAACCTGTCAGAATGCTCAATATTCAGACAAATATTATCTGTAAGTGAAATAGGTCCCATTTTTTTTTTGTTTGTATAGTGCACGGACAGTCCAACTATCTCTAGCACAGGTGAGTGAGACAGTAAAGTGGCTTAAACTGTCCCATGCAATAAAAAATTAAGCCCAGACTGTACTGGATTCACACTGGGCATACTTGAAGACAGCAGTCACTGATGTCACCCCTTTGGAAAATTCCCTCAAATGTAAGCTACCTACAGATGTATGTTCATATTTTTTGCCTTCCACTACTTTATTTTAGCTTTCAGTAGTATACTGCTAAAAGAAAACATTTCTTAACTTTGCCAGTTTAGTCTATAGTGCCTGATAATACAGCAACTTCTAAAAGCGTTAGTGTAAAAAAACACAGACAGAAGAAAGAGCACTCGGCCCAAGACAAAGAGCACAATAATTTGAGACAGGTGGGTGCTGGACCTCTGCCCCGGCTACACCTCAAAATACGTCTGTCTACAGAACAAGGTTACATAGGTAAGACAGCTTGTTAGCCAACAGCGCTCTTGTCACACCTGTTGCAAACATGTCCACACATCTCAACGCTATTTTAAATGCTGTGAGTTGAGGGCAGCAGTCAGAGCCCCTCATCTAGATGAACCCTGAACAGAACCTTCCTTCCAAAGCCAGCTCTGCTTTCTGGTTTTGACTTCAAAAGAAGAACCACCGAAGCATGCTTCCAAGGGGACGACACATATCTACTTATAGGATCTGGTCCAAGAAGTCATCATCACTCCTTGACTCTGCACTCAGAAGATCTGCACATTGTCTATTGCATAAGACTCAGTCTAGGTAGCGTTGTCAGGGATATGATGGTGAGGTTGTGAGATACATCTGAGCAAGGTTTAACTTGTACAACAAAGGCTTTAACAGAGTCCCCAAGCTGATTCCAAGCGGTAAGTATTTAGGCAGCTGATGAGAATGCTATCGGGTTTTCCCTGCTTTTTAACCTTTATCAGCTAAAGGAGGGCAAGTTGTAATACATCTACTCACCCTCCAATTGCTCCTTCACCCAACACAGCATAGACTTATCACTACCTTTATGCAGCAATAAATACATCAACTTTTCTTGTGCCTCAAAGCCTCTTCATACAAAGAAGAGATACAAAACTGGAAAACCAACTGCATCACACAGAGCAATCCAGCAGGGTACTGGGTGTTATCACCTCCTCTCTCACAACAGTTCACTTTCATGTCCGCAATCTCTTTTCCTCCTCTTAAGACCCAAACCTTCCCAACAGAGAAGATAAGGAACCAAATAATGTGAAGAAAAGTATTTTATAGCATTACTCTAGGCCTGGCTGCGCTGCTAGGAAGCCAAATGCAAGCACTCCTACCTGTGGCTGGGAACCGAACCCCAGCACCAGCTAGCAGGGACCTCCCTTCCGGCCCCAGCAAAGCCATGTCCCACAGCTGCACCCACTCGGGGGGGATCAGCACCCCGGGGCCAGGCCTCAGACAGGCCTTGTTCATGTCCCCAGTTCAGCTTCAAGTCCCCGCTTTTCACTGCACAAGGATAATGACCCTGGAAACAACCTCATCACCTGAAGTCTGGAAAAGAGCTATATGGGTTCAGTTGTAACCCTCTGCACTTAATTCCACAGGTACTTATCTTCATTACCACTTTCTTACTATATTATTCAAAACCAACGAGGATTTAATCACACTTCGGTGTTTGTTTTTCCCATTTACCTCAACAGGGTTTCCATGGGTGAAGCAAATCTGCTAGTAACTCATGGTGGTATTGATTGCTGGATATTAAACCAAGCAGAATCATTTGTCCTCCAGGTCCTCCCTTTAACACACTAGGCAAAGCTCTATTTTCTAAGGAGAAAACAGTTCAGATGATGAAATAAAGACTTTTTCTTAAGGCAAGATGCAGAAGAAACCAGTGTCAGCTGAGGGCTATGTTGCAAAAATAGAAAAAAGTTCAAACCCAAGTGTTTTCATCAGATAACTCTTTTGCCTATGATCTTAGTTCAGATAACATACGTTAGGGAAAGTAATTAGTTTATTGGAGTAATTTCTGCTAAAATATTAAAAGGCCTATCCATCACCATGTAACAAAAATCCACAACATTCAGAGAAACAAAAACAACAAAAAGAACCTTTCGAGGTAGCTCCTGCATATTGGCAAGGGAAGTAAAAAGCTCAATAAAGTGAGACTAACATAATTTGTCAGGAATGTTTTACAGTACGACATTGGCAATGCTTGGTGACTGAGGATTCATTAAAGTGATGGTAAAACGTTTGGTGGTGTGAGGTTTGAAGTGCTTTTCATCTTCCAGCAAAAAGTTATACTTCATAGAGCTCGTAAGGCTACCAACAGGTCTAAACATAGCTTATATTTAAAGTATACATTGTTCTGATTTGAACCCTTATAGTGAATAGAAATGACTTTGCTATCTTTCTTTGTTCCAACGTATTTTTTCCTGTTTCTAATTACATGTGCCTAAGTGTTTATCTTATCTGTTTTTCCACCATATCACAGTTGCAGTCTGCTCCCATTGGTCTTAGATAAAACCAAACATTTGCACTCCTGTATTGTAAATTGTAAATTATGATTTCAAAGAGATTTTAGATTAATTTTCTGAATTAGAAACCTTGAAACATTTTAGTTTAGGGATAATATGTATCTTCCAATCAAAATAAAAACTTTTTTTTTTGGTCATGTTTTTGCATATTTTAATGTCCTATTCCATCTAGTTATTTTACTTTTGAAACATATGTAAAATATCCTTTTAAAATGGGAAATGCTAACACTTGCTTTCATCAGCATTCCTTCCCTCCTTCATAACTACCACAACCCTGCAAAATAGTTATTTTAGTGAGAAGATGACTGCAATTTTAGGTGAACAACTTAGTTATCATTATTATTTGCCTAGTTGTAGTTGCTGGTGGATTTCTGCTTCATACAGATTTGCATGAACTAAGTTGCTTAACAAGCAAAGGGCATGAGTCGGTGTGCATCCTTCCAAAGGTCAAATAGGGAACATCTTCTAAAATACTGAGTACCACCTCTCCCATGTTGAAAACTATCCAAATTTTACAAATTCTTACTTACAAAAGACAGATATTTTCCCACACGTTTTTTCCATCTCCTTTAGCTGCAACACAGCTGTAGCTTTGCTTCTGTGTTATAGTGCAATAAGGCAAACTCAGTTGGAAAGCATTAAGCTTCTGAAAATGCCTGCAATTACAGGTCAGAATTAGAAACCTCCCGAATACAGGTTGCCCTGGAGCCTGCTGTACCTGAATTTGGCACAGTTTTTGACTGATGTCATCTCACATTAATATCAGTGCTACTTAACCCTGAAAGAGTGCCAGAGTTAGAAATGGAGCTGACACAACTAGGTTTTAATGGTCTCCAGCAACAATGTTTACTGCTCCGAGGTAAAAGGTGAAGAAAATATGTTGTCCTTCCATATACCATTTTAGCAGATCTAGGTAAAAAAACCTTTTGACACATGGCCCCTTACAAAGAAACTGAATAAAAGTGTAATCTGCTGGAGATATTTTACCGCACACTCCTACTTGCAAAGGATATTTCTGTTTCTTTTCTTTTCTGATTCATGTGCTTGAATAAACGATTCTCTCACTGCAGAGAATTTTTATCAGAACTGTAAAACTGGGAAAGCCAGTGGCATTTACTTGGCAGTATAGACCTCATTCATGAGCCCAAACGCAGCTATGAGGCTTGTAACAAAAAATCCCCAAATATCTCTTAGCTCCATCTCCCCCATGCCTAAAAATGTTGCAGCCAGTGGCAGGTAAGCAGCTATTCAAATGAAATAAACTAGCAGAGCAGGTGAACAGCAAGAATGCAAATAGGACTGTCGTGTGCTGAATTAAATACGTTGGAAGGGAAAGAATGGAGAAGGAAGGAGAGCAAAGCAAGCCAAAATTCACTTAAAACTAAACAAAACAAAACAAAAAAATGCTTAGCAGTGCAGGACAGTTCAGAAGCTCTCAGCCCTTGATTCCAAGCAAGGCTCCTGCATGGCCTCACATACCGTTTGTATTTTCTTGCATACAAGCATGAGTAGGCTGGTGCTATCATAAGGAGCAAGTCCAAGAAAAGAAACATAGAATAGCTTTGAAGTAACAACTCCCAAAGTATGAAAAACTTTTCTCTAAGGAGTACTTTTTTTCCCCTTTTAGGTATCAGAAAGACAGGTAACAGAGAAACAAGGGAAGCAGAAAAACAGGGAAGTTTGAAATCAAATTCACACTAAAGAAACTGTGCAGTCACAAATAACTCAACACTTCGTAGTGTGACTCCCTCCTCATTTACTTTTACATAGCAAGATTGAAGATAGTCAAGCTGGTGAGCTAGGAAAAACTTTTAAATGCAAAATGAAGAAAGCTTGTTCAACACATGACTTGCCTGGTATCACCCAACCTCTAGACATTCCTATTTTTAGCTGCAAAATAATTTGTATACCAGCCATCTCTTTCCTCTTCAAGAGAGTTTTCTAATTACAGTTACATGCCAGGAGACAATATTTGAATTTAGTTTAATTTATAAATTACCGTGAAGCAGGTTTGTCCCTGGTGAATTTAAAACATTATCTAAAATTTCATGTTTTATCCACAGCTGTCAAGTGAGCAATTTCCCTGCCTTGAAATATATATAATGCAAAGTGCTAACCCTGAAGAGAAGGGGAAAAAATTAATCAAATCTCTCTATTCAAGAAGAAAGAAATCTGGTGATACTCCCTTCCACTCCACAGAATTATGATAAATTACTGATCCAAAATGTATCTAGTATTAAGTATATAAGGTGCTAACACTGATTTAACTATTCTAGAATCTGGATAACACTGTGCATAGCATTGTACGATGTACAGAGAAAAACAGCTTCCCTCTTCAAAAGCTTAGTCTCCCCGCAGACAATACCAGCCAAGGGTGAGCGAAGAGGAACTTTATTATCTTGAATTTGCAGAGGCACCCCGAGCACAGAGCGTATGAGCTGACTGCACTCTTGAAGCCTTTGCCAAAAGATGAACCTGTGTGTCTTAATCCCAGTTTAACATTTTACCCATAGATCACTCCCCTCTCATCTTGTTGACTCTTGCCTGCAAATCCAGGCTGCCTGAGCGCATGTGTATTTCTCCTTTATTTCTCCTCCTCTCCACAGCCTTGAAACAGTTCCTGGTTTTTCTTTTTCTTTTTTTTTTTTTTCTTTTTTTTTTAATCAAATGTTTGAAACCTTTTCAGAACACAGACAAGGAGAGGTGCCCCTGTACCTTTGATATTCACATACTTATTTTCATTATGAGGGCATCCTGGCAAATACTGGTAACTGCTTTGCCTCAGATTTCCCCAGGCTGTTCTGACTGCAATCTGTACAACAGCCGCTCAGAGAATGCACGGCCGAGTCCTTGCTCTCTGCTGTTACTTTTGCTAATCCTACTGACGATAATTTATGCCAGAAGAGACAGACCTGTGAAAAATCCCAGAAGTAATCAATACAAAAATTACAGTAGAACCGCTTTAGGTTCTGACTTTAACTCTACGTGCAGTGGTGTTATGTCAATACAAGGGGTGACACAAATGATTTAGCGGCTGACCATGAATGAGACAAGCTGTCTCATCACCACAGAAGACATGACATCGTTTAATGAAACCTTGAAAAGTAAATTATTATTTCCTTCAGGGGCACAAGAAATAGTTACCCCCGATGTAAATTAACTTTTCAGTAAAAAGTAAAATTCCTTATTCATTAAGAAAAAAATATAATAAAATATAAATTTTAAATATTTTGATGTAAAATAATGCTACAAATAATCACCTGCAAATGTTACAGTTTCAAGTCTTTGAAACTCTACTAGATCTTTAGGAGCAAATTTATCACACATCTTTTATCATAAGAAATATGGAGGCACAGTGCTGACAAAGTCTGACAGGAAATCAGTGGCAGAACTGACTAAATATCAAAATCCCCTGATTCCTATTGCAAACATTACTCCACATTACCAACATTATCAACTGCCTTATATATGTACTTTTATTACCAAGTCTTAGCTATAAAGTAACTTCATTTCAACGCTATAAACCTAAAATGAATAACCTTTTCTGTTATTTTAACTTGGTGAGATACTTTCTATTTCCTGCAGGTAGATGGCAGATCCCTGTCTTCAATGTTAAGAATTCCCTGTGCCCGTCCTCACCTTTTCCCTTCTTTTTTGGTCTGAATATAGCCTTTTATAATGCTCATGCCCTATCTCAAATCACGCAGATTCATGGCTGGCTATAGAATCTGACACAGAACCAAAGATACAGGCAAGAATTTTTGAAGATTTTTCACAGCTCTTCAAATAATGGTAATTAGGAGCAAAATGAAGCAGTAGATACCAACATATTCTCAAGACCATGATATACTTATCTCAAAACTATGAAACAGGCATGTCATTCAAAAAAAGGAAAATGTCTTTATTGAGCAGAAAAATTTCCTCACCTTTTCATAATATTATCTTCTCCATCACCTTGATAAATATATTTAGCTCCCTGAGTGCCTAGAAAAAATCTGTACCATTTCAGATTTAAGTAGGAAATCCCTCCAAGCAACAATCAGCTACAAACCTAAAGGCCTTTCCAACGTAGAATGGATTTTTTTTTTTTATTTCACACACTCCAAAACTTTGGGCACCACTCATTTCACAGGGCATCTCATAATTCCCGTTTTTACATGAAATATGCACTAGCATTTTGTACTCCCTGCTGCAGCATATCTGAGGTTAAGTACCGGTAGCCATTCAAAGATCATAGAATCACGGAATACTCAGAGCTGGAAGGAAACCACAAGGATCACAGAACCACAGAACATCCTGAGTTAGAAGGAACCCACAAGGATCATCGAGTCCAACTCCTGGCTCCACAGAGGGCAACCTAAGAATTAAACAATTTATCTAAGAGCTTTGTCCAAATGCTCCTTGAACTCCAGCAGGCTTGGTGCTGTGACCATGTCCCTGGGCAGCCTGTGCCAGTGCCCGACCACCTCTCGGTTCAAGACAAAAAGAGGAACAAAGCTAGGTCCTGCTGGATTTTTCCCCACATGACCTGCGTTTTGTGGGAGATTTGTGGTAAGGTGACAATTCTTCTCAATTCCATAGCTGCTTCAGTTTAGCTGCACTAATTGTAATATGTATGAAGCAAGGGATAATTAACAGGCCTTCTATTGGGATAAAGACATGATTCTGGACTCTCATGCCATCCATCTAATGTTCACTGCTCCTTTTTTTTTTTTCATAAAACACTCAAAGATGAGGATATTGGATTTGATGGAGTGGAACTGCTCAAAAAATGCAGTACTTCGTGTTTCTTTTGTGCTACACTCACATACAATGCTTTAGGGGGCTAGAAAGCACTTGATGTACTTCAAAGGCTAGAAAATCTCTGCTAGAAATTCTCCATATTAGAGAGGACTTGGTTGTGCAATGGATAGCATTATGGCTGATAAGCGAAGGAAGGAACTATGGCTGCTCACAAGTTTTTTAAGTACTGTTGTACTAAAACATAACACGTGCATACAAACTCATTGCACATGATGCAAAACATACAGATCAGCTATAAGTATTCTGCTCAACCAATGCCCATTCATGTTTCAGATGAGTGGAAACTCTCATATATTCCATGTTCAGTCTGACTGGCCTCAAAAATGCATCACTGAGACCAATGGAGTCTCACTTTGGGGATCAGTAGCATTCCCAAAATACATGCTTTCTCAGTATGCAAGAAGATGGCTATTATTATCTACAGTCGGTTAAGAAAAAATAATGGGGGAATGGGTAACTAAATTAAGTATTATAAATTTAATCAGCTCAAAAGCTATTGAATAGACCCTGTGGCAACTGAGAAAAGCAAGACTTTGTTCTTGGCACAAAAGACAGACAAAACAGCTCATCATAAATCTTGGCACCTGTTGCTACTGATGATACTTCTCTTTCACAATGACTCACCATTTCTGAGTGCAGGGCACAGTGCTGGAAGGTTTCTCTCTGTAGTCTGCCCTCATATCTCTGCCACTCAACTGCAAGGGCTTTCTTGTATCAGAGATGGTTTTGCCCAGTCAGTGCTCTATGCTTTGGTTGCCTCTACTTTCACATTTGGACTGGGCCCCAAGCAGCTGGTTGCCTCATTTTGTGTGCATGTTGCTTGGCTAAAATAAAAACAGGAACTCCTCTTCTACAGTTTCATATAACAGATGAATCACTACTACGTGAACTTGCAAGAGCAGTTCTCACTGCAGTAAAATGGAAGAGGGCAATGATGCATTGTACAGCCAATCACCCAAACTATTCCTACCTGACTTGAAGAGATTTTAAAAGTGTCTTATTTCACCCCTATTTTATCAGTTGTTTAAATAAATTTTAAAAACTCCTCAAAATCCATTTTAGCAATGAATGCTGCTGTCTTGAGTAAAGCCGTGCAAGATATGGGATTTACTTTTGCCTATTCTCTAAAGGTAAAAGCAATAAATTGGTAAAAAAAAAAAAAAAGAAATGAACGTAATGTTTCCCATAGACATCAGTGGCAGGGGGAAGATTTAAAGAATAAGTGGCCTGCTTGCTCCTTGGCATTCTATCATTAATCCACTGTCATTTTTTTTTTTTATAAATTAGTATTTTGATTAAATAAAAATTCCTAGTGCACTGCTGATTTTAGATGTGAGTGCTGATGCTTCAATATGTTAGGCCCATAAATGCAAATTGAAGCAATCACACAAACATGGGAGCTGAGTGAAAACAGAGCTGAAAGGTTTTTTATCCAAACAAACTCAGTCACTTGATTAAAGTTCTTGAGTAATTTGCCCTTTGTGATGTTTAGGGGAAATCTACTGACATACAGCATATAAATTCTCTTTTCTTTTGGGTACCATCTCTCTCTGTACTTGCAATACAGTGGAAATATATCCAAGCTCCCTGTAGCCTTGCAGGCTGTACTCAAGCTAACTTCATTTTGGGAGCAATATAGCCAGATTAGCACACTGCTACGCCCAAGCTATTTTTGCTTGCTTCACAGCAGCCTGCTACTAAATGTGCTGGGGAGAAGTTTCACGAGCGTTCTGGCACATTTCCTCAATAGTCAAAGAAGCTAGCACTTCAAACTTTAGTGAGAAGCAAAACACGCTTTGTGCGTGTCAGTGTACTTAGAACACATTAAGCTACTGTTCTGTACACCTGCATGATTATGTGCACATTTCCCATGAAACAAAGACAATTCAAGCTGAAAGAGCATTCCTACTGATGTCCACCAGCTGGTCTTTGATAAAGCCACATGGCCTAAGTGACTGCCCTGGTAATTTCTGTCCTGAGAATCTTGGATCGGATTCACCTCCCACAAACTCAAAGCAACTCCTATTGATTAGTACACCTTGCCATTCAAAAACACTCAACCCACAGAAGAAAATGCAACAAATTCTTCCAAGCAATCATTCAGTGCAAGGTGGCATTAATTCTAAGTATAGCCTGCAGATGTGGCTGTTCACATGTTATCATATAAACACATCACACAATGCAAGAGGATCCTAAATCACTTCAGGTCTGGAGATGAAGGTGTCTTTTTTCTTTTTTTTTCTTTTTTTCCTTAAAGCAAACACATCAAGAAACACCACAGACTTACAATATCTCTCGGCAGGTTTTGCAAGACCACAAACTATGGACTTACAATAAGGTAACTTAAAATACACAGAGCTCAGATTTACGAGGGGAAATAGATTAAAAGAAGTTGCATCAAAACTACCAAGTCTCAACGATACCCATGTAGGGCCAGTCCTTTTCTTAAGTCTTGCTTTCAAGTGTGGTGACTTCCAGCAGTCTCTTGAATTAAAACAAACGCTGCAAGGTTCTTTCCCACAGTTAGGGAAATCTCCTTATTTCCATGTCCAAGCACAAGGTACTTCTGCACAAGGCTGCAGGAGCCCTGCTAGCTCTGGCTCCCCATCTCTGCCCAGCCAGGACATCCACCCTGCTGCCAGGACAGCTAAATGTGCCCCACCACTTCGGCGAAATGCCATTTCTACCTCCTTCCACAGCCACTAATAGCAACCAGCTTAAGACCAGCATCCCCTCCTTGCTGTCCAGTCACACATTTTTTAAACAAAAATTCCGATTTTAACTGGAAGATTATCTGACTGCCTGCAGAAGAGAAAAGAACTATGTTTCCTGTGATGTCTTTGATGCTTCCAAAGCATGTTGAGGACAGAACCATGAAGTGCAAGAGTAGAATTTAGGAAATAAATGGTGAAAAGCTTTTTGGAATCTGAGAAAAGAATTAATTCTCAACAAGCTCAATTTTGGATTAAAGTATCTGGTTTTCTGCATGGCTATCAAGTTGCAACAAGAACAAAGCAGGGGTCTTTTATTGCCATGTACAGAGCATAAAGCTTCTCTCAAAAGAAAGCTAGTGGGGACCATTTGCTAAAGTTCAACTTTTTTACATATCAACAAATGTAGAGAATATACACTAATGACTTAAAGGATTTCCAGAAACAGGTTTTCAGAAATAGTAATGCTTTTTGTCTGTTTCTTTTATTATTTTTTTTTGCTACGATGTCAACAGACTGAGGAAATTCTAAAAGATTCAAGGCTTGTCTTATTTATTTATTTATTATTTTTAAATATGAGCTGGAGAACTCCAGGTTACTTATCATTCTGGTTAGTGGTATAGAAAGCACTTAAGTGTTCCACCTGGGATACTACCAGCAATGGAAAAAAAGCCACTTAGCATGTTTGCATAGGAGATGGGTGCTGTTGCAAATCTTTGGGCCAGTTATAGAGGCAATGTTGATGCCATATAACTTGCCATATACCTCATCTTTTAACTTGACTTTTGATTAAGAACTTCCACTGTATGATGTAAACAAGACACACCAACAAACTGATTGAATGACTGACTTCAAGATGCAGTTGTTAACATTTAAAGACCAGAGAGCTGGTCCTTTTCCAGACTTAGGTCAAAGAAAGAGCTTGGCCCCACATCATTTCAGATTTCTGTCAGCAGTAAGATGGTATCATGAATTTTTTGCTGGTACAGTTTCTTGTTGCCACAAATCTTTGTGCAACAGTAAATAGAAAGGAAGTTACTATTACAGAGAGATCTGAATCACTTGCAACCTAAAAAATGCATTTTAATACAGCCAAATGCAACATAATACATCTGGGAACAGAGTAAATCTACTCAATCTACAAACAAATCTGCAAACTAAATCTAAAAGCTGAAAAAGCTTGTCTTGGAAAGCAGCAACAAAGAAGATTTAAAGGTCACTGTAGAGAAAGTTTTGCAATTTTTCTGACAAATAGTTTCTTTGCTGGAAAATACACTTACCAAAGTCTAGTGTAGGGAGGGCAAAATTTGTTAAGTAATTCAGGCTGAATTTAAAGTATCATTCAAAGGTGAAAATTCAGATTTCTGGTCTGCCTAATATTAATTTCCTGTGGTTTAATCATAAAATCCATGACTGTCACATATATTGCAACATACTCACATTTAACAATACAAGTGCTAAACTGAATATACTTTACTGTTAGCAGCTGGCGTATCACATGCTGCCATGGCGCTGGGCTCTGAAGTACACGACACTTTCCTCCATAACAAGACTTACGAAGAAAGTCTGCTTTCTGAGTTGCTTTGGGAATGAGAGTGAGCAGTTCTCATAGAACTTCTCCTGTTACTTTGAAAGCAATTTTGTGGGCATTCGCTTTTTTTTTAATCCAGTGGCCTTAAATGGTCTGTTCATTCACATCTGAGTTCCCTCATATCATCCTTACATTGCCCCACAGAATTAATTGAGTGCAAGATTCACTGTCACACTCACTGCCCCTTGAAAAGAGGCACTGTTTCCTACCCACTTCACAGCTCCAGCAACAGTCAGGAATTATTAGTGTTTGATGATCTTTTGTTTCAAGACTTCAATCTCTTGTACTTTGAAATTGAAATTCCTTAGCCTGCAAGGGCCCCAGACTCTGACAGCTGACTTCTTGAACTTTCCTAAGCTGCAACAGCAAAGAAAGTAAATCTATCAGCTCTGCCCCTTACAGTAATAGCATTTGTTAAAAAATAAAATAAATAAAATAAAATAAAGCAAAGCAGTGCTGGCAATGTCTACTGAAACTAGTCATCACTTTTTTATTTTATTTCTCCATTAGTTGAATTAAATCTTATCTATTTACACATGTTTTTGAACAGATCTGTTGAAGCCCTGGTATATCTTTGATTCAGCAATTTGGCATGTCAGGAAGATCAGACAAGCAAAAGCCTTTTAGCAGCTGCATTCTCATAGTCTTATCAATTGTTTTTGTTTGCTTTTTTCAGAGGAAGAAATAGCTGGCGTTGCTCTGCTTTCTCTTCACACATTCTCGCACAGCCCAAGCTGTCCTAAGCCACTCCACAGACAGGAAAACAGAGAAAAATTAAATATTCTTGATGTGATGAAGAACTGTACTACCAGATATAATTTCCTTCTAGGTTGAAAATTCATGTATCCCCTTCCATTGGTGACATAGAATAAAATCAGGTATTTACGGACACCAAACACCTTACTAACAGTGTCAGATCTCTCTACTCCTGACATGCATTGGTCCGTGCTGAAGCACAAACCTAGATGAAGCTCTTCTTTAGGAATCATAACTGCATGCAGTGGAAGATTAAAGGCAGTAGTATTTACATAGGTCTTAATGACAACCAGTGGTGTATTTCTGTGGTCACATACTGTCTGATCAACAGCACCTCCCCTTTTCCCCTTTAATTTTCCCCCTGAGTTGCATCACTGTATTCTGGTATGAGTATTGCCTCAGAAAAGATGGCATTCTTGTATGGCAGGTATGATCAAACCTCCCTTCGTACAGCAAAATAACAGAGTAATAAAGAAATCACATTTTTTCAGCTAGAGGAAGCCGTAACTCAAGAGAATACCCAAAATAACATAAGCCTTGAGATTCTATTGTGATTTTCTTTCCCCTAAAGGCCTCAGCAGCAGTTTAACTCTTAAAGAACTAACAACAAAGATAAAACTATGAAATTCTAATTCAACCATTATTGATCCCTTTTGAGATTATTGCCTTACTTGAAATATAGATGCATATGTCTGTAAGGTTAGTGTTATGAGTCACTTAAGAAGGATTCAGGCATTCAGAAGATTTAGGATCTGATGGAAGAGGAAGGCTTTATTGTACACAGAAGCAGTTACTGCATCTTCAGACCAGTGAGTGTGAGACACGAATAGAAGCCCAACTCGGAATCCAAAGAAAAAGCTGTGAAGTCCAGAAATGCAAAGAATCAAGGCAGAATAAACAGGAAAAAACAAGGTCTTATATAAACCACAGATTTTCATTTTTAGTCCAGTCTCAGCCATCATGTACCATTCACAGTATCTCTGAAAAGTGTTGCTTTTTGGAAGAGAAAGGACAGGTGCAATCCTTTACCTAAGTTTAAACCTTTATTAGCCTTCTTACAGCATGGAGAATATTAAGACCTGAGACACCAATAGCGAATTGCAGTGCTGTATTTTAGGAACAAGGATGATATAATGATTGCTTTCAACATGAATAAGAAGTTTCAGGTACACACTTTGTGAAACACTGCTAGTTTTCTCTTTCAAAAAAGAATATCATTGCTTTGGGTTGGTCCAAGCATAGAGGCAAGTAACCTCAGCGCTGTCTTTAGTACTGCGTTTCTCTAATGAAGCCCAAGTGCCAGGGCATGCAGAGGAGGGAGCAGAATATTTAAAGCTCAGTGCTGAGGAGCGTTCAGTAAAGCTAAGAGCAAACTGTTTGGCTCTTGCATGTTTCTGTTGCTATCCCAGGCCTTCACACAGAGAGATTTCCATTCATGCAGCTGTTTAGGATAAGTCTGTGTGTGTAGGCTCCAGTTCACTTGGGAACACTTCCACAGTGTGTTTCCTACAACAGAGAGCTAGGCAGTTTTCAGTCTGAGTCAACAAACTGGATGAAGTTACAATGACATACACGGGATCTATTCCTCTATCTGTCACTTACTGTTCTCCTTGGAATTCAGTATTCAGAATTCAGTAAATTCAAGGAGAATAATGCTGTTTAACAGACAGCAACAAAAAAGAATATAGACACCTCTGTTGGACTGGACTGGAGGCCCATCTGTTTTGGTAAGATGGCTCTTGCAGCCCTCAGCACTAAATACTTCTGGAGAAGGAGCAAAACCTGCATTAGGCTGATAGCAGATAAACCTCCCTCAGAGTGGATCTCTTCTAAATTCACAGTAAAACTGGGGAAAAATCCTTGAACAGTGGAGTTTAGAAATGGCAGGCTCAAATAAAACTTTTCAAGAAGCTCATACATTGAAAATAAATCAAAATTATTTACAGAATATAAAATACTATGATAAAGCCTACTTAATGAAATTGTTTGGTGGTAGGTGGAGGGAAGGGGGAAATAAATTCCTCGCTACCTGGTCCATGAGATCTACTGTGGAATTCTTGTGGCCGTGACAGCAGGGTAGAAAAGGTTACCGGAATTTCTTTCCTTTAGTGCTAATATGTTTGTGTGTGCTGCATTGTGGTGTTAAGTCTAAACATATCAAAGTTGGTTGAATCATTAAAATCATATTCTAAGCCACCACCCCTAAGAACTGTTGCATGCCATACCCAGAAGTACAACTGGCCAACTCACTCATAAGCAAAAGGATTTTTTTCCTCTCAGAGAAGCAATCAAAATCCAGCAAGACAGCTAATTGTAACCTAATCTTGTCAATTCTATGTGCAAAAACAATTTTAGGTATGATTGGCAAAATGTGCAGAGGGAATAACAACAGAGTATTTCTGGCACCCTATGGATTTAAAACAGATTCAGTGGCATTTAAATGAAGTAGCAGGGCTACATTTGCTAAATTGAATAATATTGGACTAATAAGGACATCTGGAAACAGTTGGTATCAAACAATGTTTGATTTGTGTTTCCTTCACAACTGCGATGCGTGGCTAAAGCAGGTGCACTGTTCTTTGCAGTGTAGATGCCAAGTGCCAGACACTTAGAGGGAAGTCGGGGAGAGACGGTTATGGATAAAATTGGCAAAGGTATTTGAGCATAAGTAACAACACTGATTCAAGGCCATCACATTACTTAATGTAAAGAGAGTTTTACCCTTATTAGCGTAGTAAGGATCACATTTAGGCCTGATGAACATCTATTAGAAGTACAGGAAAAAAAAGCATTGCATGAGCTTCCAGAAAAGAAGGGAAGGGAGTGGAAGTGAGGCTCTATGTCACTGACTCCTTTTGGATAACAGTGGGGATTGACCTCTGTTTCAATCTAGTGCCAAGCCTTACTTGGTACCTACAGGAAGCTTACCTAGTGCAAAACAAAGACCTGTGGGATTCAAGGCCGTGATGTTTAGTCAGGCATTATGCCTTATGAAAATTAACCTTTTCCTTAGCATTTTATTGGAATTTTAAGATCAATAAGTAGGACTGCTATGTGTGAACTTAAGCTATCTTAAATATATTAAAAAATCCTGCCTCAGTGTGCCATAAAGTTAACATAACAAATCTGATGACTCCTCTAAGCAAATAGCCTGTATAACCATTTTAAGTACAAGCAGCTTGGTTTCAATTAATAAAAGTGCCAGCATTACCCAACAATTAGAAGGGAGCCAAGTATGCACAGAGTAAAGG
Organism: Anseranas semipalmata; assembly: GCA_013399115.1. NCBI lineage: Eukaryota > Metazoa > Chordata > Aves > Anseriformes > Anseranatidae > Anseranas > Anseranas semipalmata. The sequence goes on from VXAA01006688.1 coordinate 709,694, forward strand.
GAAATGAAACTCCCCATGAAACTTCTCCTTTCACATCCACTAGCAGAACTGAGCCAGGCAGTGCTATTCACTGCTCTTATTCTTCTAACCTCGTGAATTCATAAGAGGCTGAGGGGGGAGACATTTATCAGTTGAACATTTTGTCTATGTCATGAAGCTTTGCATGTTCTTATGATGATTCTTTCCAAGTGTTTTATCAACAACTTAAAAATAACAACAACAACAAACAGTTATTTGGGGGAAGTGGAAGAATCAAAAAACAACACTGCATTTCAAATGGAAGGTTTCGAGTTTTCCTTTCAAAAGGAAAATCTGCCCGCTTGTATGCAAAAATCTACACTTTACGATTTGAACTCGTTTCTCTCAGCACTTTGCACACAGACAGAATAGTCCCTCTTCAGGAGAATTGACAACTGGGGAAGCTTGAGGAATGTCAAACAAACATGCAAAGGAAAAATGAGTTTCTCAGGGTCACACCAAGCAGATGTGGTGTCCAAAGCCTAGGAAAAAAGATGCCGATTTTCTCAGCCACTGCTCTAATCCCTGGACCACGCTTCCACTCCCAACTCAACAACAGACAGATCACATTACTGAGACTCTCCTTCTAGTGTCTCAGTTCAAACACTTTTGAAGACCTCGTTACACACATTACACCGCTATTTATTTCTAGTCCTTACATCTAGAGGACTGATAATTTGAGCTGTCTGGAATCTGCTGTCTGGAATTTAATTGCTGAGCTGCCTACAGCAACATCAACCATAAGATCACTTTAATAGTACTTGGGTAACCTCAATTATTATAGCAGTAAAATGGTTATGCTACTTTGGCCAATCACAGCTATACTCCTGATGTTCGCAAAGATTTGTATTGCTGTAACAAAGTTATTTCCCACCTCAAAGCCAATTATTGTAGTAGGCAGAGTTTAACTGGTTTAGATGCATTGATATTAGGGTTTTGTAAGCACTGCTAACCCACTGAGTAAGCACATACACACAGTGCATGTAGCAAATACGGCTATTCTATGCTGGAGGCTGGTAGACTATGTTACACTATTATGACATCAAGATTAAAGTGAAGTTTTCTTTGCTGAGTCAGGAATTCATCACTTCTACAAGCACAAAAATATACTTCCACACAATGTATACAAATGAGTGAGAAAAATTGTATCAGCAAAAGCAGGAACCATTCCTATACTTGCAGTGTTGGCTGTGCTCAGGTCTCAGTGAACACCGTGTTCTTGATACAAGCATTGAACAGCAGTTACTCTTAGCTACGTCTTTACGCCTGTTCTCTCCCAAACAAGAATCAGTACAGAAACACCTAGGTAGCAGTATGGACCTTGTCATTTTTCCAAACCCTCCACGGATTCAGTGCAGTTCCTCTAGATGCTAACCCTCTGTTCCCCTTGTCTGTTATTTAAGTATGCATATTGTTTAGTACACAGCATGCGCTAGGGCACAGTCCAGAGCTGGATAACTTGTGCCATCCAAACAGGTTTTAAAAGCAGTGATAGTTTCCTTCTTTCTCTGTCCAATGAAAATAAGAAGTTAATTGCTGAACAGCAATGTCAACCCTTTCAACTGTATAACTCATGTTAGAATGCATCTGTCATGTCTTCTCTCTATCTTTCCCTGTCTGATTTTTCCTGTTCTGTTCTCACTTTGTAATTTTCTTTCCTTCCAAAAACACAGCTAGAGACGGAAGGCTACAGAAGACCACATAGGCAGTTAGTAAGTGCCTACCAGTACAAATCTTTTATTAGTGTAATAAAATAAACAGAACTATGCATGCTAGAGGGGTTAGTCCCCTTCCCAAATAATCAGACTGCATTTCACAGCTGTACAATCCCTACACCAGTTGGACTCTTACAAATCTACTTGTCACCACATACTTTAAGAGAGTCCTCCTCTTACACAGGGGTAAACCTGATAACCGAATAAGCAGGTCTGTCTCAGGGCAAGATAGCACTTAAAGGGCTTATCTATGTAGAACTAAGCCTATCTGCTAAGCAAAAAGTTTTTCTCTTCTATTAGTGGCACTGACATAAGACCAAAGTTAACCTCACAAAACGTTGTTAGTAGAGGAAACTGTCATAACAGGAATATAAAATATATGCTGACACTGCCAACCTTACTCCACAATTGTGGCAAAAACACAAGCTGTCTCTACAGGAACTGGGTTTAGCCTCACTGGTGACTAGCAGACTTCCACGTGATGAGTTTGAGACCAGGAATCAGTTAATATAGAAAGGCCATCAGCCTGCTCAAAGATCAAGAAGAAACAGGCTGGAGGGAACAGGAAGGCTCTTGCAGGAAACCCTAGGTCAAGCAAAAGGCCCAGAAAGGAATCCCCTGTATTACCTCAAATATGTGGACAGAAGTACAAATGGGAAAATGTAAAAAGGGCCTTCAGGAGAACGGTATTAGAAAAGAGCAGATATGTATTGGGGAGCAGCAGGAGCGGGACTGCTCCCCAAGCAAGACCTCACAGCTGGAGCACCTGAGCGACAGCGACAGAGCAGAGCCAGCGACAGCCCCCCGCTCAGCAGATGTGGCAAGTGAACAAGCCAGGTGTCAGGTTATTTCAGGAGACCCAAAAAACAACTTAGGAGATGGGGCTGGAAACGGATACCCCACCATGTAGCTCCAACCAGGGCCTGAGCTTGACTGGGGCTGGTGGGCCCTGGCTGGGAGGGCAGCAGTGTGGTGCTGCTCCGAGCTATTCAAGCCCATTGGTGCCCAAAACTCAAGGTCCTGGCCCCTCTGTTTCGATTTTCATTGAAGGTTTTTCTGAGAGACAAATTCATCTCCTAGGATGAGAGCTACCGCTAAAAAAGGCTTCATGCATTCAGTTTGGTTCACTGGTTTACCACAGCCAGAGTTTTAAAATTGAACACATTTCTTTCAATCTGGAATTGCTTTGGCAGAATCTGAACAAATTGCAAGATAAAACATTGCACTATTAAAACCTGACTCAAAAAACATGGATTTTAGTCCACAGATCAGTTAATCACAACCAGAAAAGCCAGATAGGTAACAAGTGTATTGCTCATCTATTACATAAGAGGTGATTAACTGCGGGCCTTTACATACAGACTAGAACTGCTATGAAACTGATATTAACAGAAATCAACTGGGCTAATAATAGAGCTGCATGTTATGCAATGCTAGGAAAGGGATCTAAGAAGAAATGGATAGACTTTAAAAGCAATGAAATCTAAGACAAGTAACTTAGTATGCTTTGTTGGTCCTATATTGAATTTTATAATCTCAAGTTTATTCCTTTTCCTCACAAGATAAAAAATAGGCGCATGTTAATAGCCTGAAATCTCACAACTTTCATTGCCTTGAAGTATGAGCCTGCTCCTTGACAACCTCCCTAATAGTGTTTATAAGCTTCTATCTTCTTCCCCACGGGAAGAATCAGATCTCCAGGTATGAGATCGGACTTGTTGCCTAAGAGCAGATCTTCTCTCCCACAGATCAGTTAATCCTGTCAGTGGCGAGCAGCACTTCAGAGCACATGGAGAACTATTCCGCATGTTGTTTTTACAGGTTCTCTCCTAGCATCAAGAGTAGGCCTGTGCAAAGGATAGAAAGGCAAATCCATGGGCAAAAAGTTAAGTCATGATCTGCAATACACAAATAGTTCAAGTGCTACTTCAAAGATGATTCTGTACCTTCAGTTTTGACTTTATGTTGTTCAGAGTTGTTAAAGAGACTGCAGTGTGCATTGAGTCTCATGTCAAAAATTCAACAGCTGCTTAAAATGAGTTTAAAAAAAGGAAAAAAATTATGAAAAAAATGTAACCATTGCTTCCCTGTTAGGAGAGCAGATAAACGTTTCTAGACTACAGTCTTTCAAAAGATTACTTTATCCCATATGCCCAGTCTTGTCAGATTGATAATCCTCTCTTTGTTAGGTATAAGATAACATCCTCTTACATTGCCAAATTCCAACCCAGCATCATGAGGCTGGAGCTCCTCTCTTGCAGCCTTCAAAGGCTGATTAATGGCAAGAGCAGGTGCAACTCCTACAGGCTTCACTTGATGACGTCCCCCTCTCCCATAACTCTCCTTCCACCACCTCCCCAGATGTTTGTACTAAAAGGCTCCAATATCAACACATCTAAGGTGACTGAATTTTAGATCGAATATACTTCCTGTTCTCAGCTTCACTCAGTTATTTAATTTTTGCCTTCATGTGCTGACATTCTTCTTGCAAGTGTGCTATTCACTTTGATGACACCGTGGGGTCTACACCACTGAAAGAAAATGGTGAGCAAAGACAAGCATTTTCCCTATCCAAACAATCACAGTCTCGGGGATCCTGCCCGCGGCCACGTACAGTAACCTTTACCATGTCCTGGCCCTGACACCAGAATATAGTAGCCAAGCCTGTGCAGAAGGCAACAATTCATAACCAGGCATCAAACATGCAGTCTTCATTGTCAAGACACGTCAGTGAAGGAATTTAAGAGATTTAACAGTTTACAGATAATGCAAAATATGCCTGCAATACACCTAATTCACCTTTGCAAAGAGGAACACCACAACTCTGCAGCCTAAAGACACAGACTGGATCAAACCTGACTGCCAGTGAACATAGTATTGTTTAAGTAAACTTTAATGAAAAATATGTGCCTCAAGCTAAACAGAGGAACCTGGTATCATTCTAAATAAAAGGAATGTTAGGAGTTAAAACAAAGTGAGGTAGATTTCTTTTGGTTATATTTTAAAAACATAAAACAAAGAAATGCAAGAACAGTATCAAACAAATTGTTTCAAAAGAGTAAGAAATCAAGGTACAGTAACAGACAAACTATTTTCCCATGGAAAAAACAAGCAAATCAAAAAGACAAAGAGTTTTCGGTGAAGTGTTGCATGACAAAATTTAGGGGAGCAGTATTTCATTTGTGCTTTGTAAATTAATGTACTGCAAACAAAAGATTTGACTCCATTACAATTTTTCCCCAAAACCGAGTAGCCTGCAGAAACAGCGTTTGTCTAGTTAAGAGGACTAATGGAAAGAAAATGAGGAGCCAGAGTAAAACAACAACAAAATGAGTCAATTGAAGCATGAAAAGTTCGATAAGACAAATATTGATATTATAGACTGGCAAAAAGAATTAACTTGAGCTCATATCAGCTATTTTCAGCCTCATGTATGATTCTAGCCCCTTAGTCCACACACTGGTGTTTGTAGCCTTGATTGTGCACACAGGCTCTGTTAACATTAACTCTTTACTCTATGAACTCCTATTAATTTCAACAGGACATTCATCCCTACAGATGTAATATTCTGGCAATAAAGATTGCAATTCAGAGTCCTGGAGTTCTGATGAGTTCAATAACTTATGTATTAAGTTCAGGAGTGGTATATTTCTTTGCAGGATTGGGATCCAATATTAAAATCTCTTCACGAAAGAGACAGTTTCTTCCTGTGTTTTTATACGAGAGCCTCAGTCTTTATTGCAGCTTTTATGAGATGCTATAATTCAAAACTCAACTCCCCTAGATTGCTGCCTTTTCTTTCTTCTTTCTCCTTTGCATTTCACTTCACGTGCCCTGCACAATCTACAACTAATATGAAAGACTGTGTTTGCCAAAATAAAGGAAAACAAACAAACATCCTTCTCTGCAGTGGCCACCTTTTCCACCTGTAAAGCCATTGATCCAATGATATTTTTTCACATCCAGTCCTCCAGATTTATTCTTGAAAAAAAGATAACCAGTCAGAAGAGTTATCACCTTGTCTCCTTGTGGAAATGCATTGCCACCAGAGCCACAATTCATACAGTGAATATCAAGGCCAGCAGTGGAATATCTATGAAAGTAAGAGGTAGGAACATTTCACTTGATGATGAAACAAAACAAAACAAAACACACACACACACACAAAAAAACACACAACAAAATCCTATTATGTGTTTCTTGCTGAGATGTTTTTCTCTATTAATATTGTTCCAAAAGCAGTTGGAGTACATGTTGTTCATGGCTGCATAATGAAACAAATCAGAGAACAACTGCACCCTTCTACTGCTGTTATTCATCCATAACTTACATGAATCTTTGGTCTTTATAGGTCACCATGTTTCAGCAATCAGCAGTGTGCTATTTGTTGAATGTTTGTTTCAAATGGAAACAGCTAAACCAAAATCAATAGAAAAAAGTCTTGTCTTTGATGTAGTTCCATACATTTGTTATGCTGCAAGGACTAAAGCTGCTAGACCTAGCTGATGTTAATGGATTGGTTGAATTGTTTTTTAGGTGGAAGGAACAATTCAATCCCTGTAGACATGGCCACAAATGGCCATGGACACAAATGCTTTAGAGATGCCACATTTTTTGAGCTATTTAGTTGCCTAAAGAAAAATCAGGTATGTTCTAGAACTGTTTTTCAAAAGCCCATTTAAAATTCTAGTTTGGGTTGCCAAAAAAATGAGCTAGCTCATCTGGTCAGATGAAAGCTGGCCTATACTTTTCAAGAGAACCATTGTTCCAGAGAAAAAATTCACACGTGAGTCAACTAAAAAATACAGATATTTGTGGCAAATTCAAATTCTTTTCACCCAGATATATATTGAAAAGGGTACAATTTAATTCATATCCCCCCCCCCAAAAAAAAAAA
>VXAA01006688.1:716341-854470 GCA_013399115.1 Anseranas semipalmata
AAAAAAAAAGTTATCTTAAAATGAAGGCATTTGCTTTTTAAAATCAGTGTAAAAAATCAAATATGTGTTTCAGGTTTTGTAAAACTTTTTTCTCTCAGTTTGTGATTTAAGCAGTCACTAAACCAATCCACTGATTTTAAGTGACAGGTTAGAAAGCTGTTTTTGTTCCTTTTGTGTTTCAGGGAGAAGGCCTAAAGAAATAGTTGAGACTGAGATCCAGAGATGAGACAAAGCGAGATCTTCCAAGCCTGACTGTTAATCACAGTGTCAAACTGGGGTACCTCAGCAGGAAGCCTTCCTGATTGTTCTTTCCTTCTATGATGAGAAGAACAGCAGCCCGTACTGTCTGTGGAAATTAATGTGACTGTATCTGATTAGTAGATATCTGATTGTGGAGACAACATTGGAGGAAGGCTAAGAGCAGGAATAGGCAACACTATCTGACTTTGAATCTCATTGCTGTCTGGAACAAAATCCTACAAATTTGACTTTTCCTGAGAATGGGAGTAGAATCCAGGAGGCCTAGGAAACAGGTTAGGTTTCATTGGACTGTTGCCTGCAATCAGAGGTCGAAATGTAGGAATTTCTACCAAAGTTTTTCAGGTTTAGAAACTGTAAAAATCCAAAGGTAAGTGGGAACACCCCCACTTTGATGGAATATTTTCGACCAGCTTGGTGCTGGCAGTGGTGGGGGCTGGCAGCCAAGCACTCACCAGCCACTCACTCCATCCCTCGCCACTGCCAGCAGGAAGAACGGGAGCAGCAGCGCTCCAGGGCTTAAAGACAGGGAAACCTCTTACCAATTACATCATGGGCAACACTGACTTGACTTGGGGAATTTAATATAATTTATTGCCGATTGAAATAAATATTTGAGTACCGATTTGAATATTGGGAAACAAAAACACAGAAGAAGCAAATATTTACAAACATAGGGAGATCACCTTTCCTCCCCCTTTGTGAGGCTCAACTCCACTCCAGACTTCTCTCCTTCACCATTGTTATTGCTGAAGGTTTCACTCAGTCCTTTCCATAAGGCAATGGGTGGCAGCACAAAGCAAGGGGTGTCTGCAGTAAGGGCGCAGCGGCTTCTCTCAGCAGAGAAACCTCTTCCTCATGCCTTTCCCCTGCTGCCCCATGGTCCTGCATGGGCTGCAGGGGAACCTCGTGCCCAGAGCCCCTCCTGCCCTCCTCCTCCTCAGGCCCGGCTGCTGCAGGGCTGCTCCTCACACCTTCCCCTCAGCGCCAGGCCCCGCTCTGCCTGTTCTGAACTCTGTGTCCCAGCGGCAGCACCCGCGGCACTGAGGGGCTCAGCTGGGCCCTGCGGCGGGGCCTGGAGCCGGCTGGAACTGGCTGTGTCCGGCACGGGGCAGCCCCGGCCTCGCCTCACAGAGCCCCACTGCCAGCACCGCCACACGGGCACGCAGCATACCTGCAACTAATTTTAGCCCTGAAGGCTGTTCAACTTCCAAATGGTTCTTAAGTGCACTGATATTGTAACTACATCATGGCAGACCTAAGCTGTCAAAGAATACAACCAAAATATTAGCCAGTTTGTTTCTGTCATAACACACACATTTTTTCAGTGCAAAAGGAATTCAATGCTTGGGAACCTGTAATCTTTTCAAAGGCAGAAGAGCTTCTGTCACACATCATTATGAGGTGTGTAAAACACACACACACTCACAAGCAAACAAACAAACCACTACCACCACACACAAAAACCCCAGCAAGCTGTGTAGGCTTTCCTGGAGGAAAGAAATTATAATTCACACAAGTGGCATAATTGCATATAATATGGAACCACAGGAAATAACTACTTTGCCATGTTCATCCATTCTGAAAAGAGAAAATGGAAGTCACTCAAGCTAATCCTTTTTAGACTTGCACAGACTGCCTCCTGTTACAGCGGCTCTGGTTTTGTACTGCCAGCTGCGAGCCCTGCTAAACTACCTCCTTGAAAGCTGGCTTTAATTCGGACACATGGAGCCTGTGCACACTATTACAAATGAAGAATGGCCTCCCTGCACATGCCTGCTGCACTCACTGTGCTGCATGCAGCTTTCAGATGGCTGAAAATATTTTCTCTCCAATGTGTGAACCACTTGCAGTTTCTTGGAAGGGAACACCACAGAAGTATGTAAAATAATGGATGGTTTAGTTAAAGTTGATTAGACTCCCCTGTTCGTCCTGAAAAATAATCCCAGAAACATGGGGAAACTCCTTCCACTCCCTTCCACAGAATTACATTTAATAAAATCACAGGATGTTTGAAGGCACAGGTTCTGAATAGTATTTGCATTCCCATAATTAGTTTCACTGATGTCAAGGGGCTACCAAGGGGGCTACCCAGAAAGACTGAAAGTTATACAGCTTTCTGTGCCAAATCTTAAGAGGTAGTCAGCAAGCACAGAAATCAAGTAACTAAAAAGCATAAGAAAGTCTTTCAAATATTGCCATTACTGTTTTTGTTAATGATATACAGAGGTATTTGAGGTACTTAAATATCTCTTACTATGGTTGATTAGTATAACAAAACCAAAGAAATAGTCACTCTCCCCAAAGACCCCACTGATGTTTTCCAGTGACTTCCAAATGTCCATTGGAGAAGTCCAGAAACATAACTATTGTGCAGGAAAATAACCTTTCCAAAAAAAGTTAAGACGAACAGTTGAAGAATTCATGATTTGAGTTTGTTTACACAAACCTATGATTTATAATAAAATCAAAAAGAAGTGGTTAGATCTTAACAGCCCCATGCTTTCTCAATAATGATAAGCCACATCTGATAAAAATAATTTCTCTACACACAAAGTCAGAAAAACAGCCAAGAAAAAATTAATGTTTTGTACCCATAGGAAAAACAAGAAAAAAAATAACTGAATCCCAGATGGTTGAGAAACAATAATATGATTGTATTGCAGATCATTTGCAACACTAATAAAAATGGTTCATTTGGGCAATAGCTGTTTCAAAAATAAAGCTTATTGAAAGAGTTAAGATGACCAAATAATGTTGTTTTTTCTATTTTTGGACCACACAGCTGTCCATTTGAAACTCCATCTGAAAAATGTTCACTTGCAGTTGTTCACAGCTAACACATCATCAAAATCCTAATCAGCAGATCAAGACATCATTGAAACTTTAAACATAAAGCACCAGGGAACGCAACTGCAGCATAAAAAAACATGCAGGAGAAGATAAACCTCACTCCCTTAAGAGACTTTATTTTTTGGAAGTCCCTTGAGAGGTTGTTTAATACAAGCTTCAGTGCATTTATCACTTTGAAGAGGATTTCACTTTTAATTTTCTAACTCTAGAGGTGCAGCTTTTTTAAAAGCCGTGGATGTTCTTGCTTAGCTATCTGCTCTGCTACATATTTCATACAGAAATTTTGACTTTGCTACAGCTTCAAACCCTTTAAAAATCCTACGAGACTCAAGTGCTAATTCATACTGCATGATCTGAAAGAACAACTGGTTCACAGATGGAAAGGTAGATCCATCAGAACCTGGATTTTTATGATCTCTACTAACTGATGCACACTGTTTTTCTTATTTGTGGAAAGAACAAGCCAGTCTGTGTGCACACACCAAATAAAGGCTACTCTATAAGCTACCCTACGTGCTATAACAGCTATGTCCATCACCAAGTGGTTCCTACCTAGGAGCCGGCAAATTTCCATCTTTCCTTTCTACTCCTCATTTTTTCCTCATGGCAGCAGCAAGGAATAAAGCAGCACTTCAGGCACCGCCTAGTGCAAGGAATGCCCCTCTGGAGGTGGAGCAATCACATTATGGACAGTAACAAGCCAGAGCTTCCAGTGGTTACATTAACATGTTTTACTTGGCAAGTGAGCTTGCTCAGGATCACACAGTTAGTTACTATGGATCACAGAAGTCATTAATGCCAATTAAGCTCAAGTCTGAATTCAGATGATATCATCTTGAATTAAGAGGGTAATAGAAGTTAATTATTGAATCATAATATAATTTAGAGTGGAGGGGATCCTCAGGAGCCCTTATGGTCCAATCTCCTGTTTCACTGTTGGATCAAGTTGCTCAGCTTTGTTCCAGTTAAATTTTGAGCTTCTCCAAGGATGGAGATTTGTTTTATAAGTTTACTGCAAACCTTAATGAAGTACAAACTTGTGTATAAACACAAGAGAGATTTTGATTAGAACGTCTTTTCTACGTAGTAACATTGGTAGAAGATTTGAATCTATCCCATACTGTGCTTTATGTGTCTGTATTGACCTTTAAGTAACTTATTGTATGTTTTGAAGTTTTTCAGCTTTGATGTCTACCGTTTTGAAATCATATACAGATTTGACGGATTTTCTCTATTTAACTTTTACAAAAATTAAAGTTTTACTACTATTGCATGTATCATAGAGATCTGTTTTTCTTTTAAAACTAACCGTCAGTCGGGTAAAACTGATAAGAGTTACTGATAAGAGAGTGATCTTTCTTTGCAAAATGATTTTGCAGGCAAAGAAACACAAATCGTCTGCCATGCACACAAGCCTGTTTACCAGAAAATGGAAGAATGTTCTATTGAAGCTGCATAGAAACGATCCTATTATATGTGAACCGTTTAGAGCACAGTGGCTTCCTAACAATTAGAGCTTTATGTGTTTCATTCACAGCTTATATAAAAATTCTCAATAGACTCTATTTGCCCTCTCCTTCTCCCATAGAAAGTTTGAAAAGACATCAGTAAAGATCCTTTATGGCATCTAATTTATTCTCTTGAAATTACCTGCAATTCCTTAGTAAAAGAGACATTTTTAAATGAATTATCTCTCTGCCAACTACAACCTCTCTCATCATGTGCTGGCTCTGCAAGAGCACCAACATGACAACTTCTCCTAGTTAGGAGGAAAGGCAATTTATTTTTTCTTATGGCAGTTAGATTTTGTTTTTAAATTCACAAGTCAGCCTTGTGAACTGTATTCAGAATTCAGGTAGAAGTGCTTTGGTTGAAAGTCCTGTGTAAAATACCTTTGAAGACCACAGAAGTGTGGAAATAGGGAGATGGTGGTGATCTCTCTCACACAAAGCAGCTAATTACATGATCATCTTGAACTCTCTGAAGTCAATTACTGTAATTACTACAAGCTATTGTGTTGTCATATTTCATTTGGAACAAAATGGTAGCATGAGAGAAAACTGCCAAATATGGTGTTCCAGACTTTGTTCATTTTATAGAAATGTGTTTAGAATGAAAGCTTCTGTCAACCCCAATCAAGTGTTCCTGAACTCAGGCGGCATAGTCCCTTGTTACAATACTCCCTGCTAATGTAAACCACTGTAAAATGTAATAAGATTAAATAGAGGGAGAAGGCTCAACATCAGCATTTAAAACAAAGCCCCAGCAGTGCAGAGGATATGCAAGAAGTGTCAGCACTGTCCGGGAGGCAGTCTGAAAACCCATTTCACTTTCCTCCCTAATCCCGTTGCACCAAGCAGAACAGCTATTCACAGTGTGATCTTGCATGTTCTGTTTTCATTTGCTTGTGCTGCATGCCCTGTGTAAACCAGGAGATACTCAGCAATCACTTTAGGTAACTGATGATCCCCCCCAAAATCACATCTGGATAAAAACTTTTCGTCTTCAAGAGATTTTAAGGAGTTTGCTTGGCTTAAACCATAGCTTGAATAACAAAAACATTATAATACAAGGTTAACTTTAACTTCATCCTGATGGAACTATTTATCTGCCACACAAAGATATGTATATTCTCTGTGGACTGCTTTTTTTAAGGGCATATACACAAGCTATTTTCTCACTACAGTGAGGATGTCTAAATAAATCTCTTACTGGCAAGTAATAGGAAATATTTCAGCTCCAGATGACTACACACAACTATTTCCTAACCTTCAGGAAAACCAGTGAATATCTAAAAGTATTAGCACTTCTAAAAGAACAAAATAGAGACAGATTTACAAAACACAGTGGTAAAAACCTCTGCATTAGCACTCAGTTCCAACTTCATGAAATGCAAAATCTAATACTTGTTACCACACAAAATGTGCTACACTGTATTGTGATTCTGCATTTTGCTTCCTCAAAAACAGGACACAGATTGTGATATAGGCAGTAATTTTACCATGCTTTAAGGTGACATAAATATTTAAGCTTCTCTTCTGTAACTCCCTATATCAGGAAAGGCTGAGCAGATTCTCCAAGGACTAATACTGAAACAGATACTGAACTGTGAGCCATGCTTAGAGATGTACAAGTTGCATTTTGTTTTTAATACAACTGTGGTCACTAGAAATCTGCTGGGTCCGTACACATGGGGCGTAGCAAACATTCTTTCAAAAACTGTTGTAAAGAGCATCCTGTATACCCCATCAATCCTTTTAAGGGCCAGCCCTCATTCAATTACAACATGATGTCATAGCTTTTGAGGAAAACCAGGATAACTGTGCTTCTGATTGGCACACTGTCTGCTAAGAGAGAGCCTTGTATTTGAAGTGATTCACCTTCAGCATGTCAGGTGCCCATTACAGGAGTCAATGCAAGGGGAGAAGAGGGCTTAAACCCTTCTGTCACAGTTCACTTCTTAGCCCCTTTCCTCATGAAGCCAATGTGCAGCAGATATGTCAGACAGGAATGATAAGGTAGTAGATAATAGTAGGGCTTAGGTAATAGATGGCATTCTCCAAGACTAATGAAGAACATTGTTTTGTAAGGAATTATAGAGAAAAAAAACTCAAAATTGTTAGGGGATTTTTTCTGTTGGCTTCAAGCAATTCAGGATTTCATGCTTAAGGTCTAAAAGTTAGTATTAAACATTAAAAAAAAAACAACACACAAGAAACAGAACCATTGCAAATTAACATATACTGTCTGTAATCTCAGAATGAGGTTTTACGGAACATTACATCCTCACTTTGATTAGTTGCAAATATGCAACTCTCCATACACAAAAGGCTTAAACTGAGAACTTCTGTCATGAAGGCTTTCACTGTAGCACTACTTTCCTTAGTAGGCAGCGTTACTACTTTTTCTAAGAAAAGTCAGGAACTTACACAATCTGTGTACACCTTTTTATGCTACTGGCTGATGAGGCAGGCAGTGGAAGGGCTACTTTTTGTCATTTTTGTCCTTTTTCTTATCAGTTTATTTTGAGATTAACTCTGACTCAACAGTGAAGAGAGCTTATGGACAGATGAAGGACAATGCAACTCTTTCCTACTATTATGGGTGATAAAATAAGTTCTCATTCCAAAATGTTAAATGTATTCCATGTTCTCACAATGCCTATTTAATAGTTTTGGGACTGTGTGTGTGTTTCCCTTAGAGGAGAAAAGCAGAATGCACTTCATCATTTTTTTTTCTCCTCCTGGATCTAATTATTCTCTAATTTAAATGCAAAGGCCAATCCAGGTTGTTCCTGAGACACTGTGGGACTCTATTAGGATCTTTTACATTAAGACTTTTTATGATAACGATTATATGATAAAGAGCATCTGGAGTCTAACACACTATTAACACTATTTCTTAAAGGTGCAACCCAATTTTCCCCCAATTTAACATTCAACTTCTCTGTGCTTACACAGTCTAGCTTAAGGGAAGAGAATATTTTCTTCCAAGTACACTATATCAGTTATTACAAACAGAGAGCATCAGAAAAACCTGGTGCAGGGAAAGTAAGACTAGTTTTGCATTTACAAGAAACAAAGTCGTTCATCTTCAGGCTTTATTTAGTTAAGTCCATACGGTTGTGTTATCTTCTACACAGAAATGATCTGTGTTTTGCTTATGCCATTTGAAAAATAACAGCATTAATGATTTGAAAACAACCCCAGTCAAACAGAATACCTTCTGCTACACATGCTATAACACAGTATTACAGAATACTACATTACACCCCTTCATAAAACTTCCATGCTGAAAAATTGGACATGGTCTAGAATTGTATTAATTTGTAATATTAATCAGGTTGTGTCATTCTTTGTGCAAATCCTCTAGCTGTTCTCATGTTTGAATGATGAAAACTAAACTCACCTGCTAATTCAGAAATCACATAAGCAGGTAGAACATGCTAAATATAAGGTTCTATTTTTACACACCAGTTTCCCTAGAATTTAAGACTTCAAAGATTGCACTTTGTACCTCAGTAACACAGCTTGGGCTTTCATTCTACTTGAATGTATAACAATTCAATAGAAATAGATTCAGTGAGATTAAGAATAATCTGGTTTAGTTTTTAGATTTTTTTTTAATAAGTGGAAAAAAAAAGTAGAAGTATGATAATATATTTATGATCTTCACACACAAATAGTTTACAGATAAAGAAATAAAACATTAAAAGCAGGCAATGAGAGGCAAAACCAGCAATTTTGATCTGTGATGTTTAAAGTCCAAAAGGTTCATTGACTTATCCACAATTTACTTCTTATAATTCTCTCAAATGTTGCATGTCATTGCTCAGATATCTATGGATGTATGTGCCCAATTAACAGAGACTAACACCCATAAGATTAGATTTTGAAAGATCCAACTTCAAAAAGGGTTTGAAACCCACATTTTTTACTCCAGATAGTTGAAAAGGGCTAACTCCATTTCTTACTCTTTTTTTCATGTATAGTAAGAACTTTTTGTTATTCTTTTTGATAAAATATTAAACATATACATGAAGGAAAGGATCAGGAATATGAGAATGCTTTAAGAATTTTTTTCTAATGGTTAGATTATACAACTTTAATCATCTTTATTATACTACCACATGACTGCAACTGCACTATGTCTGTAAGGAAAGTAGCAGGCTAAAACAACAACAAAGCCACCTTGGATTTCTACGTAGGCTAAGCTATTTGTTCTGATGTTTCATATGCGGTCTTTTTGCTTTACCAATGAGCTGATAACGTTCACACCTACGCAGCGTCTGTTATATCACCATAAATTTATCACAAACAGAAAGTTGCCATTAATTACTGACTGAATACAGAGTCCATATAATAATGTGAAGTATTTTTCTGTGTTACTGTAACTGAGATGAGCTCAGTAGCCCACAGGCTACATAATGAGAAGAAAGACACTTTCCAATCTGAGATATAGTTTCAATCTATAATTAATGCACACATAAATGCCTCATTATTTCTGCACAGACTTGCAGAAGGGACATTTTAACTGCACATTTTTAACCAAATAAGACCTATTAGTCAGCGAATTGAAGCACAATATCAAGAAACTTCTGTCCTCAGTGTTCTTGAACTGGAAAAGCTTATCAAAGCCTCTCCTAACAAAGAAAACCAATGAGTTGAGTACTTATAACCATGAAAACATAAAATGTTAATTAACCTATGGTGCATTTTCTAATTCTCTTAGCATTGGACTAGCTAATTCACATGGTCTCAGATTCATTTTCTATGTTTTCACCTGTTCTTTTTTTTTGTGAATAAAACCAATAATATCAATTTTGAGTATTTTTCTAATGCTACTTTGTGAAGCAGCTCACACGCCTACTGAGGAATTACGCATAACTGAGGATGAGTGAGACAAGTGATCCATTAGGAATGATTATAAAGGAAAGGAGAGTTAGTACATGAGACTGTGAACTATAAAAGATTACTAAAAATGTAAAATTCAGTACTAAAGACTTGATATAATTTGACTGAAATCAGCAGAATAAATATAATCAGTTTCTAGGTCTAAACTATTTACTCAGCTTAGAGTATTTCCATACAAAGGTAGTGATATGAAAAAAAAAAAGTGGCGTGACAATATCTGACCATCATTTGGATAGATTGTCCTGGTTATTCTCTGGAGAAATTAATATAGCCTCAAGACAAACAAGAGTGTTCTAATTTAATTATAAGTATTTTTTTGCTTTCCAAATGCAGAGCAGGCAGTTATATGTGAGTATATAAAACCAATATCCAAAGCTTCATTGCTACTTAAAAAACAAGGATGGAATGGTCCTCTGGAAAAAAGAAAAAAAAATGTATCTTTTTTATACCTTTCCAATCCAATTCTTCATGCCACTAGATTTCAGAACAAAGATAAGTGTCCTTCAGGAGCTTGTTTTAACATATAACTAAATTGAAGTGTCAGGGTTATAAGCAGACCAAGGGCCAGCATTATTAGTTTTATTTTCAGTTAAATCGCTTTCTTGATAGGATTTCATGACACTCTGGAAACTTGTTTTCTCAGATCTGTTTTAAATGTGCCTGGCTTGTTCATTAGAATATATACATAAACCAATTCACTGACTTTTTTTTTTTTAAAGGAAGAAACTAGAAAAAGTAATTGTTCCATGATTTATACCATACTATTAGAAAGGTGATCAGACTTTAGGAAAGTAAACTTCAACTTCATAGTGCCAAGCATCTGAAAGATTTTATCATATGATTATATTCTCAGGCAGACAGATAATTTTCGATCTTCTACTTGAAATGCTCATTATTTTGAACTGTGTCTTCTTCAACAGTTGCCCATTGTTGCATACAGTAAACTGCAAGGTCTTCTAATTTGAGAACCAATTGTCAATGCTTTTGAGCAATTTTAAGGAGTTGTTTTTGTTTCTTCAATTTAGTCCTGCCTATTGAGGGAAGAACCACAAAACTTAGAGAATCATTTCTCAAAGCCATAAGAAGCCAAGTAAATTATGGTACATTACCCATCACTGAAAAGTACAGTAATATGTGAAGCTTCTAGCAAGGGACTCTCAGAGTCTAGTATATCCTTCAGAGAATGAGGGAAATCTGCATTACAATATGACGCATGATTGACTGGGGACTGCCAGTCAAAATGATGACATTATCTGCCAATCAAGGTAAGAGGCATTTAAAACAGAAACCTTCTTCCAATCACATGCCAGTTCCATTAGGAGTGGGGCTTGTGATATGCTTAATCTTTGCAGTGCCCTATACAAGGCAATCTCTAAGTTTTGTCATTTCTGACAGTTTTGCAACTGTACATGGCATATGTGCAGACTTCTAGGTCATAAATAGGTCAAATTCAAGATGTATGCTTCGTGTTCAACTACAGCGAGGGGCTAAATCTCAGTCCATGTTTAAGAAGTGATTATCCTACATGGAATTTGGAGCCAAAAGAATTTCTTCATTTTTTTCCTAGTCACCAGGTGATTTTGCAGGAGCAGACCACAGAAGTACACGACAATACATCTCTAGTTTTCCCGTCTCCATATCCCTTCACAGCTCACAGAAGCCTAGGAAAATGACAATAAACTCTAGGACAAGAGCCTTAGCTGTTAGGACCAAAAAGGATCGTTAGACCATCTAGTCTGACTTCTTATAAGCCAGGACAAATACTTTCCCCAATTACTCATGCACTGGAGTTTGATAACTTTTGTTTGATTGGTTCTGTGCTACAGTGACTGCAAAATCGTAGATTCAGCTGATTTAATGGGCAGAACAAGCTATATGCCTATGAAACTTGGTAGTGACCTGTTAGAGTTGGACAGCTAAACTATCGCATGATTTCACACGTCTTGATAATTTTCCAGTGCATCCCAGTTCTTCAGTTCACAAGTGAACAAGCCAAGCACATTTTTCATGGGCTGATCATTACTTCCACAAGAGCTTCTCCCTTCTGTGAGTGATTGTGACACAATGACAGTGACGTTACATGTCTCCTGTCTTCCAAACAGACATCTTTTAGAAAAGCAGAAGGTGCTGAATGAGGAGGTAGCAAGTCATACATGTGTGAAGAACACTTCAGGAGTCAACTAGGCTAAAGGGGGAGAAATAAGAAGGGTTTGGATTTGGATGCAGAACCAAATGCAGAGAAAATTGTACTGGGAAGAAGATTTATTCAAAGGCACAATGCAAAATATCCAGCAGTTTGGGAAAGAAATCTTATAGCCATTTAAAGCTCCCAAGAGAAACTAGATGTTTCTGAAACTGGAATTCTGCTAGGACCACAAAGTAAATGTTACTACTAGAAAGGCAAACATCTTTTGACATGTTGCTAAAAATGCCAGTGGGATGAAGCAGCTTTGGTTAGTGGCAATACAAATCATTATATTTTCATTTCTTACTACCTGTGGTTACAACAGTATATGACAAATGCTTAATGATTCTTTTAAAAAAACTAGTTTAACCTACCTGCATAGCGCTTATAAACAAAGCATGGCTTCTATTTATAAAGACCAACTTGGTAAAGATTTAAGCAATATTTATGCTAAGGTGTGTTTCTGTAGCTGGTGAAGGCCACTTCATTACTCAGACCCATTCTTATTGTCCTATAATACTATAAGCACTACTCCACCTCTTAATGATGCTACAGTCAGCCATGCCATTGTTTGGACTACTCTTATATTAAACCATAAAGTACAAGACCATTTTTGTGTATTGAAATATAAAATTGTTCTTTGTATGTTGCTTATTCAATTTAAAAATAAACGTAAACCAGGTTAGAATAGCTTAACGTACTCATTTATTTTTTGGTTTGGTAGTTATTTTCATGGTTAAGACTTCTATTTCAGATTAGCACACAAGAGCTGACTATTATGCAGTCTGTGCACTACAACAGTTGGGGCACAATTTTTTTTAGTATGGTCAGCCGATGTCCAGCACACAAGAAACTGTTGCACATTTTCTAGTCTTATGCAATGAAAGTATGAGGGTGTATAATTTAGTACTTTTCAATTCCAATGGTAAAAAACAACAACAACAACAAAAAACTTAAGTAGCAGCAATCATGTAAAGAAAATACTTGCAAAGAGTAAAGTTTCCTATACATTATGCTCAGGGCTTTAGACACAATAGATGAAGACAGGTATGACCGATAAGAGCTAAATATCAGACATCCTAAATACTTTCATTTAGCATGTCTGGGAAAAAAACATACTCCATGTTCATGATCTTCGTTTCTTCAGTGAAACTAACAGTCGGTTCACCCAATGGCATAGCAGCTATTTACCTTTCCTTCATGGAAAGAGTATCTGACAAGTTCTCCCACAGCTGCACAGCTGCTTCTCAGCTGTCTCTAACCAAGAAGCTAGAGTGGCACTGAGGACTAATGGAAAAAACATATGGTCAGGTACCTGTTATTACAGCTACAGAGCTCTCCTACAGAAATCTGACATCCAAGAAATCCAAAGTTCACTCCAGGTACTGAAAAAAGAACTGTAACAGAAGAACTTGTCCTGTACAAAGTAGATGGATAATACTAGAGCAATGGGGAGTGGAAAATTAAAGAGGACAGCAGAAGACTTTCCTGGAAGGTGTAGTGAAGAGCAAAATCTTTGAAAAAGATGTGGAAAAAATCCTGCCAGAAAGGGAAAAAACAGTTCTGTGACAAAGGGGATAGAAGAAGAGTCACCAAAAATGCTTGAACCAATTTCTCAGGGTTAACAGACCATATCTGGGAAACAAAGACTTACGTGCGTCTTGGACAATCTGCATTACAAAACCAAAGGAAAATAGAGCTGGATGGGATGTCATGTCATGCTGCAAACATACCACTTTTCCCTGACATCTTCTTTGCCTTAAGGACGTCTACTGAGGGAGAGTCCCTGACTGATAACCTATTCCACTGCATCATTATCTTAAACATTAGGGGGCTTTTCCTAGCAGCTGGACTCAAACTTGTAAAAATTTACTTTTTGCCATTCAAGTAGAAAACAGACTATTCCTTTCTTCTTTGCAGCAGCTTGCTATGTATTTGAACATTGTCCTGATGTCCTCTTCAGTCCAAACAGTTAGAAATCAATAAACCCTTGCCTTTTCAAACAGATATATATGTAATTTAGCATTCTGCTGCAGTATATATGGCCTAACAAATAATAGAGAGATTTGCCCAGCAGTGTTTACCTTGTGATTCTGCAGTGATATGCTGTCCTCATACCCTTTGGGCTGTGTTGTTTTATTGTGGTATTAAGTATGTAACTCATAATTACAGACAGTAAGGGCTACGGACTGTTGTAGAGCAGGCAAATGCAGCATTAAGCTTGATGCCTCTCTCCCAGCACCCCAGTGCTTGGCACAAAAGTAGAGAGCGCTGGACAGCCACATCTTCCCCCACACACTGTTTAAGTGGGTCTGTAATCAGGGCTTTTCAGAATGCTGTAACAAGCGTGAACACAATGAGCTCTGGCATGTTTGGGGATGCTACAACTCACGTGGCGAAACAGGAGGGACAGTATTTCATCTGTGATAGTCACAGGATCGCGGACAGGAATTGTTCCTGAAGAAATCCTTCTCCCTCATAGCACAGGTACATAAGTGACCATAGGAGGAAACAAGCTGTAAAGGTTCAATTCCTATTATTCTATACAATGGGGACACTATAAACAGGAATGGTTCTCACCATTACTGATACAGAACAAGATGCTAAAACCACCTGGTGCCAGGGCTACCTGGAGGCGTCTGTGATACCATCCTGTGCTCAGCTATTAGCTGCCCTTCATATCTTGACTCCAGAGTATCTCTGTCCCATCCCTTTGTCTGAGCACACAGAACGAAACTGAAAGGTCTGTTCTGCTCACCCAGAGCAAGGGCTAAAAGCCAGCCACATCCCTCCTTCCCCTTCTCTACCCACTGCCTGCTCCCCCAGGGCCGCAGCACTTCTCCCGCCTCCAGGAACATGAGGGAATGGAGCCAGCACACATAGCAGGAGGGTGGAAGCCGTGATTCCTGAAGGGTGGCTGTACTGAGGTGGCACCAAAATCACAAAGTTTCAAATGCTTTACCCACTATTACCCAATCACCTTCTGTTGCTTCTGTTTTAACAGCAAGAATTTTTCAAACCACCCCATGGTTAGAATATTCCCAGAGCTTATGGAATTACTGAAAATTTCTCTGAACAAGTGCCAGTACTACTGGCTTATTCATCCTTCTGATTTGACAAGTATTCAACAAAAACTTATTATCAAAACCAAAACTTGTTTTTATCTTTTTGTATTTTGCATCTAAAAATTTCATTAAAATAGCATTTGTTTTACTTCTCACGCTTATCTGCTCTTTTGCTTTAGATTTTATTTCACTTTCATCTTCTATGGAGATGGACTTTAAAACATGGTCTGAGCTAAAATTTAATATGCACAATAAAATTTAGTATGTAGCTGAACAAAAAGTCACTGCACCAAAAATGGTCCAGTCCAGTAGTTTTCTAAATGATGTAGGAGAAAAATAATGGGGCAGAGTAGCAGAAGCCTGACCCTATTCCCATAAGACTGTAAGATTTATCACCTACATAAGCAGAATGCTACAGAAAAGAGATCTATTGACCACAGCAATAACTCATAGCCCAGTAAAGCTAGCTGAGACGCTAGTCTGGTATTTGCTGATAGTACCTTTATTATGTGGTACTCAGAATCTTTTTAAATAGCCTTGCTCAACAAGCTACTGTTTTTAATATTACGCACCACCTACTCTTTTTTTAGACTGGCCACTTATTTACAGTACTGTTATTCAGGGGGCAGGGGTGGGAGAGCTGTGGGGATTGATAGTAGTTGGGATTTACAGTTTGACTCAAAAACTGTGCTGCCTCAGTGCTCGTGGATTTGGGGAGAGGGGGAGCTATAGGCACATGCTATAACAAGTATTACTCAAACAGAAATATGTTTGCATAATACTTTCTATTTGAATAGAATATTTACTGGGAAAATGAAAAATAATAATAAAAAAAAAGCCAGAAAACTGCTATTACTTGAAATTCATTGACTGAAGTTTCTCTGTTTTGGTTACATGCAGGGAGCTGCTCAGCTGGCAGTCTGTTTTGCAGAGCATTTCTTCAAGGGCTTGGATAGCTAGGGTACAAGGTCCTTCAGAAGTCTCCCAGTACAAGAGGATGGACGCAGGGGCACTGTCCTTTTCCCGTGAGCTTGTGTCAGGTCCCTGAGTGCAACCCTTCCTCCGGGGGTGCTCAAGGCCAACACCGCCAGGGTACCTCTGGATGCTGTGAAAAGAGCTGTGAGAAGCATGGGCTGGGCCCCATTTGCTTGGGAGCTGCATTTAATTCCAGCTGTCAGCCCTTGGTCTTTGCCTGAGCCACGCTGCAGCCATGCCTGTGCCTGGATGTGCACCTTGCTGATCCGGACCCTGACCCCAGCCCATGGGCTTGACTTCCTGCCTGGAGCTCAGATCTATCTCTCGACCAAAATATTTCTTTTCAGTGACCTTTAACTAAAATATAGCTATTTTAGCCCACCAAGAGAGCCCCAAATATTCACAATGAGGAAATAGCCTTAGTGTTTTTCCCTTCCCCACTTTCACAACCTTCATGTCAGACATGCTTCTGTATCCTTTCAGGATTTAAAAGAAAATGTAATGGTTCTTGGAAGTCCTAAGCAATCACAATTTGTAGTAAAACATCTGTTTATGATTCTTTGAAGTTATTTACAATATTTGTTAAGGTGATTAGCACCAACATCAAATAATACAGAACCCTAACCAACAGAGCAGAAGCCTTATCCAAAAGGATTCTTGGAGCCAGCTGCATGAAAACCTGCTATAAACAAACCATATCACAGAAGAAGTACAAATAAAGTAAAAGAAAATGTCAACAGTTCCATTCAGCCCAAGAATCATGATTTACTTGTTCACCTCTCAGCCCACAGAATAACCCACTGGAGGGTATGATTTTTTTTTTTACCTCATAAAATCCCCTTTCTCCATCTGGCTGTATTTTTTTTATTATTATTTTTATTTTTTTTAAGAGAAAGAATTGTATCTTGTTACTAAGGGGTATCTCCAGTGGCCAGATGGCAACTGGTCCTTCTCCATATCTCATTGAAGAGAAGAGGAGCTTTTCTCTGATGCTGTTTTTGGCCCAGAGACTGTTACCTTGTTGTAGGGGAGAACTTACAGCTGTAAGAGATTCATCAAATATGGGCACTAGTACTGAGAGAAGAAATAAGACTGGTTTCTACACACCTTTTTACTATTGCTTAGAAAAACTACAACACCACTGCGTGTTTTTTAACCACTAGTAATCTTGCATGCCACCTTAAAGTTTGGTAAAACTGAAAATGTAAGTCAATGCAGCAAAATTTGTCCATGGAAATCCTTTTCAGAACACACCAAAGGCACAAGCTGAATACAGATTTATGAATACATAACCAATTTTTAACGTTTTTCCCTCTATACTTGCTCCTCTAAGCCCAGCAATTTTTACTAGCAATTATTTAAATGTAAAGGGGCACAAAAAACTGAAATGATTTTGTTTTTCCATGCAAAGCTATATTTTCAGAGCTAAGACAAAGAAAAGCTCAAAAATAGTATAAAGTGTGAAATGCTTATCTCTGACTATCACAGGGAGACTACTTTCTAAATTAATTGAGAACAAAAACATTTTCATCTCTACTGCAGCCCAGTTTCACACATTTTAAATTCCTCTCAAATGTTGTGTACAGTTACCTTTACCAAACAACAATAATCCTCATTAAGAATCCAAGCCTAGCTTCTATTCTCTGAACCCGTAAAGATTCGCTTGACAACACAACCCATGCATGGGAATAGATCAATGCTTAGTAAAGGGTGATGTGCAGCTGAGTAATGGCTGAGTTCTGCTTTGGCCTGTAACGTCTGAGACCAACATTTCTTTCAGCACAGAAGTTCCTATTTCTGACACACACAAAAAAAACAGCAACTGAATCCTTGTTTGTGAAAATATAATTGCCTCAGGTAAAATCAGGTTACATAATTAGAACTACAAAGAAAAATTCTACCACACATGGTACATCTGTTGCCATGTGCATAAATTCCCTATGACTTGCCAAAGTAATTTATCCACCCAGAACACACATCCAAGCCGGCCAATATCTAGTACTGAGCAGAAAGCAAATTTAAAGAAAGGCACATCATTTATCATTACAGACAGCTCAGCAATATTGTGAACAGGGAGCACAATTGCAGTGCAGGGGGAAGAGGGAGTGGGAGAATGAAGATTGGAAATGCTTGCTGAGCTCAGAGCCTACTCTAACAGCAGCCTGACATCAGGATCTCAAGGGCTACTTCCTCTGAGAAAAGAGAGGAATACAGAAAGCCATGTCTTAACCATTCAACCCTGTCCCAACACATATTGTGATTCAATGAATTGCTATTTTGTGGTGGAAAAACTTGTTGTCAGAAATTTTCTGACCATCCTTGCATAACTTGCAGTAGAATTTGATGCGAAGAATAAACAAACTCACCGCTCTATGGCAGCCTTATACTCAGGCTGAAACCTTCCAGAATTAACCTTACAAAAAGCCCATTTTCATATGCTACATGTAAAATTCTACTCCGCCCTCTCTACACTTAGAGGAATTCTTGGCAAGGGTTTCAATGAAGTTAGTTATTCAGCACAAAAGAATGCTGAATTTTTTAACAGACTGCTCCGCTCTCTAGGCTACAAGATGCTAGGACAAGGCAAGGCAAGAGTACATCATTAGTGGTAATTTTGCTATTTGATGCCCCCCATTTTTATCCACAGATCAAGTTTAGATAAGAAAACATACTGACATATGAGTATGAACCTCATCCTACAGAGTCTCATCTTCCATTAAAATTGAGGAAGATTTTAGCTCCTAGCATCACAGAAGAAGCCCTAAATCCATAAGCAGGCTGTAAACAGTATCTTTGTGAGGTTTCTTATACACAAGATAATGTTCTGTTGTTCTTGATGATGCATCAATGGTGATGCCCAGTGAGATACTTGGAGGCAAGAAGGACATAACACAGCTCCAGGTTGAAGAGATGATAGCAGCTGCAGAGAGTAAATTTTACTGGAGGCAGATTTTAAACAAGTAGTCTGGGAGATGTCTATATCTTCAGCAGCTAGTTCAACCGAACTGCCTCCAGCATAGTCTTGGATGAAAGCACAATTGCAAGCTGCTGAATGTAAGCCCCAATTAGTGTGTTTCTACTGCACATTACAAGTCTTACTCAAGTTTGTAAGTGAGCATAGGCCCTTCTGCTTCCCCTCTCATTTTGGAAATGCCATGGCTACCCCTTCTTAAGTATCATACCTTCTTACTAAAATGAGACACTTGCACCTTTCAGGCTGTAGAAAAGAAGAAAAATCTGCTATCATTTTAGCTGTGCACACAGTCACTGATACAGCAAAGCATTTCCACTCTCCTCCTACACGTGTGAAAGTGTGTTCTTAATTTCTGGGAGGTCCCTGATTTTCCTGCTTCAGATTCTGAGTCCGTCATTTCTCTGCCACAGAGCTAAGTTCAGAAAAGTCAGCTGGCTGCACAAGAAAAACTAGGTTATTAAAATATGCCTCCTTTTCAGTCATGCTGGAAAACTTAAACACCTATACAATAAATATTTCAGCTACTATGAGTTCTTGAATGTTTGTTGGACCACTCTCAGAAATACAAGAATTGTGGTGAGGAAAGAAATAAACATAATCCACAGATATTCCAGCAGAGGAAGAATGAAAGACAGAGTGCTAACCAAATGTTTCAATAACAGGTAGAACAAAGGGGTAAAGACTAAGGACAATCCTTATTGTTTATGAACCAAGAATTATATCTATCATTGCTAAAGGATGAACATAAATAGACATTCATTCCCCATCTCAGTTATCCCTGACACACCAGAAGTGCCAAATAAGCCAATGTGGCATCAGCAAAAGAACCACTGGAGGTGACTGCCTTCCACCAACAGTTACATTAAGGAGGGTAAAAACTTATAACAAGCCCTTCTGATAGCATGCACCTTGATAGTGAGAATTATTTATCTAAGTGAGCCAAAAACGATTAGAAGTAGGATGAGGAAAAAGAGTTAATAATGAATTGCAAAATATTTGGTGTATTCATTTAGCAACTAATTTACAAGCTAATTGTGATTTTCCTGGAAGGTGCACATTGTTCATAAATATTTGCTATCTAAATGAGATGACAAAAGTTCAAACTGTAAGTTGTTTGTGAATTGTTACCTCTGAAAACAGACTGCTATTTTCCTCTCCAATACACAGTATGTGACACATGTCATATGGTGACTGATCAGTGATGAGAAAACAGAGTAATTTGATAGAGAAAAGACCAATCAATGACAATTAATAAGGGAAAACAAAAGAAGCAACATGATTTTTGCTACCAATGATCATTTGCAATTAAATTTGCAACACATGCCAAGCAGTATATATCTCATTAAATACATCTTGTTTTCAAACTATCTGAGCAACTTCAACAGAAATGTTTTTTCTGTCTTTGGAAGCACATTAGATGGAATTACAGTCTTTTGCACATTTCTGTGAGTGGCTAGTAAATCTTACATCTGTTCAGCAATAGTGATCACTGAAACATAAGACCCACTTCTATCTCTATGAAAATGCAATTACAGGTATTCATTTTCCTCTTCCTTACTTAGATGCCCTCATCCTGCATCAAGTGAAATAGAATGCTACTAGATACCTCTGATGAAGCAGTCAAATTAATCCTAACCAGTTTCCTGTCTGGAGCTGGGGAAATTCCATTCTTAAGATCAGAAAATGTACTGAAAAATGTATTGAAAAATAAGGGCATTTTATGGATACTCATTTGTGTGGCGAGAGTTGAGTCAGATAATCTGATTTTAAACAAACAAACAGTTATTTTCATTGCATCTGGATTCCTTTTCCAACGGGATGTTCATACTTTTCATTGCATCTGGATTCTTTTTCCAATGGGGTGTTCATAAAGCTTGTTAATCTAGATTGTGCATGGTTTAAGCAAAGGTCAAGAAAAAATTAAGCTCAGAACACTCCCCCTGGCAAAGAACAAAAATTGTCCCTAACTCAAAGGGTCTGCAAGTTTAATGTGGTGGAGGTGGAAATGGCTTACAAAGAATCATACAAACATAGAATCAGAGCATGGTTTAGGTTGGAAGGGACCTCAAAGCCCATCCAGTCCAACCCCTGCCACCAGCCCAGGCTGCCCAAAGCCCCATCCAGCCTGGCCTTGGGCACTGCCAGGGATGGGGCACCCACAGCTTCTCTCGGCAGCCTGTGCCAGGGCCTCACCTCCCTCACAGGGAAGAATTTCTTCCTCATATCTAATCTAAACCTACCATTTTTTTAGTTTAAAGCTGTTACCCCTTGTCCTGTCACTTGTCCTGCTGAAGAGTCCCTCCCCAGCTTTCCTGTAGGGCCCCTTTAGGCACTGGAAGGCCACTATAAGGTGTCCCCAGAGCCTTGTCTTCTCTAGACTGAACAACCCCAATTTTCTCAGCTTCTCTTCATATGAATGCAGAAAGTATATTTTGCTTTTATGTAGCTTTCATAGACAGTCAGAGATCAGCCTGGGTTTGCCTGAAATAGGACTTAAGTTTTCACACCACTGTCAGCTTGTTAAAGAACACATTGAAAGGTTCAAACTGAAATAACGCCTGAAACTAGATAATTTGACACCATGTCTGGACTGTGTTTTAAATAGTTTGCATAGTTCTACTTAGGACTCTTTCAGCCATATTTGCTGTGTGACAAGTAAGTAAATGACATGTTTTTAAAACATGAAGCATTGGCCATTTTCTGTTCTAGTGCCATCCGGTTAACTTTCTTGAAACCAGCACAGACTGTGTTTGAAATTCCTATCGCTAACTGTACTTCAGTTATCCAACATGTAATGCTTATTCATGTAATATGTACATATGATAATGCTTATAAGGGTAAGTTGGAAAACTGACAGAGAACCACAATTTTAGTGGAAAAGGTGGGGAGGGTGGCATGTAGCAAACACATTCAGAGTGTTTACATTTCCCCTCTCTGCTCTTCTCCTGATTCATCTTCTGAGGTTCTTGTAAAATTATTTGGGCTCCTCAGATCAAAGTCGTAACATAAAGCAAAATGGTACATTTTTTAATTATTTTCTATTTTGCAGGAGGAACATCATTTGTGAAAGGCAGACATGTATGGTGGGTTAAGTTTGGCTGCTCACCAGGTGCCCACCAAGCCGCTCTCACTCGCCCTCCTCAGCAAGATAGGGGAGAAAATAAGATGAAAAGCCCACGAGTCAAGTTAAGGACAGGGAGATCACTTGCCAATTACCACCATGGGTGCAAAACACAGTAAAACAGTGAGAAACAATTTTTGGCCAGTGGTGGGTCTGTTTTGGTGTCAGCTGGAACTCTGTCTGACATGGGGCAGCCCCTGGTCTCTTCTCACAGAAGCCACCCCTGCAGCTCCCCCACTACCAAAACCTTGCCAAGTAAACCCAACACAAGACGCAAAGCATATGTATTACTTTTTATAGCTGTTATATAGCAAGTGGCAAAACTGCCAACTGGCTGAATGGTACATGATCTAAAATAAATTACAGTTCTTTCACGGTATATCACATGCAACAAATCCTCATCTTCATCATTTGCTTCTTCTCCTTGACACCACAACTTAGTCCCCAGATTGCTTCTGCTGATTCAGTTGTTTCTATGGATATGTTTCAAAAGAGGTCTAAGTGATCCAGCTCTGGTATTTAAACGCCTACAGCCCCTCAGCACGTACACACACACCTCCTCAAGGAAAAGGAGCATTTCACAGAGTGGGTAAGTGTGTGGCCACATTAAACAACTGTTCAAATGGCTGAATCTGCACAGTATGATCACATCCGCTGTTAGGGTGGGTTTGAAATGGTTCAGAGAGAAAAGGCTCCTGTCCTAAGCCCGATTTACTGTTAAAGGAGTCATACTGGGGAACTGCAGGCTAAATTCACATTAGCGCTTGTTATGGGCAGGTCTCTCCCAGAAACATCTTCTGCAGAATGCCATCGCCATCATCCCCTATTAAAGTTAACTCATTCATTATGTGCAAATCACAGCAGGGCTTGGCCTTTTGTTCCTTGTCAATAGTACAACTTACATCGTACTATCCAAAAGCCACTAGGAGCAAGTATCCTTTCCGTGTTATCAAAAGAGAACTAGTGCCAATCAACCTAGGACAGTACAGAGGCTGAGCCCTACCTCAGAAAATTCTCAGATGCTGACACTCTTATAACAAAATTAATTACTACTCTATATAGCCTGATTGACAGAAACGCTAGGCCCTTTGACAATGACGTGTCAAAATACAATGGAACTTGGATGTAGGAGGCATACTGAAACTGGCATCATTCTATAAATATCATCAAATATCAACTGCAAAAAAAAGCCGCCTCTTTTTTGGGGTGGAGTCACATTTTTATTTTCATTAAAGAACAGGTCATTGAATTCCACCTAAAAATACATATACTAGTGAAACAAGTCATTAATCTATTCTAATGTAAAATACACAGCTCTAACCTAATGAATATTTGAAATGAAGAGAGAGACTGAAGTTAAATTATTCCTACATCATCTACAGATGTTGTAGGCAGTCTAAAGCATATGTGTTCAGTTTAGTCATTTTATGAAATGCATAGCCATAGATCAGCTTACCTGGGAAGTTAATTTTAATTTTTTATTTTTTAGCCCTAGCAGATTTGAGCACATTCTTTCATTGGATAATCATAACTGCAGATGCAGATATTTCTTTGTTCTTTATAAGCTAGAGAGGAATACAAGAAGCTATTCTGCAGGGGAAACTCAGACCCTTAACAAGAACAGCTTCTGCAAAAATAATGTAGTCTAAAAGCTAGAAAATGAAAGAGGGACAGTAGGTTTAACATATTTTCAGAACAGATTCCTTCTATAAATTAGGATTGCTGCAGTTATCCGATCCAAACTTTTGGCAGATTTTTAGCAGACCAGATGTCCACAATAAAATGTTATTCAATGTATCTGTGAACAGTTTCTAATATGCAAATAACTCAGTTCTGCAAACATCTGATGGACAAGTGCCAAAATGAGTGGTGTTCATTTCAATATCGTAGGAGAAGTGGTTATAGGGATTCTTCGTTCTGTGATAAATGCACCATTTAAATTATTTTTTATTCATTTTATTATAGTGCATAAAGACCATGTTTGTTTCTAGTAAATAGTCTGAAAAAGATAATAAAGTTACAATAAACTTGGGAATAAAATCAAGAATGCCTTCAGCTTTGAAAAGATGGAGAGAGAAAAAAAAAAAAAGCAAGTTATTCAAAGGATGCTTAGAAGTTGTTTTCCACATAAATTGTAAGAGGTGATTTCACATGGTTGCTGGATTTCCATGCACACTGGTAATCTACATTTCTTGGTTTTAATTTTGCTTTCTACGATCCCATGACACTGACAGGTACAATAATGTAGGCCAGTAGACCAATGCAGCCAACCGGTTTGATGACAAACTTGTCTTAAGATATGAGAAAGCATCTTGGTGTACTGCATCCCCCAGACAGAGCACTCCTCAGCATTAGAAAAGCTAGTTAGATTGGAAATAATTCCCTCCACAGCCTCCAAAACATCAACAACCACGCCATCCTTCCCAAAGTACAGGATTTAGAACAAGAGGCAACCAGGCGGCTTTGATACTCAAGTAGAGAATACGGATTTACAGCTCCATCACTCTTCTAGAGGTAGGTATTTATGCTTTTGGTTCTGAAAATCTCAGATGCAGTTACTGATGATGTTTGCCAGTGGCTTTTGCATTAATAATATTCATGCAATAATATATCCCTACCAGGAAACACAGTCCCAGCTCCCAGATCACTGCTTAACAGACCAAATATTTTCTATGCTTTTTCAAGTTAGATATTGTCTCATTTTCCTAAATAACCAAAAAAATTCACCCAGCTGATAGATCTTTTCAGTTTACTGTAATTTAATTCTTAAATAACCACCTTGCTGACATCCTAAATTGTCTCCAGATTATCTTATTAATCTTATAAGAACATTAACAAAATCAGTTATGTATGGTATTTACTACTGTAAATCAGTAGTATGTTCTAATTTATGAGAAAGCCCCTTTCTCTCTGACTCCAAAGGAAACATAATTGACCCTGACACAGTTATGTGCTCCAAAGGAGAGACAGTCTGTCATGTTAAATCATTTCTTGATAAAATCCAAAATGGCAAGTTAATTGTTTAATTAAGGCAACAAGGCCCTTAGAAACTTCCATGTTCTACTTAATTTTATAATGGGTCTACATAAATAAAATAAGATCTGATTGAATGGGGAGGAATTTCATAAGCAAACCCAGTGCTAAATATATGTGATATTAACCAAAAGCTATCAACGGCTCATCTCCAGTGGCAGAGCCCAACAGAACGAGCTGCATTTGAGTTAAGCACTTTGGAATTCATAGAAAAAGCAATTGATACATTTGAACACAGTCGTACCTCATTTTGGTTGTACCATCCTTAAGACAAAGAACGGACCATGAAAACAAAATTCTCTCTTACTTCTTGAAGTAATCCTGAAAAACAGGACTCACAAAAAGCAAAGCAATTTGTGGGAAATTGTGTTACTGACACTGCAACCTTTAGCATGCCTTTCACAGCTTAGTGGAGTTTTGCCATCAAAATTGCTGCTGCCCACATATAGAGGTCACTTTTCACAGTGAATAAAAGTTCATTTTTATAACACAAAACTATGTGTCTGGAACTCAGAACTAGATACTTAACCATGCACTGATTTATTTATCCATGGATGGGCCCCCACGTGATACATCCCATTATTTATAAAGCAATGCGAAATACACCGATTCTTTTTGATATGTTATTCACTGAGTGCAGCGTAGCTGCACTTCTCGTTAGTGGAATTTCTTCCAGCATTATATGTTCTCAATAGTTTCCAAAAGTCTCCTCTCTCCCAAAACCCTGCCACAAAATTTTTCTTTCTTTACCTTTAACTATCATGATTTGATCCAAACTCAAAACAAAATGATCATTAATTTTGGAACCAACAGAGATTTAAATTCTAACTTTAACATACCTAAAACATTTGTAGCATTCTGTATTTCAGGTTTCTAATGTTACTAAATATTTTGTAGCAAAAGTCAATAGGTTAAAGCTGGCTTTCCATAGGGATTTAAACTTCTGTGTTTTGTCCAGTGCTTGTTTAAGGCCAGAGTTACGTACACATTGTCTAGGAAATTTAGGTCAGTTGATGTGTATTAAGCTGCAGGAACTCCTTAAGACAATTATTAAAAGTTATATGAGAAAGCCCATACAACATATTCATGAATTAGAAAAGACAAGTCAGCCACAAACGTTTTT
Source organism: Anseranas semipalmata (assembly GCA_013399115.1). Classification (NCBI taxonomy): domain Eukaryota; kingdom Metazoa; phylum Chordata; class Aves; order Anseriformes; family Anseranatidae; genus Anseranas; species Anseranas semipalmata. The sequence goes on from VXAA01006688.1 coordinate 742,342, forward strand.
ATGCTGGGGTACTTTTTTTTTTTTTTCATTTTGTACCATTTTTTGCATGTGATATTGTTATGAAACTTAGAAGGTTTTATATATTTATCTAGTCCCATGAATTCTGGAAGCTTCAGATCACAGAGTGTCCAGTCAACTCAAACATGCCTGGGGAGGAGGACAGGTTGCTTTCTTCTCATTTTAGGACCATAGTTATTTTAGAAAAAGAAAAGGAGTTGCATACCAGGGCTAATTATAAGCCCCGGAGGTACGAGGAAGGCAGCTCTCAGCTCACGAATAACATCGTGAGAACACAGAGCACTTTTACTTTTTATTAGAATCTGGACTGCAAAACTCACTCAAAAGCCTTAAAATTGTATATCAGGCCACCCCCTAAACATATGTATTTGTTTTAAACTGATGCAACTTCTAAAACAGTAACAGTTAAGTTTTTTTCACTCTGACTTTCCCTTTCTTTCAGTTAGAAGTGATGCACGTTTTCCACCTTCTCCTCATCCTGATCATGTGTGAGAAATTTTCTACTCTTTTACAATAGTAACTTGGTTTCACAAAGACAGAACTTGAAGAATACATGAAATATTTCAAAATTCACGACAAAACAAAATGAACAAACTCCACTGAACCCATATACTTTACTTCCTTTGCCTCGTGCCACTCAGCTCAAAAATACACAAGCAAAATTTCCCTAATGTACAGTGGGTCAGATTAGGTGAGAAAATGTGGCAAGAACACAGAGTGCAATTTTGTACCAATACCAGCTCACACAGGAGCAGAGGGAAAACAAATAATCCTGCCTGGATTCATCAGTGTTTAATCAAAATCTGACTTCTCCCCCTCATCAATTAAAAGATTTGCAGAAGGCAGAAGAGAGGAAAAGGTAATAAGGCTAAAAGTGATGAGGGAAAAAGAGGGTCACATCAATAGACACATTTTTGTAACAGTTGTCTTCTCTCCAGAATGAATAGAGAACTGCAAAGAATCTACTTTCTCCAACCTCACAGAGGAGCTGTGCTAAATCTCTGATTAGACACAGATTTTCTTTAAAATTTTATAGGAATGAGAAGGTCTCCACTAATGAGAGTTTAAGGGAATTTCTTAAATCTAAAGTGAAGGATATCAGGAGTTGAACATAACCTGAGGGTTTTCCTGTACATGTTCACTAATATTACAAAGAGCTTTCAGAAAATCCTCTGAAGATCCTGCTTCCTGCAGGAAGAAAAAGAAGCAGGGCAGATAAGACTTTTGGGAGCTGAAAAGAAAAAAAATGTTGCTATAAAGTTACCTATACAGTCTGTTGTCAGAGAAGTGGGAGTCTTCCAAATGCCATAATATAATTCCTGTATCTAGGAGGTAATTAGAAATGAAAAAAAAAAAAAGTTCTCTCCTCACCTTTTCATAAGGTGCTCTAGCATACAAAAACAGCGCAACCTGAACATAAATACAATACCGTAACTGGGAAAATAACTGAGCTCATTGATAGCACTTGTGGAAAGGTAGCACTGAACCCTCCACAAACAGAAACTGAAACCAGGTCTTTCCAGATTTCACCTATGGAAGAGCTGGGGAAGTACAAGAGAATTTTTTACCCTTCCAGGGATGCCAGTCAGATTCTTCTGCCCTGCCTACAGTGATGAACAACAGTGCCCATTCACATCCAGACACATAAGCCATTTGACGTCGTTCTCTAACATATTTAAAATGGATAGCTTCCCCCCACCACACTTTTTTTTTTGTTTTTGAGATGGACATAACTCTAAACACAACAGACTTGCAGTGTGCTCTCCCTCTCTGCAATGAGCAGGGACAGACAGCAGCTCCTCCTGTAATTCCCCTATTCCCCTGTCACAGTGATAATTGTAGCTTCTCCCCTGGGATTTGTCAGGAAGGGAAAAAGTTTTTAAGCTGCACCTACTCAATGGCCTATGGTCTGGAAAAAAAAAAAAAAAAGAAAAAACAAAAAGCCCCAACAACTATGCCAAATTTACTTGCCTTTTTTGTGCTCAGTGGAAGCACTGTTTTCTAAATAGTATATTGCTATAAAGCACAGATAGAGGGGGAGATTTAACCTTAGTGTAAATGGAGAGCAGTCAAGGGCAATAAAAGCTCGTGTCAGGTAAGAGAGGCTGATCAATGCTGACAGGAGTAGGAATGGAGAAATCAGAATACTTGCTCCTGAGCACAAAGTGTCAGACTCATGGAGACCTTTATAAAGCTCTTCTCTGTTTCTGTTTTGTTACAGAAAGCTCCTTTTATGCTAGAAGATCTGCCAGGGATGGGAGCTGCCCTTCGAAATCTTGAGGAAGGTAGTAGCTTGCCCTTCCAAAACAAGGTGACTGGGGCAGGAAATCCAGCCGTGAGAGCTGCTCAGCGAAGGGACCAAAGAGAGCTGTGCTTGGAAGTTTTCCTTGGAAGACAGGGCATTTCACAAAGTGCTCCTTCAACTCATGGGGCCTGTGGCAAGCCACAGGGTCCAGCCTGTGGCAAGCCCCAGCACAGCCTGTATGAGGCCTGCAAGGCAGCTGCGATAGATGGGAACAGCCCTGGGGCGGTCCACAGGATGAGGATGGGCCATAGACACAGAAAACAGATGCAAGAAATCCTCACAGAGATGCCAGAGTAAACTGGAATAAAGAGAAATAAATGACAACCAGGTGAAGAGCTACCAAAACTAAGGCATAAGAAAGACTTAAAAAGATGCTGTGACTAATAAGTCCCGATAACATTATAAATTGTCCCAAAAGAAATATGTTTAAGTTTAGTGCAGGAAGTTTAAACTCAAAAGAGAGATGATCAGAAGGTTACAACTGGAATAGAATAAAATGAACACAGGAAATTGTGTGGAGTGTGGGTGGGAAGGAGGTAGGAGATTGAAAAAGTTTGGATGTTGGAGAAAGTAAATAAATACATACATACATTTTTAAACATTGTTTGAGAGAAATCCTAGGACAAGAATAAGGAGGATGTGTCTTTAGAAATGATAGCGAAGAGGTCACAAAGAGAAACTGCTGGAGCATCCTGGATCTGTAACAGGGACCTACAGCACATTGTAGCAGAGGAGCAATTGGTGGGTGTGCAACTGATATTATCTCAAGAGTCTTCTCTGAAGCTACAGCCTATACTGGCACTTTTCATTCATTTAGCCTCAGCTGAAACAGCATGTTGCTACTATCCAATATAGATCATGCCACACTTGTCTTAGATATCCCTCTAAATGCAAGTGGCATAGAACCATCTCTCAACCTCTTGTCACACATTCATTTTGATACAAATTTCAGTCTAAATATTCAAAAGAGATTTTATCATTTCATACGGATAAAAGAAAAAGGAAACCAAACTCTTAAGTGTGATACTTTCACCTGAAATATGGAAATATTTCCTCCCAACAGTCCACTCTGCCTTCCTTCCAGTCTGTTATTCAGCATTTCCATTACAAAAGCCCAGAAGCACCTTGATAAGCACGAGCCTGCCCATAGGTGTTTGCGGTGGCATCACCATATACTACAGAACTAATCTCCTTGCTGTTATTCCCATGCATGCACACACGAAAGACTGCACTAAATTTCCAGTTTGAATTATCAACTCTCATATACTCAGCATCTAGTGAAGTATTATATTATATTTTACACACACAAAAAAATCTGAAAGTGAGGGGAATGGAGATTATTGAACTGGTGACCTGTACACGTCAATCTGGGATTCAATAGGTTAGGAAGCTTTCACATGACAATATGCCAGTGATTTACCTGAGGTTAACATTTGATAATAATCCCATCTGCAGCGTTTCCCTTTCATACGTATTTACACTGCTATTGTCTCTTTAGTTCAAGTCTTAAACTCATTTCTGAAGTGAAACAGAGAAACATGGCTCTTTAGAACCAAAGAGAAACTCAGTACTAGACCTCCTTAGCCTCTGCTGTATAGTTACAATGATTCTGAATAATATTTCATGTTTTCAGTTTCTTCTTAACAAGAATTCTCTCTTCTTGTCACAAAATATAGGAATAAAATTTTGTTCAGTATTCTAATAGCAGCACAAGTATCCTAGATAAAAACATAAAATACATGGAATAATAGTAGTAGCTAGGGGGATTTCATTTATGGACTATTTGTTATTATGTTATGCGAATTGCAGGAAGCAACTCAAGTGAATATTTGTACTTGTGCAATGTTATTTGCTTTGTATATAGTGGCTCTCGTAATGCCAGCATTTGTGCAGTCTTTGTATTTTACATGGCTTCCCAAGAGGAGAAGCAGTAGTGAAACCAATAAAGCTGGCAATAAAGCCGTATTAATAATGTATGCAGAGCCATAGATGTCTATTTATATGACACAGTATTAAAGTGTAAATGCATTGCTTCTTTTCCTTTTTCTTTTTTTTTTCAAGATGAGCATGAATGACCAAAGCAATATTCTTAGTTTTTTTTCCAGTGAAAATGACATCCTCATAGTGCTACATGCTAAGGAACTCTTAAAACATTTCTGAATACACACACACAATGCTGATATTTGTAAAACTAAATTCAACCCAACAACATTTTTAAAAACAACTTGAGGGTTTATTTTTTCTTTTTTATTATTGTTCATCTAGTGATGATGTTTGCTCTGAACAGCAAACAGCAAAGACTGACATATCTTCATTTGAAACTGCAGCACAGATACAAAGTCTTGCACAGACATTAGTCAAAGATCATTTGAGCTTCTCAGTGACAAAAATTAGTACATGCTATTTTTAGGCTCTTGTTCACACAACCTGATCACCTGTTAGAGTGCTTTTAGGTCACTACAGTGGATTAGTGCCATACATTATATTCACAGTTTACCTACCATGACAGTATGTGACTAGCAAGTAAATGAGAAGGAGGTAGTTTGGCCATTATCAGAGGAGATGTGGAATTTCACTTCAGGATTTAAAATTTTATTTTCCTGAGAGCATCTTTGGCATACATATTTGGTTAACTGGTACATCTGAAATATCATTACTAACAGAGATAATAAGTATTTTGATTTTAAAGAGTAGTTATCATTGTTACCATTTATTATTTAAACCAAGGAGATCCCAAACCTTTTAGAAAGCCTCTGAATTTTTGGACTCAAAAGACAGAAAAAAAAACGAACAAGCAAAGCTTTCTTCTTTTCCTCTCTAGGGAGAAGACTACACAGCAGTCCCCTCATTTGCTGAGGTTTTAGTGTAGTTTAAAAGAGACCAGAAGTATTTCTGTTTGATCAACTGCTTAATATCACAGTAGGATCTAAATTTCACTTTTTACCATTTTTATGCAGATGACAACTAAGGACCCAGATCAGCAGTGTAAAAATCAAATTAAACTATTTTTATGACTATAGTTACCCACATGCTTGCATGCTCTGCTGAATTCCCAGATTTGCTCTGACACTACTCTGTGTTCTGTCAGTTTGGAGTAGATAGGTACCAAACTGAACATGTCCATGTCCTCAGAGTGCAGTGCTAAGAACTAATTTTTCATTACGACCAATATAAAGTAGTATTTTCCCAGTTATTTCAAACTGTATTCTAAATGTGCACTGGGAGACAGTAATAAAAAAAAAAAGTTTTTGTTTTTTTTTTTTCTCTCTGATTCACGTACTTTTTCAGGAAGATGCAAACCAGCTCTGTCGACATTCTGAGCCAAAGACCTCTGCTGGCTCTGACCAAAAAGGAGGGTGCATTTTTGCTGTACGGAGAGCTGTTCAGTGCTTGGGATGGGCTTTCAACTGCACCGAAACTAAGACCGAAAACAAAACTTTTGCGCTATAATTGGTTCTGTGTGAAACGAGCAGTTTTTCTTTTGTTAGGTGTAATAGTTTTCTAAGTAAGAATATCAGATGTGATATATAGCCATCGCATTTCACTGGTGAAATGAATTTGATGAATAACATGTTTCCTTTGTGCAGACATTAGGAGTGTTTGTCATTTATTCCACAAACTCTGTTCAAAAGTTGGAATTGCTGTATTCATACTATCCTGCAATATTTTCACATGTAACAGACATCCCCCTTCCATCCTTGCAGCGAAGCAGAAGAAATGACAACCCTTCCTACACCCTCTCCATGATTGCTATGCAGTATAATTTTTGAGAGGTTAGAGGGGAGAAGCTTTACCTACTGCTGTCAAACAGGAGAATTGGGGAGTGTGCAGATACAAAGAAAACACAGGAATTCAAAGTGACTGTGATTTAAAATATATTCTTCAAAAAAAGAAAAATCTGACTTGTTCTTTGGGAATGACAGAGTGTGAGTTTCTTATTTTTGCAGAAAGAACTACACACATCAAGGGAGAGCAATACCCACCTGAGAATTTTTGTATAGATATATCTTTGAAGAAGGAGCTTCCGGCATACAGTCTACAATTACCAGGGGATGGACAGGTAGTCTTTCACAGGAGGAGGAAAAAAGAGTTATAAGCAGAAAAAGTCAAGTAGTTTGGAGAACAGAAAAACCAAGACAAGAACACTACCGCCACCACAAAACAAAACAAAAGACAAAAGAACCTGTCCAATTTTTTAAAAAGCTTCAATCTACTCAATTCTTGTTGGCAAGATTGCTGAAAATGTTTGCACCTCTCTGCAGTGAAAGATGGACCCCTGAAGAATTAGATGTTCATGTGATGAAGAGACAAGTTTTCAGCCTCTCTAGGGCTTAGCACTCTGACATACACAGTAAAGCTGGATAATTGCTCAGTCCTACAAACACCAGAATACTTCAATTTAACAAAACACTTATGACTTATGTCTAGAAAAAGCAAGGAAAACATACTGGGTTTGAGCAATATTAAAATTAAAGCACATGCTGATAGTTATAACTGAATCAGGATCCAACTAAAGATTTAAAATGCTTCTCTCTCTCTCCTATCCTGACTGAGATGATATAATTTGAACCTTATGACTTTCATTAATATAGAAGAGAATAAATAACTGTGAAAATGTGATGTCTACATGAGGAGATGCATTAAAAATTTGAAATAAAGCTCCAAATAAATATAAAAGAAGCTGCAACAGAAAAATACAATCTAAGCTGTTTGACCTACAGGATAAACAATCAAGCGAGACCCTGAGGCTTGTCCCAGCTCCTGCTGTGTTTTTTTGAAGAAATCACATCATTTCTCTTGGCTTTTACTTCCCCCCTAAACTTTGTCAGTCTTGTCTAGTTGGCCTGTAAGGATCTTCAGGTCAGGGCTTGTTTTTTAGTATACCAAGCACAATCTGTAGTGGTTCTTCTGGGCAGCCTGATACAAAATCAGGAACACCTGCAGCATTGTTGAAAACTAACTAATAACTGTATTAGATGTATCTTGATTTCTGAGAGCATAATGCCTACACAGGTTCAGACCAAAGCCCAGTGCAGGGTTCAAGTGACCCCCCCTGCTGCCAAAAGCAATTGTCCAGGAGAAGGCGTAAGCAAGTACGCAGGGATATTTCTGTAAATGCTCTCTTCCCAACCCAGCTTTGTGGCTCATTGCCTTTTCAGGCCAGTAGCAGTGATACCAGTGTCTTTGTTTGGATGTTACACTGCCAGCTAAAGGTTCCAGGTAAGGAGGGCCTCCTGCAGGAATTCAGGGCACTAGTGCAGGAGGTGAGTTAACTAATGAATACCTAATATTTTACAATGATGCAGGCAACCACAGTTTATTTCCTGAGGAAAACATACAGTGACTAAAAAATGTACACAGTGAATGCTTTTACCTATGGGGGGAATTTTTTTCCAGGATCTGGGAGTGATATGGAATTGCTACCAGAACTCTTAAACCCTTGAGAGGATATTATAGACTGCTTTTCTGTTAGGAGCTCCGTGTCAGTGCTGGTGACTTCCTGGTAACCCAGACTTGTACGTAAACTGCTCTCCTGTTACTTTATGTCTTCCCTATAATCCTTTCATTCTGAATAAATAGGATTTTGCTTTATGGAAGGTGGTTAACCTTGTGCTGAACTAAAAATCAGACATGCAGTTAATTACCAGGATCTGCAATCTAAACATTTTATATAGAGAAAATTGAAGCACAAAGAAATGAGTTAGGCCAAACCAGAAAATCTAATCAGACTTTGGCAGAGTTCAAAACAATATTAAATCTCTTATTGTAATTGCAAAACATATTCCAGCAAAAACTGATCATCAAACAGCAAAAGGAAATAGAAAAGGTATTAGGAAGTACATATACCTTACAGCATTTGGGATGCTATATTTTAAAACTTTATCAAGCCATTAACATATCTAGTAATAGACCACCAATTCATTTTTTTCAATAAGTGAAATATATGGCAGATATAGAGAAAACAACTCAGTCGCTTTGGAAAGGGGGACATAAACGTGTCTGAGAAATGTGCACAGTATGTATTGTATGAATAACAAAAGCGCCGCTATCACAGAGTGCATTGCTAAACACTGTGCAAAAAGGACCTCCTGCCCTCCCAAACATCAGAAAGAGAGACACCATTCTCCTCTGCACTTCCATCATTTCTTTTTGTGTATTGACTAGGTAGTCGAGACCAATCAAATGATGGCCAGAATCCACACCAGCTGCTTTTATATGAGCATGTTTTGGCATCAACCTGATTGTACCCCAAAAGGTTGGGCAGATGCCTGGTCAATCATTCTCAATTTACAAAAGCAAACATTTATGTGCATATCCAACCTAGGCACCCAATTTGGTAAGCCTCTGCCAGCATACACAACTGATTTGGATACAGATCATCCAGACATCAAAATGCTATTTCTTCACTCGGAGACACTACAGTATTACCTAGAAAACACTGAAATCCTCTCAGATATTGTCACAAATGTAGTGTGACCCACTTACCACTATGTCCGGACAGCCTGCTTGCAAGCTGAAAAAGTATGCACAAATGGTACTCTAAAGGCCCATAGAAAACTTCAAAATTTACTGGGGAAAGACCTTCAACATTTAAAATGTTCATAACTCACATCAGCATTACCTGCTTTTACTGGGCTTTGGTTCTGCAAAGTATTCAGGATGAAATACGCACTCTCTTAGGAGACTCTCAAGTGCTTTAGCCCCGTTTCACTTGCAACAAATGAGTCCCAAAAATATATTCAGAATTGCATTGCCCGGCACAGTGATTCTTAACTTACATTGCCACTGCTCAGACTCCTCCCGTGCTTGAATTATCCTGCAATGTCTTTCTCCACTCCTGGTATCAGCACGAGTGATACTGCTTCAGTCTCACACCTATGGGGAGAAGAGATATGAGGTAGTTAGCCAAAACTTGCAAGGCTGGAGGAACACACTCTCCAGAGTCCATATCTCTACAGGAACTGCTCACTGAAACCAATTTAAAATTCTCTTTAATTGATTCAGCATTGTGCCCTTTACAGAGCAGCGAGCTAGGAACAATGCCAGCTGTTGATTAACTGTCAGTTCAACCTGCTCTCCCCATTCACCCATGCAAAGGTACCCACCTGCAACTAACAGCCCCATACAAATAGAAAAAAAAGGCCCTTCCGAAGCTATGAAAATGTATGAGAGAAAATCTGTCTCTCTGAAAAACGTCCATGTCAGACAGTACTCACTAGATCTGCCAACAGAAACAATTTTGTACCAGGCTACTGGGACAGCTGAGAAAAAACTGGTGACTGACTACAGTAAAGTTGTGGACTTTTTGGCACTCCTAGGACAAATAATAAATAGTACTTTGTGACTCTGGAAGCAGCTTTTTGCTTGGAATCTTGTGTTAGTCTGTGGGATTTTCCAGATAAATAAATGCAGACACCAGTGTAATTGCCTTTACACTATCAATTTCCAGAGAGGCTAAGGTAAGTACGAGTGCCATTGCAGTCAGAAGTCATTGAGAACGATGACAGCCATAAAGCATCCAAGATACTTTTTAAAAAATCATCCTGTAGTTGAGCAAAAGTCTTTATTCTTATTTTTTTTTATCCTTTATACAAAGTTTATGTTTTTAACACATTTTTGGAGACGTGAAGTTAATTCTCTTGAAAAACAGATATATACCAAAAAAAACCAACAACAAAAACAAAACCACACACATCTGTTTCTCTTCTGATAGACCAAACAAACAGCTTGAGAGCCAATGTACGCCACAGCCCTAGCTCAGTGGTTGCTTTTCTTTCCAGTCCTGCCACGGGAGCCCCCTAGATTTTGAGGAAGATCCTTCCCTCTCATCCCCTATCTCATCCTCTCAGAGATTTCCCCAAGGTGGAATATGACACAGGACCTGCAGGGAACATACACCTTTCTGGAGTGGCAACTGGTGCCAGGCAGGTTACTTGGAGCATCTGGAACTGTATTGGGTACCTGTATTTAAGCAAATGAATCCTACCTGCAGACTCCATCCACATGGGGGTTTCTATTTGGCCTCCCTAGGCTGTGTTCTGCTCCCTCTGCTTCTTGCAGAGAAGGAGCGGTTCCCCTCCTGCCTCCCCAAGCCAGACACCAGCAGGCCCAGGCCAAGGCAAACCTGCCACCTCCCCACCCCACCTGGCTACCCTCCTTTAGGTAAATACAGTGTATCAAAGGATTTTTTAAAAAGCAGAACATCACAAAACCACAGTAATCCTACTGCCCTAGTCACTCAGACTTTGAAATTTACATCTATAGGATCTGGTAAATCAATGTGGACCATAAAAACAAACAGCAACAACAACAACAAAAAAGACACACACACAAACTAAAAAAAAAACCCAGAACATTAAATACTAAGCACAGGCATTCTTCTGAGATGTGTCAAGGTGGGAGAAAAACTACGATGGTTATCATTGTTGAGAGCCTCATGCAATTCTGAGCTTTCCTGGTGAAATTCAAACCTGCAATAAATATACCTCTTTCTTTACAAGGTGTCAAATTTTCTTGCAGCACTATTTTTAAGACATTTGTAGTATGAACAACAACAACAAAGGAATAGAAGTATTTAAATAGGTATATTCGATTCACAGCATACTAGAAATCCTCAACTACTTAATGATACTATTGGCAGATGTAAGCCATGAAATACTGCTTAGCTATTCCTTTCCCAAGTTTTAAAATAATTCAGCTCAAACAATATTCTTACAGTTTAGCCCTGCTGTAAACTCAAAAACAAAACCAAAAAACTTTAACCAAGTTGGTGACTTGGTTCAAAAAAAAAAAAAAAAAAAAGGATAGAGAGAATAGATACACACTCACCAAACAAACAAACCAACAGAATTTGGCATTTATCTATTTATATTAGAAATGATCCATCTAGGTTTCACTGGTGCTGGGTTGGGCATTTGGTTTTACAAAGGCTTGATCCAAACACAGGCAGTATCTGTCTCTCTGTTGTGGACCAGATGCTGTCAGCAATTTGTGAGAGCAGCAGAACTGAAGCAATGTCTTCCCTTTGGGACCAACTTACCGAAGAGGCCCATTATCTTAATTATATGATTGCTAATGGCGCGCTGGGCATCCAGCCACTTTGCTTTGCAGACGCAGCTGACGACTGATCAATGGGAGGAGGCATGTAAGCTCCCACGCCATCTTCCCTCTTGTGAATGGTCTTGGCGACCATCACAAAACTTACATCTACAGCCTGATCCTGGAACAGGTCCGAAGATCATCTCTTGATAAGCAGTGATGCAAGATTTCCTGACAAACGAACTCTTCCCATCCTTCTGCGAAGGATGGCTCCAAAATACTTTATCACTTCATGTCACAGCAGTGACAGCCTTCCAGCTCTGCAGATACTTAGTATTTACAAAATGCAGATAAGTGGAGAGGACTGACATCAGCAGACAGAGTTTTTTTTTCTTTTTTTTTTTTTTCCAAGTCCATTTGCTATTTTTTCTGTCATAAATTCGGGATTTCATAAAATTAGAATTCTGCATCTCTGTAGCTCTGCACTGCAGGCAGAGAGAAAGGCATTTCTGAACTCAGCACCTAAAAGCTGTAGCAGCGGCAGACAAGGAGGAGTAGTTGGTGCATAACGTCTGGAGAAGGCTGTATAACTCAGGGAGAATTCAGCCTGCAGAAGGGATGCTGTCTCTTCTACCCAGTGTAAAGGGAAGGTGACTACCGAAGCTCCCCTTCAGTGACCCCTTCCCACTCTACTTTGCCACCTGCAGTGGTATCTCACCCCACTACATTGTAAGCATCCCAACATATTTATTTACAGCCCAATAATCAGTCAGGCTGGCAACGATCTGTGGATGTCACCATCCGACAGCTGTTTGTTGGCCTGCAGAAAGCAAGCAGCGTGCAGCAGGCCAGGTGCCCGCACTGTTACAAATCTCCATGGCCAAGCTGTCACTAAGCGATGCCACGGATGTCCACAGAGGCTGGGGCTGGGTGCGAAGAGCACGCTGCCAGCCGGAGGATGGTGTGTGGAATCGCTCCAGCTGGGACTAGTTCAGGGGGACCTAGACAAACCCATTGCCAGGGCTCCTGCTCCTGACCTCTGCATTACTGCACAAGCCATTTAAAAAGTGACAATATTCTTCTTTAAAATGTTATAATACAAGATCTGAATCTTGCCATGGTTTGAAAAAAGGCTGTGAAATCTTCACCTTCATGAGTCTTGTGCTATCTAGTGCAATTTAGCATATTCTTCCCTCCATTGAGCTATCAATGACATCTTATGCAACTATCCTATAAAATAGGATAGCAGAATCTGCAGTTTTGAACATAAAGCAAATACATGGTTTTCTTTGGAACAGCTTAATCATTTTTCTAGTTCCACAGGCTTTTCTGATTTTGCTCCCCTCAGCAAGTTTGCAGGGGAGGGGGGCACTGAGCTGCATGACCTTATAGAATTAGCTACCTGCACAATTCCAAATGTAAACTCTGTTCTCTCTGCGGAGCGATCAAAGACACTTTCTTTTTCATCAAAACTGAACATGTTAACTAACCCACCATGACAAATTCTGTACTACTGCAGTCAAATCTAAATGGCTGTTCAGTGATGCACAACAACCTCTTGATATCTTCTTTTAAATTCTAGCCTGCTTTGTCTCTCTAACACAACCAGTGACAATTTTATTTTTCATTCCTTCCACATCCCTTCCAACCACCTGTGGTCAAAGCCTGTTTCTCATCCAATCATTTCATACTCTGTACCTGCCGATGTGGAGATGACCTGAAGTAAATGGATAACACAACCCACCTGCTACCTGATTCTCGGACTGAAAAAGCTCTAGGAGAGGTTTTAAGAGCTTAAGTATGTCGGCAATTGGGAGCTGCCTTTGGAAGTATATAGAAATAAAACATAAGTGAGGATCATTTTATGGTCTAATTTTAGTCATTACCGGCCTAGATTTTCTGACTCAGCACTTCAGTTACCTTTAGCTTAGTTGGAATAACTCAGCGCTTCTCAGTCAGGAACAAATTTACTAATGTTACAGAAACTAGCCCATAATTTAGCCCAGCAGTGCTCTTTGACAGAAGTCTGACATTGGATTAACCAGATTGATCTGATGTAGAGAAAAGCAGAAAAATGACAAAGACGACTCTAGCATAGCATCTGTCCGCACTGTGGATTAAGTGAGTCACTCTGGGTGAAATGAGGACTACCTTTAATTACCTTTGATCCAGACAGAAAGCCATTTTTTGAAGTGCCCTTCTGATATAATGCAGTTGTGGTTTCCAGGGCTATTCAGATCCATCCAATGTTTCATGTACCCAAGAAAATAATGTTTGGTATATATTTTACTAAATTTTCAACCTCTTCCTTTTCTTATGGATATGCATATATTATCAATATCTGTACACACTGTTTCTCTATCAATTTACATCTGTAATTTGGTATTTCCCAGCTTACAGAGGAACCTGAACAAAAAAGGACTATCTGACAACATTAGGTGATGCTGGATAGTATTACTCAGCTTTGCAATGATCTTTTATTTCTACCTGCACAGCCATACTTTCTTTCAATTTCTTTACTTTTTTTCAATCAAAAAAAAAAAATTAGAAAAACAGTCACTTGCACTCCTGCTGCAGATAACGTGGACCAACAGATCACTAAATCTTTACCTATTCCTTCACAAGCATGCTAACAGCAGTACCAACTTCCCTAGGATACTCCTGCATCAGACTCATCGCAGAGTAGGAGAATCACTGCTACGTGAAGCAGCAACACTCTGAGATGAACTTCCACCGCAAGTCCAGTTTCCTCAAGAACAGAAATTACAACCCAGAGTAGATGTAGCTCCTGTCTAATTATTCTATTCACTTAACCACATATACTCTCATCAGACACTGAGAGCTTTGTTTCCTCATTGTGACTGCTCAAGGAGTGGAAATGACTGTGCAATCCCTTTTTCTTTTCATGCACTCCTGTGACACTGTTCTTGTAAGAAGTTTTGTTCTCCTCCATAGCACAGCGGAAGGAAAACAAAGCGAAAAGAACAAACATGTGAGCTCTGATCACTCATTGCCTGCCACATCTCAGGGCCCAACCACATTCAACCCCTTCAGCACAAATTTGGGTTTCTAGTATTTCATTGATTGCCATTATAATTTTTCTCCCCAAAGATTAAGAAGCAAAGAAAGAAATCCCCCAAAACAATAACAAAACCATCCTCCTCCCCAACCACAAGAAAACAAATACAGCTTCAACAGTCTATTTTTTGGATACAGTTCTATTCAGTAGTGAGATGAAGTTAACCAGAAGTATTTGGCCAAGGCTGTGACATATGTCAACTGCAAACATTAGTACTCTGGCATAAACCTAGTTTATAGCTTTTACAGAGCATTTTCATCTCTGATCATGCTTCTCTCACAATATTTAAATATATTTTAAAAAACAAAGAGCCCTCTAACACATTTTCCCTAACGCACATTTGCAAGCAAAGCATCTATGTTTGTCTCAAATCCAGCATGACTCACGTTACAGAGCAAAAAAGAGTAAGATGATTAAATAGACTGGCTCACCCAGCTTGTTTTTACACATCAATAAATAACCTCAACATAGCAGAAATAGAGATGTGGTTTTCCGTTTGGAGTTAATTCAAACACTGGCTCTTCTTCAGACCTTCCACACTATGTAAAATAGATCTGGGTGAATAACTCATTATGAATTATTCATTCAATTAATTTAATTTCTTCTGCTCACTAATTAACTATCTTGACTTTTTTGAATGTTTTCATTATCTGAAAATTATTTACTCAACAGTTTCTATGAATAACTCCTTGCCTCTAGATTGTTCACAAGCAGATTACTGCAAGAAATCAAAATTGTAAATTCAAGCTGTGCTGAATAGTTTTAATTAGACACACAAGTCACATGGCGTTTTTTCTGGTTCCTTATTGGATATACATATATACATATATAAAAAAACAACACAACAGATATCTCCTGCAAACAAACGTATTCCAAGGCTGAAGTTTATTTGCCATGAAAACTCTTGACAATATTAATTTTATAGCCTAGAATGAATTTGTCTTAATCTTTGAAAAAAACCAGTAAACATGTTAGATTAGAAAAGTAAAACACAACCTGTGCCTATTCTTTAACTGCTTCAGCTTCTCCCAGACGTCCAGGTGCTCTTCTAGGCTCAAACTTCCACCGCAGCTCCATACCCTGAATCTAGATAAGTGAATAATGACAATGCCACCAGTAGGTATAACGTCAAGAGGGTGTCTGAGGGTGCGGAGTGTCCCCTTTAGCATCCATCCAAGGGGAAGGTAATTTCCTGGCCAGGCTTAGCAGGCCACAGGGAAGCTCTTATAAAGGCTCTGTGGCTCTTTTTCTGCTTTCCAGTTACAAACTGGCTGTCAGAAACAGAGATGAAACATAGATATTTACAGGGATAAACAAAAAGACCAGGTAGAGCAAGTTTTGTCTTTTGATTTGCATATCACACCTCCACACCGGGTTTACTGTTTCCTTACAGCAACACCCAGGCAGGTCAGTCGGCTGTCTGTGCCTCAATTCCCCAGCTATCGACACAGGGACGGAAACATGGCATTACCTCACTTGGCTGATGCGATGCTAACTAGCACCAAAGGGAACGATAGAATGGGAGGCAGCTACAACGAGCAACCAGAACGTGACCAACAGCAATGAACCTGTCTACACCTATATACCTAGACAAGGTATATATAAAAACTTCCAGCTTTCCAATAGCTGAGTCTAAGAACAAAATAAAACTAAAATCCAAAAATCCCCAAACCCTACCTTAGACCTATTTTTCTTCTTCCTACAGCTGTTGTTGCTTGTAAGTGGAAAATGTTCACTTCCATTCCCTCAAGGATGAGAAGAAAGGGAGAAATTAAGATGACAAATAATAGTCTATCAGTGTGTAGAGTATTTCAAAGAGAAACATAGAGCTACTAACAACAACCTACTGTTTCTCAGAGAAAGCAGCAGTCCATCTCATATGGGATAGAAGAGTGAGAAACAGCTGTAATTGCTTTAATCGTTACTTGCTACAGCCTGAAGGAACTGAGCTGCTGCCATCAGTTAAAGTTAGTTGGAATTTCTCTTGCCAATTTACAGCCAAGACATCTCATGAAATGCGAAGACAGTCTTAACTGAACTCATGTCACAGTTTCTAAACTGAAGTGATGGTTGACCAAGTATGTATTTTCAAAAGAAACATGCCAGTTTTGGATGTATTTACCTACAAGAAGAAATGGTTAACTCACTGCTGTACAGATGATAATTATTTGGATTTAGGTCCTGAAGTGCCCATTTGACCTTGTCCTTCAATACATTAAAGACTCCATAGTCAACAACTGAATGGCTACATGTAACAGAAGGCTATACAAAGGCTTTGCCAAGCAAAACTCT
Organism: Anseranas semipalmata; assembly: GCA_013399115.1. Taxonomy (NCBI): domain Eukaryota; kingdom Metazoa; phylum Chordata; class Aves; order Anseriformes; family Anseranatidae; genus Anseranas; species Anseranas semipalmata. The sequence goes on from VXAA01006688.1 coordinate 759,075, forward strand.
GAAGATATGTTACAAATTTAAAACATTTTTCAGATAGTGCATGTTACATATAGATAAAACGTGACTTTTGTTAAAATCATTCCTACGTCTATCATCGATCTAACATAATGTGTTTTCAATCAATTTATTTTAATTAGTATCCTACAGTATTTTCATTCATATAAAACAATTTTTCTACAATACCACATGGCCCCATATGGATTAAAATCCTTGGAGACTTGCTTAAATATTTAGAGCTGAATTTTAATTCTGCTCACAAAAACAATCTTAACTCATTTCTTGACTACTGGAATTCCATTTATTAAGTCTCTAGCATACATGTTACAGCAAACAGATTAAACTCTTGGTGACAATATGCATAATGAAGAGACCCCATTCTTTACAGAGAAGGCTAATTAATCATTAGGTGAGTGCTAGTAAATTTTCTGAATCACCAAGTTTCTGACAGACATGCTGTTAAGCCAACAAAATGCCCGCAGATGTTACTTGCCCATCAGAGGGGAACATATTCTCTTGAGGACTCCGAGCATCTTGTCTCAGTTTATTTATTTATTTTTGAATGAAATGAAAAATTAGCAAACCCATGTAATGATTAATGTATATGTGCAAGTAAATAATAATAGCATGAAGCCTATTAATAATTAAAACTAGTGCTGGATTTTAAGATACTGAAGTAGAAATGTGAATTGTTTTCCAGTGGCTCTGAAATGCTACAGTTAATAGATCTATTGCACTGCCTCCCTAATAGCATAAGCATAACTTAATTCAGAGAAAATAAACCTGAATTCACAGCAGGATTCTGTTTTACTTTGCTTTCTCCCTATGCCTTTTAGTACTTTACTAGGGCGGTCTCTACACAAAACCTCCATCACTAGGTTCAGTAACCTGTGTCATTCTCTCCCATGGGATATAAATGCTAAAGCCTTGGGACGGCTCTCCTGTGTCTGCCAAAAAACACCCAACCTGTTCTGCACATGGTGGGAATTGGAGGACATGTCACAACATCCTTCCTAAGAGCAGGGCTCACCACTGCCTATGGAGAGCCAGGGTTTGCCATCCAGGACAGGCCCAAATATTCCACAAACCCGAAGGTAAAATTAGATCAAACCAAACAGCCTTTGTAGTACATCAGAAACTTGGATCCTGCCTGTGGAGGTTACACATTATGACGATGTACTTACTACTCAATAACAGCTTAGATCTGCGCTTTAGTTTAAATTCTAATTTTCCTTCACAAATTTTATAAGGGTGATCTTGGAAAATCAATAATGAGTTTTTTGGTTTTGTTTTTTTTTTTCCTCTAAGTATTGCGTGGATGTTTTTCAGGTGCAGAATTCCAGGCAGGGCCTCTGCAGAAGAGCCAAGCCTGAAACTTCCCTTTCTTAATTAAATGTTTTTCTTTCAACAATCTTCAAGTTGTTTTTTTTTGTTGTTGTTTTTTTTTGTTGTTTTTTTTGTTTTGTTTTGTTTTGTTTTTGTTTGTTTTTTCCCTGCCATTATAAAATATATTAGGTGCTGGCATGTATGGAAACTACCGTTTCTTTTATTACTCCTCCTACCCTCCACAGATATTAATTACATTACAGTTCATTAGCTGAGCTCATTAAGACCATAGTACAGGTAGGAAATAGGTAATTGGCTAGGTACAATTATTACATTAATTTAATTATCTGTTTTGTGCTTCTATCAAAAAGGTGACCTCTGTGGATATTGGAATAGGTTTCACTCCCTTGCTGCTTGCTGGGTTGCAGGCAGCCATGGATCTGTGATTATCTGAGAGAATGAAAACCACATTAGAATTGCTTTTGGTGTGGTGCAGCTTGAGGGGAAGAGGCAGCTGTGTCCAGATAGCTGTCTTATAAAATTTTGGATTTGAATATGACTCTGTTCCTTCTCACTTATTTGAACGCCACTGATGCTTTATTGTTGTGTGCCAGGCAAAACACAAGCCTGGGTAAGGGGGAGCATACTGCCTCAGCCAAACGTCACGGAGGCCTAGTGCTTGAGACAGGACAAATCTTTGAAGGTACCATGAACATAAAGCCAGAGCAAAAGTGTTAAAAAGCGTGGAAGAATTCAGAAAATATACACACGTCTGTATAAATGCCACCTATCTAGCCGCTACCAGCATTGGAGGCCTGGGACATCGCACTCCTGGGATGGAGACTCCGGCAGAGAAGGCAGCAAAGGCCCACAGGGCCTGGCACGGCGGCCATGCCACCAGGCCTTTGGCTCCCGGTGTCACTGGTGAACGCTTGCACAGGGCTCATCACAAGCTGCCCAAGGATTCCTAGAGGGTTTCTATTTTAGTATTACTTTTATTGAACAACTAGAATGACTTGTTCTGGAGAATATCACACAAATGAAAGCTATTGATGGGAAGCAGCTCTAGGGATGTTTTCAATTAAAACAGCAATCGGTGGGGGTGGTAAGCCACGGTCCAATTCCTAATTAACTGAATGTGACATCTCCCACTGACTAGGCTGGGAGCTGGACAAAGCCCAGAATAGAAAAGGAGGGGGTCAAGTGGTGGGCGAGTTCAAAACAGCATTAAGATGTTTACTTGTCACCTTCATAGGAAAACATTTTCGTGTAGTCTACAAAAAAGTTTGTTTTCCAAAGAATCTGTTATCTAAACATAATGCAGTGAGATACATTGTGTTTATGTAAAAACGGGAGCTAGATTTTAAGTGAAAAAAAATATTAATTTCAATTTCATCTTTGTCTCGATTTTGAAGAGTTTTCAAAAATAAAATATCTGTGACTAAAGCTTAATGTTTTAGTTGGTATTACAGATACTTGCACCAAATCTCACATTGCTGAAGTCCATGTTTATGTACTTGCTTCAATATTATGGAGCTTCCCAGTGTTGGCAAACAGCACAAATAATACCTGTCTGTGCAATCACGTAGCGGATGTGGCTGGGATTATAAATTACCTCCAGACAAATAAGAGGCACAAAACATAAGCTTGTCAAGTCAACTGGAGCAAATTGGTATTGTGCTGGAACAAACTGGAGAACTAACAAGTAATACAGATGAAATCGTGGACAGCTGAAGCAGATCCATAGTTTATCTTCCAGAGTCAGTTAATGTCAATGTCAGTGGAATTTGCACAAGCAACAAACCCTGAGCCTCAGCTCTGCGATGGCTGACATTTCCCTTCTTTAAAATTGGCAGCGTGAGCTGTGGAACCTAAATTTAACCTCTGGAGAATATGCCACATGACATCTGTGTTCTTTACATGTTCAGCTTAAGACTTTGAAAGCTAATTTATCCATGCACCACCTCAATAAGTGACTCACCTAGCAACTACTGAACTTCTGTCACTTGTTGGCTTCTGTTGGCAGAGCCTCTTTCTCTTGGGAACTCATTCTTTAATAATGACCATCTTAGACCCCTGAGGCTGACACTAATGAGCATTTGAAAATGCCAAAAAAATCTAATGGTGTTCACTGATTTTTGAAGAAACAACACCTATTAAAAGTGGCTGTTGCACCAATAGATTTTTGCAACAAATTATGCTGGGCTGTTTTATTAGATTCATATTGAATTCTCACATCCACAATACAGCCATTTAAACTGACACTTAAAATACTGAAAGCCAAATTAAAGATTTCTTAGAAAGTGCTACTCAGAAAAAGTGCTAAACAGAAATACTAACTCAAGGCTTATTCACTGGAAGACTGATTAAGGTACACTAGCATTTCTCATACTTCCTAAATGTCTAGGTAGTCTGCCTATGTCTCATCATTAGCATTGCTACAAATTTAACTGGACATTTCAGTCCAGACATAATGAATCTTTGACTTACACTCTCTCCTTTTATTGATCATTCAGTTAAATGTCTCTCTCTTGACATTACTATCACTCAAGCTACAAGTAAAAATATAATTGATATTGTGCATCATGTTTATTTTTCCATGTATGCTTTCTATCTTTCCCAAATATTAGGTAAAGCTGCTCATACAACCTGCAGATGAATCAACAGCATTGCTATGCAGATGTTGGTTTTTAAATTTGAGAATACATCTTTTCACACAACTTGCCTTAAGTATTAAAATCGGTTTGAAGCAATGCCTGCTTCCTCTCTCACTCATCCTGATGCAAAACTAGGAATAACTTCCAGTTACTTCAAATTTGAGTGCCCATACCTGAGAACAAAATGATCACCTCCAAACTGAAATAGTTGGAAAATAATTGGTAAAAGTACATGACAAAAGGGCTGTAAAGTCCAGTGGCATCTCCTCCCCCTCTGCAAGTTCCCCTGAATCCAGCAGTAAGGAAAAGAGAAGTGGCTCTTCCTCCAGAAATTACCCCAGATCTGTCCTCGCACTGACAGAAAACAGCAATGCTCTCAACCCACGAAAGGGGCTCTGCACTTTTTGCCCTGCATCCATCTTCATATCCATAGGGTTTCTGTACCTATACAGGTAATTGTCCAAGCATGTGTTTACTGAACTTCCCTCCTCAATGAAAGCAGTTTTTTTCTTGCCACCTATATGCTACTTGTTCCATTACATCATCAAGTTAAGAGCACAAAATAACTCCATACCTGCAAAACTAACATTATTAAGAAAATGAACACACAATGCACTCATCTGTTGGTCAAAGAGCCTGACTTCACGGTGACTCTCCCATGCATCTCCTTTGCCTTACACACCCTGTGCTTTTCTCTCCATCTTCCCATTGCTTTTTTCTGAGACTTCAGTGCAGTATGGGTATGACAGTGAAAGAACAACATAAGACTGCAAGGTATTTACATGGGTTTGAAAAGGAGACTGTAAAAACTAAATAAAAACAGATATTTCCACCACTTCATAGATACTCTTAATATCTTCCCCATAAGCAGTACTGTGCCCAAGCATATTAGCAACAAATCATATGTTCTGCAAACATCACAAAGCCAGGAGAAAATGAGTTTGAGAGATTATCCTGACTCTTTACTTACACGCCCCCATTTGTGGAAACACTCAGCTATATCCTCCCTTTATATTAGAGCAAAATTAATTAAATAGGCTATCATTTAGAACAAAAGAGGGGAAATAACAGGTAATATAAAGCCACACTTAATGAGGAAATGTTACTTGAGAATAAATGGATAGATGCATATAAAAAAGGGAGTAATTTAACAGGTTTAAAACTCTGTCCCTTTCATATATCGATAGTCATTTCAATAAACTGATGTGCGTGTTTGGGGGGAATCCAGCTCTCCTGAAGGCTAGGTAAGAGTTTAATGTCAGGTAACAGCTAGATAAACATTGATAGCTTCTTGTAACCAACCTGAGAGGAGTTCTTGCCATTACTTAAGTGTTCAGGTAACTTTACACTGGAAAGAGGAACTTTTCACATGCATTATCAATCTGTTGTATAAATGCCTTCTGGATCATAATCCTAGGCTGTCTTCTCTGTAAAACAGGAGCTGTTTCTTTACTATATGTTGACTTAAAAAAATATCCTTATTCCTCTCTGTAGACTGTATGCACCAGGTAGAGCATAAAAATATACAAAACCAAATTAGTTTGATCTGTCTGCATACACCCATATGCACATGCTCATGTCCTGCCTATTATTCCAATGAGTAAGTGAATGAAGTTGTGGTACTGGAAAAATAGCAGAAAAATAATTCAGATCAAATAAAAAATATAGCTAGACAGAACAGCCTTCATTCCAAATTATTAGCTGCAGAAAACATTCCATCTAACCCACCAGAATAGCTGTTAGAAAAGAAGCATTGTTTACAATTTCTAGTGTTTGGTGTGCAATCGCTGGCAGATACTAAAGTCAGAGCATGCTAAATGGCCAAGGGTTTCAAGGCAACCATTTTTTCATTCTGTCTTTTGTTGCTGAGAGTTGTTTTTCTACTTTCTGTTATTTCCTCTTTCATTTAAATCAACAAAAACAAACACAAAGCAGATTCTGAATTACACATGATTAAAATGAATCTCTTCAAATTCTACAGACCCCAAATCCTCCTGGTACCACTTTATTTTTAAGGGATGCCCAACAATGATTTACTGCGAGATGAATAATGCATTTATATCACATACTAGTTGTAGCAAAAGTAATCTATAAATGTTTAATAAATATTCTGTAATGCTTTTGGTGAGCATGCTATAAATAAGTAACAATAGATTTGCGATGAAATATTTATATGCATTTTGGTTATTGTTATGCTCTAAGTGTTCAAGGAGCCATTACTAACAAAGTAAATGGAGTTATCAAGGTTATAGATATGTTCTGTAAGCCATTTATAATGAAATGTGCAACACAAAGTAAATGCATTTGTAGAGGTTGTTGACAAAGTGTAAGTGTCTAGCAAACCATTCATACTAAACTCCATGCAGATACAAATGATACGTAGTCATTCAATAAGTCAGTTATATTGAGACATGAAACTCTCCTCTGCTAGAAATATATTTTAAGATCTTTGTGTGTTCCTGTGTCCTAACTGTAGCACACTTATAAATACATGGTTAGATCTTGAGAAATCTCTCACAAGACATACTATTAAACTGTATCTTAGCTATCACATCCCAAATAACCTGGAGGCTCAAGAGCACGGATAAGTTCAAGAGAGCCACTGGGGTCAAAAAGCAGCTTAAGGTTTCCTCCCACATAGCATGATGCTAAATATCCACTGCTTTGAGTCATGGATGTGGAAGGTACAGAGCAAAGCCATAGCTTACTAGCAGGCCTTAGGAGCACTGGCCTAATATTTTTAGCTAATGACACCGCATTTATAGTGCCAACAGGTTAAGCAGCTACCTAATACTGTACCCAGACAATAACCAATAACGTGGCAAGCATTATTTTTCCATTAATGGAAAATTGCATTATTAAATTTCTTAATATTAAACTATACATATCCATCCTGGTACCAAGAACAGCCATTATAACAGGTTCTGACCCGGGCGTGATTAACTTGTCCCCTTGAACTTTGCAAACTTGGAGTACTCCTGGTACCACTTTATTTAAAAAGATATCCAAGAATGATTCATGGGGATATTAATAATGCATTTGTATCGTACACTATTGTTGTACCCTTATGCTACAAGTTCACAGTGGCCTTATCGGTGGTGGGGAGTGTGTCTGGTTGCTCACATAGCTGCTGCAAGGGCTGCTGCTTTCTACTCCAGCCACCCTCAGCACTTTCACAGCTCCCGCAGAGCACGCTGACCTCGCCAGCAACCACACATTCACAGCTCTTACTGACACTCCAAGACTCAAATGCTCTGGACAGCAGCATTGTTTTCATGATAGAAAACTGTAGTGCTTTGCCTCACTTAGTGAAAAGAGCACAATGAATAGTTGGAAAGGTTTAAAACCTGTTTTAAATAATACCTTTAAAGGTGGAAGGGTTTAACTTCCTCTTACACAGCCACTCACCCAGGGCTTAACAGTAAGGGATTTGGCTTGAAAAACTCCAGCAATATCATACCAACAAGTTGAATACAGGAAGAAGTAATGCTCATTTCTGTATTTCAGTTAATCTTTCAAAACACAGGACTATCGTAGTCTGCTTGAACATATATATAGCCAAAACAGAACTCAAAAATAAATAAGGACTTTCTTTCAGTCCCTCACAAAGATTATAAAGTGGATGCCACGGAAGGGAAGAGGACATCAACGTGAGACAAATGAGACAAATTGTTTGCTCAATATATGGGATTATAATAACATTAAACTTCTAAGGAAATACACACAGTTTTTAATTCAGTAACTTTCATTGCCTTTCAATAGGAGCTATTGTATAGCAACTGTAATGCAAATTTAATTGTTATACTATGTTGTATGTAGTTCTACAGTGCCGATTCATTCCAGGGTCAATATCAGGTTTGCAGATATTCACGTGCATGCCAGGAGTGGCAGGCACACGTAAGAAGTGTTGGATTTTGCTCTTTATTTATCCCCTTTTATACTGCAGAACAAGAAAGACCTGAAACATGAAAATAACCTTCAGTCTGTCTTTAGCTATTTGCAAAGGTAAATTCTTATCTCAGTTTTATCCATATCCTCAGCTTTATAGCAATTCTAAAACATTAGAGGGAAATACTTTCTAATAATGATACATTAATGAACAATAAATTACAGAGGAAATACTACTGGAGTCCTTAGAACATCCACATTAATACTAAATGACTCATCATTATTAATAAAGTATAATAAATATAAAAGGAATTATCAATAATTAGGCTATGATTTTATGTTGTTAAACACTAGAGATTATACTTTATATCAAATAAATTTAACAGACGTTGAAAAAGTCATCCGCTCTCCTGTGCAGAACTTCATGTCAAGTGAAGTAATCTGTGCGGAGAACAGGTAGTTCAAGCACTCGAGCCCTGCCATGCGTGCCTGAAGTCGGCAATTACTCGTTGGCTAACGGGAATATTGTTTTCATGAGGATTATAAAATTAGATCAAACACAAGCATAGATTCCAGAAAAGAGAAGTAGCAATAATATATACCTGTATAACATCTTTTCTTTTGTGATCAAAAAGCATTTACAAGCAGAGTACTTAAACAAGAACCATTAATACGAAGCATGTCCCAGTGCTCCTGTACCTGACATCCACACTAGTGCAAGCAGCAGCTTTTCTTTGGAGTTCATCATCCCATGCTTTCAGATATTAGTCTTGTATAGTGTGGAAGAACGATGTGGCCTTTTTCCAACAAAACTTAGTTGGATGAGACCAAATCAGATTTATTTTCTCATATTTATTTTCCTTTTCTCATTTCTTAAGCCTCCCTGATGAAAGATCTCAGATACAGCTTCTAAAAAACTGCTGTTGGTGATGCTCCTTCACCACAAAGATGAAGTGAAAAGACATAATCATTAGGTAGTGTGTGAAATAAAGAAAATAGGGTTTTGTACTTTTGTAGCAGCTGAGGAATACTGGTGGAAAGGAATCAAACACTTCAGTGTGTAAGTACGAAAAAGGGGGCTTCATCACATAATAATTATATTTCATGTGGCAGAATCTCACTGGAATATCTGAGGGGTTTGGGCTGGTTAGATTTAAAATAGGTAAACACAAATAAATAAAATTCCTGTAATGAAACTTTGGGGAGAGACCTACAAAAAATTCTCTTTTTAGTTTTCTGTTCTCTCATTACATAAGTAGAGTCCTTTGTACACAGATGAATTTGCACAACCCATCATTAATAAAAGCTTTGGAAACCTAACACTTCATAATTTTACATCATCACAGATTTAAAAACAACAACAACAAAAATACTCTTGTACACAGCAACTGACAAACCGCAATCTCATGAGCCACCGTGTCTATGCAAATGCTGTCAATAAGGTTCTAAATCGCTCATTCATTGCCTGAGACTTATACTGAGAATTGAAGCTCTTCTTACCAAGCTATTGCAGACTGGAGGTTATTTTTCATTTAGATAACACTGTTTAAAATATAGCTATCTTGCTGAAATATCATTTGTCTTTCACTTGCTTTGAAGAAGCACACAATTCAGAGTTTTGCTTGCCAGCATTACAGAGAGAGAAGTTTCACAGCTGTGGCCGGCTTCCTGCTGCCTGTGCTGAGTCCCTTCGGTCACCAGCACGGGTGCCTCTCTGACCGGATTCATCTTGCCAACTCCCCGAAAGAGACCTACATGCTTCGTGCATTGCTTCTGGTGCTGGATGCCCCTGGCCCGAAGGATGGGAGCGGGACCACCCTACTAGATCGTAGTGACCTCGGTCCAACTTCAGCTCCTCATGTGAAACAGAGAGAAGCACCTGCAACCCGACTTGTTCTAACAGGTGTTTCATGACTGAGTTCTCTATGTACATCCCAAGGAGACAGAGGAGCCTTAGAGATGCAGCTGAGTTACATATTCTGCTCCTACATGTCCTTTATGGAAAGAATAAACTTAGATTGGGACATAAATTATAATCTGTGATCAGAGAACAATGAGAAATATTTAGAAAGAGGAACATGGATATATAATCGCTTAATGAAAGTTTGTATTTTCATGTGACTATCTTAATGTCACAGTTATGCTCCAAAACACTATCAAGAAGGTCTATACTTAGAGGAAATCAAGAACTTCACTGTAAACTGGAATAGCCTGTTAGATTGAGATTTCTCTTTCACAAACTCTTGGGGTTCCAGTGCAATGCAGTACAATGGATAGCAGACTGATACTGCTGTTTGCTTGTGTTACTGATCATGCCTTCGCTGTGAAATCGCTTTTCCTTTCCCCTTGTTGGAAATTATGCAGTCAGAAATTATGCTCAGATGCATTCAGTGCAATTGAAAAGGTACTCCCAATTTCTGAGGCTGTATATTCAATTAATGTAATATGTGACAACATTTTCAAAATGCAAGTTGCTTAGAAAAAGAGACATTACTATGAAAGGAGGAATTTAAAATACATGTAAAATGCATTTTCTTAGGAAAGTATTTGATTCAAATTGTTAGAAGACAAAAAACACATAAAGGTCTCTTTTATGCCTTCCTTCTTAATCTTCAGCCAGCGTTCCAGGACCATAAACTGGCATCAATGGAAGCTGCATCTCAGGAATGAACAGAATATATGGCCTTTAATGGAAGAAATTTTTACACTTAAAAAAGAGAGAGAGGGAGGGATGGAGCAGTTCTATGCTCTGCAGTCATTCAGCATAAAATTACTTACTTATTATTCATAACTATCCTTAAATGCTTTATTGAAGCATAATGCAAAAAAGTACCTGTCCACACTTAAAAACCAAAATTTCATCTATCTGTCCTACATTTGGGTTTGGGCTTCAACATCTATTACATGAATCCATTATTTCCCCTTTTTGACATTGCTAGGTCAGTGCACCAGCTTTCCTTGGGTGCAGCATGGACAACGGCACACATGCACACAAAGAGGTCGCACAATTTCAACTGCACTACTTGCAAAGCGAAGCCAAACATGGGGGTGCTAAGCAATAGCAAAAGGAAGTCTGAGGTGCACCAGGACGTGCTCTGGGTATTCAGTGGCTTGGCACCCACAGATTGCATTTTTTTCCCCTAAGGCTCACTGGTAGCACTGGGTTTCCTTGAACCCAAAAGTTTCACGCATACCTCCAATAAGCTTCCTTATTATTTCACATTGAAATCCTTTGTCTTATTCCTCTCGCCTGTGCTCAGGATATAGAGACTTTTATTTTATTTTGTTGATATTTGGGAGGAGGGCAATGGAGACCACTGACTACAGCAGCCTGTCTCAGACTGTGCTTGTACAAATCCTGACGCATCTGCAAGCCCTTAGGACTACCTGGGGCTACCCCCAGGGGAGCAATCTGCCTGTTTTTCCACACACACACACACACACACACACACACACGGAGATTTTGAGGAGCAGACAACTCTTCTCCTGAATTTGGCTGGCTAATGACAAAACAGAGGAAATATCTACCAGTTTCTGGATCAAGCCCAGCATACATTCAGATCAATTCCATCAAAATATTAAGCAGAAAGCTTTCAAGCACTCATTTGCAATTTGAAAATATTTTTTCTAGAGTAGGAAGAAATGCATTAGTGAATAAAACCCAGTGGTTTCAATTAGCAAACTATTTCATCTGGTAACTATTGCAGGTTTTCTGATGTAAGGAACTCTCCTCCACTTTACTGAATGTGAGATTCATGCAAGTCCCCTCAGACAGAAAACACAAGTGAGGTGACTTCTCCCTTCCCACTCCTCCATCACTGAAATTTCACGGAGGCCTCAGCAGCATCCCATGCCCATTCAGATTTCACACCCACTGTTGCCATTGCACATCCCCAGGGGCCTGCTACTGGACACTGGAATGGGCACACGCTCCCAGCCATGCCTTTGATTTCTTCTCGACCCTGCCCACATGATGTGGTTGAAGCTACATTACCTTACTTGGAGGTTAAGGGTGTAAAGCAGTGGCTAGCGCATTAATACCCCACCTTTTTTGCAGCTGCTACAGATCAAGGTGCTAGGCAGGATGCTTGCCACACAAAGGTCTGATCCACCGCAGCCTTGCGTCCCCCCAGCCAGCCAGAGAGGGCAGGGCATCCCTCTGCTTCCTAAGGAGCACGGGAACGCAGAGTGACCAGCTATTCCTTTCCCACAGCGACTGTGCCTTTGCAATCCCAAGGTCTCGCATGGGTCAGTTCTTGGACCAGAGGGGGAAATTAAAGCCTCCCGAGTCCCAGTGGAGAGCGCCTGACCACCGCGCTACCTCTCCTGACGGCCAAGCTCCATCAGAGCGGCGAGGTGGCTCAGAGAGCCAGCGCCAGTGTCACCAGCTGCCTGCCAGATGTGGCTGCACAGTGGCTCCTTGGCCATCACCTTCGGCAGCCCCGTGCCCCATCCCCATGCCCTGCCCATTCCGTTCCTGCCCGCCGCACCCTGGGCCTCACAGCGCCGTCCCCGCGGTGGCCTCGCAACCACCCCAGGAGTCAGCAAGCTCGGCCTATGGAAGAGGCCTGTTCCTATTGTTTAACACGAACGCACAGCCGAGTAACGTTATTCTGTAAATGAATGGGCTTTTCATTCCGTTAGCATAGCCTCCCTGTTGGTTGGAAGTTTATTCTTTCGGCAGTTATTCTGGTGGAATGTAATCATTTAACTGTGATTTATGGCACGGCTGTATGCAGCTGGCTTAGTGCAAGGTGAACGCACAGTAGTACTTTAATAGTTCTTTTCCATTAGCAGGTATGTTTTTCAGTTGGCTTCACTGCGATTGGAAGAGTTGATAAATGTAACATATAAAACACTGTTGGTAAATGTCTTCAGGCTAAGAGTAAGCTTACTGCTCGCCTCTCAAAAGGTAAGATAACTATGCGCCTCCAGAAAATAACCTTCCAGGGGATAGCTGTGACTAAAAATTCAACGGGGAGGAGGAAAGAGCGTTTACAGTGGCGAGCTTAAAAGGAGCGCCTCTATTCGGAAGCAGATCTAGGGGAAAAAAACAAAAACAAAAAAAATCCCCTAACTCTCTTTCCTTGCACTGCTGTTCTTGCTTGTAGGCTACCTTGCTGAATATCAACACTGATGCTAAATGGCATTAATAATTGCTAAGTTATATTAAATTGTATATCAGTCAAATTAATAAAGCCTACAATACTTGAGGCATTTAGGTTCTTAAAAATCACTGGCATCTGCTCCTATTAAAAATGACAGATGATTTGCAAATCCAAACTTTTGGTGAAAAATGTTAGCTAACAAGGTGAAATTAAAATTTACATCTTGTTCTAACATAATGAAGATAATTAAAAGAGAGTGATAAAACCCTTTGATTAACCCTCATCCCATTTCGCACAGCACTTTATTATGCAAATTAAACATTGAACGTTGTAAACTTAGAACCAGCAAAAGATTCCAATATAAATATATTCTAATTTAAAAATTAAGAAAATATAAAAACACGTCATTGGGTCTCTGACTGTGCCCTTTGTCATTGCTGAGTTACAGAGCAGAACTGGGGGCATATGCTGCAGCGAGATAACTCATGTCTTGAATTGCTGAAGGATTAGAGTTTGCTCCTGTTTCTTTCTTGTACCAGCCATCGCATTATTCCCACAATGGTTTTGGTGTATAGTTTAATTAGTCTCCCTACCTTAATCAAGCAGTGCTCTGTCACCAGAAATGTTCGAACCCTGCAAAACATGCATCAAAGTCTCTGCACTCTGTCTTGCTGGGTTTTGTTTTGGTGCTTTTAGTTCTGCCTCCTTATTTTTCCAGTGGTAAAGGTGTCACCGGACTTTCATTTAAAGTTCTGCCTGACAGAACGATGCCTGGCAGCCCTGTGCAGCTCTGAGCACTTAAAATCTCTGTTTCAAAGTCCTTCGGGTTCCCCAGGAGTCCTTCCTTTGGCCTCTACACCCACCCTGCGAAGGCCTCAGCCGAGGACAAAAGCACGTCAGCAGTCCTGAGTTTTAGGGCTGCTTTTCCCTCTGTGTGCATCTTTGCTTTGGGAAGACAACTCACACGTTCCTCCTTGTGGGAGGGTAAGCCTGCGTTTCTGGCACAGCTAACAAGTATTTTAAAGAGAAACTTCTTTAAATTCACAATATCCATCTTGCAGAGAAAACTATCACTGTGCGGGGACATAGATGAGGTGCTACAAGGGCTGCAGTCTATCTCTCAAATCCCAGCTGCTGCTTAGAAATACTGTATACAATGCTCTCTACCAAATCTACAGCAAGTCATTGACCAAACTACTTGTCTGCTTCTCCCCTCACACCCAAATTAGAGTAGCTAACTTAATGAAAAATGATTTTTTCTTCTTTTTGTCGCTTAGGAGGGTCTGAACATAAAGCTCTTATCACCAAGCCACAGCTGTAGGAGGAATCCTTTAATCACAGCCTTCCTCCTTGAAGAAGAATATAGATTTATGACCGGACTTTGGTTACTGAGCAAGAAATATTGCCAGCAGCCACCATACTACTTCCCATAGGCGGTAAACAGCTTTAATCTGCTTTAGCTGTCATTTTGAAGTCGAGAGATATTAGAGTACAATGTAATTATGTAGTTGTGGGCAGAAGCAGAGTTTATTTTCTTTAAACTAAAGTGGCAGAGGTAAATTCGTAGAATGTGCCTAAACAAACAAATCCTCCCTCGGTCTTACTGCCACCATGGCTGCAACAGTCCCATCCCTTTTGTGCCACTTTGATCGCACCACTCTTCTGCTAATACACTTTCATGGGGACCCAGGTTTCCACCATGGTGGAACAAGCTCACGTCTCTCTCTTCTGCCCACCCCCAGCTTCAGGCAGATGAGTAGAAAGAGAACGTTTTCTTGGGCAGTACAGAACGCCACTGCAATCGCGCCATGCTGAGTGCTTCTGCTAAGGGCACAACAGTGGCATGTTCACCCCTGAGCTTCACACAGCAAGAAGTCACCCCCGTGAGCACAAATGTTCATTTTTTACTTGCGTAAATATAATGTATGGCTGTGATTACATGGAGAGTTTTAAAATAACCTGATTAACATTTAACTTTGCTTTCATATCTAATAGGGCTTGCAGGAAAGAAAACCCCTACTCCATATAATATTCACAAAAAAGGAGCATTTAGCCCCATCTCTAGGTTACAGGGTTATTTTTCATCTGACCTAACATTTTATTTTGCATCCAAAATGAAATTTCTTCAACAAAAAACAATAGAAAGACCAAGTCCATACCATGATACCTCAATTGTCAGCCAATATGGTAACTGTTTCTCAAAACTTTGCAGCCTTTAGTTCAGTCCTGTATTTGAGAAATCATTACAGTCTGATTCTGCAAATATTCTCAAAAGATGCATATATTGGCTCCCCTTCTGTAAAGCATAGCCATAAGTGCTCAAGTCTATATTAATTTAGGATATCATCTAAGTGTATGCTTAGTCTTACTGGAATCTATACATTTATGAAACTTTAATAAGCTTACAGATATATTCCTCACCTTATTTATTTCCTTATTAAGTGCAGATAATGAAACTACAAGGACTACTATCATTAAAAAGATGTTTGCCTCGGTCTGAGTTTTCAGGGAAGAAAATACTAAATCAAACTTTCCTCCTTACGTGATGTAATATTGCTGTCTTCGCATGAGTTAAGACAACAAAGTACAGATAAATTGCAGCCTTCCTGGATTTATATTGTTCTATACTGCATATTGCATTTTAAAATTCATAGATTGAGGGATCTATTTGCCATCAGCTACACGCTATTGCCTTTTCAAAGAGCTACTGTAACTATTATGCAAGACATTGCAGCCTCTCTGGATTTTCATGCCAATGATCTCCTCCTGATAGTCTCAGTTTGTCCACCTCCCAGATTCTATCAGAAAGTGATTAAAAAGTCTGAGCCTGTTGTGTGCTCAGTGCACGGTTCAACTGGTTTCAGGAGGTGCAAAGACAAGCTGTCACGAATTAAAACTACCATGACCTAGAGAAAACACATTTGTTCATTCATTAGCAAAAAGAAAAAGAAAAAAGTTGCAAAACAGTTTATTGGAAGAATTAAAAGGAGAGTGATGTGCTACAGCACTGGGAACAGTAATTATCAATTCTGTCTGAAAAGGGAATAAACAACCCTACAGGGCTTTTTGCAGCATCATTTTGCCTCTGTATTCCAGCCAGGCATCAGTCTCCATGGAATCCAAAGAGTTATCCAGGCAAATTATTCCTGCTAAGAGCAAGACTTCTCCTAGCAAGCACTTATGATCTTGGTGCTGTGGGCCTACCAGTGAGATCTATTGGGCTGAACTTCTAATTTCAAAAGTTGAGGAACGTACATATGTGCTAAATATAAAAAAGGTAAAATACTGTTGCTTATACACTTCAGGATCCCCAACTACTATTGTATAGCTCCCTCAGTTCTTTATCGAAATGAAAACACAAGAAAGGTAGGCAATTTTAGTGTCACCTCTGAGCTTTAAGAAATGAAGTTACAGAGCAAAGAGGACTGAGGAAAACTCTAGCACAGCCTCAAAATGAAACCCCAACGTTTCAAAGATATAGCAGGTCTTTTTTGACTAAAGACAAACATTTGCAATTAATATTTTTTAAGATAAATTGTGATAATTAAATGAGAATAGCAACTGGTTTTGTATAAAATGTTCAGGAGAGTCAGTGGCTGCAAATTTCTCCATGCTCTTCTCTATCAGCATTCAGCAGTCAATCCAGACATTAAAATGAACAGTTAGGTATAATCCTGTACAAAACAGCACCATGGTCATAAAAATACTAAAAAGCACAGAAGCAATCTTAGCACTTCTATTGAAATAGCCTGGGATGTTCATTCAAAGCTGGCATCTTCTAGTGGGAGATATCAAGATAAAGATATCCATCAGGAATATCTTTATAGGATTAATGTCGTAGGTGGGGTCACTCTGACACTTTTTTGTAGTGAGCTCTATGATTAATAAAACTGCTTGGAGAGTGGTTCTTTTAATGACAGACAGATATATACTGTATGACCCGAGTTCTTCGTAAATGCCATCTTATTGTCAAAATGCTGAGAGAGAAATTTGATATGATTAATGTTCTTTCTTCCTCCCTTTTCCTCACACTGATCAAACAGAAGAAGGCTAATCCAGTTGCCTACAGTGAAGCGATTAACAATAAAAGGAATAAAAGAGACGGGTGATTTCTGCAAAATTCAGTCCTTGTACTTAAGGAAAACCTTCCATTTTACTCATTTTGCATTACAAATAATTAGGGGATATGAATCAGAGGGCTGGAAGTGACCTCCAGAGATCAGTTAAACCTGTTTCTCTGCTTGCAGGCAGAAAAATCATACATGAGATTTCCCAACAGATATGTGTCTATCTGAGGTTATTAAAGACCTGCAGACAGGGTCTCTGCAGCCTCTCTAGCCACTCCGCTCCAACATTTCATGACCAAGGAAAAGCTTTCCCTAACATCTAACCTAAAGTTTAATTTCTTGAGTTAGAATTTCTTCTTATCCCATCTGCCATCAACCTGGAGAAAACATGTACAGTTTCACATTATTTTAAGCTTATCCCAGATGATATTTTTGTCAAAAGGTGTGATCCCAGCAACTCTGGCTGCACATCCCTGTTGTGTCCCTTGTGATGGCTCCAATGATTTGGCATCTGCAGGCTGAGCTGCTGATCCAGCTGAAAATGAATTGAGGGAAAAAACTGGGTAGTTTTGAAGCAGACCAATGGCTGCAAGGCAGTAGGAGGTCAGGGCCAATGGTAGGTGGAAACCGCTCCTGATGTTGCAGCGGCCAAGAGAAACATCTCAAGAGCACCAGCCCAAGTTCCTCTCCCACTGAATTTCCACCTAGCCAGCTGTTTTCTACCCTGTGTTTAGGCAACTGTTTATTCCCATGGAACCCAGTACTTTGCTCTTGTCTCTGTTAAATATCATTCTGCAATAATAGAGCTATATACCTGTAACAGAACCGTCTACATAACCAGCAGACTCGCTCTCCTGCCACCCAGCGTACAGATTTATCCTAGCTTAGTAACATCTGTGAGTTTCATAAGCCACGATCCTCCTGATCATGATTAAAAAAAAATTAAATAGCATCAGTATTAGACAGACAAAATGGTGGGTTGGTTATTGTATCTGTAATTGAGGACATCTGATATACATTTTTTAATAAAAATGAACAGAATGCTTTTGATGCATCGCTCAATCAGAAATTAGGCCTCACTCCTATTGCCCCAGCTGAAGGTACCAGAACAACTGGAAGACAAGTAGCACAAGCAGTGGTCAGGTGTGATAATGCTACAGGTTCTCTAGAGAATTAACTCTATTATTTCCTAGCCAGGATGCATCTTCAGGGAGATACAGAAGTACAGTGACTGCTCTATTTAGTTTATTCTGGGCGCAACAATTAGAAGCTAAGACTTACGAAGAAAACAAAAGGGCTGCCTTTCAGGAGGAATAAAAGCAACAAATACTTGACAGAAATGTCCTGCAGGTACTTATGGTCAAAAGAAATTCCGACACCTTTCAGCCATATCACGAACGACTGTTTGCATTCAGTAGTAATCTCTAAGCTGTAACAACTCCTGTAATTCTTTGACACAAGATATTATTGAGGCCACGAGCTACAGTGGACCTAAGAAAGTTTTCTTCACGTTAACACTAGGAAGGCCTTCCACAGTTTCTACAAGGAAGATGGAAGTACCAGAGAAAGCTTTGGAAGACATCACACAAACTTACGTCAACAAAAAGAGATACTAGAAGTTTAAATTGTGACTACCAGAGCTTCTCTGGGGAGAGAGAGAAATTTGTTGAAAACAAAAGGGTTCTCAGATAAGATTTGTTTGCCTTTTCTCACTGTAAGAAGCTTCCTCATACAGAATCGATGAGGTAGAAGAAGGAAATAGAGAAAGGCCCTGTCCCAGCTAGCCATTAACCTTCCAGTGCATTATCCAAACAGCAGGGTTAAGAAAGTAGGTTTCCAACTTTCCATCCAAATTTCCTGACTACTGGGATTGGTAGTTACATTGTTCCTCCCTTCCCCCACAACCAATATCTACTCTCTTTTCACCTGCTTCATAAACCAGAATTATTGTTTCTTATATAAGCCTCGAGAAACGGGACACTAAATTAGATAGACTACTGGCTAATCTGTTAAAATGATTCTTGTATTCCTCGTGGACACCAATTCTTGGAAAGTCACACTCATGAAGTTAAAATTTATTCCCTGTGGAGAGAACCAATATAAGGCTTTTGTGCCACTTTAAGCCCTACAGCTGTTGTGCTGCATAGGTATATATTTAACCCATTCATATTTTTTGTGAGCAGGAGCTTCAGGATTCTGTCCAGTCATTAAATAGAATCTAGAGCAGGTTAAAAGAAGAATAAAAGAGAAATACCATGCCTGTTAGACCTACAAAGGTGGTCTGGTAGGTTTTTAACTATGTTTTCTCCTAACATGAGTTTTAAAAGTGAAGTTTAGGTACATTATTTGCTGTTCAAAGGGGTACACTGCTACCCCTCAGCACTCCCTCATGTTCCTTCCTCCACCTCAGAGACTGCAAATCAAACACTTCTGTTCTTGAACATGGCAAAATTGTTAGAGTACAGCAGTTTCATTCAAGCACGAGAAAATAAATATTTGATTAGAGCATTATGTGCTAATATAACACTCAACAATTAAAATTACTTGCATCCAAATTTCATTGCTAGTTAATGGCATCTAAAATAATATTGATAACAAATGACACAGAATGTCTTCCCAGAAGTCTAATTCTGATTCATGAAATTGTTTCAAAGAGTGGCTTGAGTAATGATGTAATATATAATGGGAATAATACATCCCATTTGTTGATGATTTTCTGCATGCTCTATACTAGAGTTTTCTTTAAAGTTATGCAGAAACTCAAGAAAGTAATTTTCATCATATAAAACTGGTAAATAGATTTAAACAATATCTAAAATCCACCCCATTTTTTTTTCCTTGTAATTCTAAAGAGTACAAAAGGAAAAACCCAAAACTGACCCCATAATCCATGAGTTTTTCATGTTTACAACAATTTTCAATAGATTCCAGTCCGAACATATCCACAGACTGCCTCATTCCAGTGATCACAGTACTGCAAGGAGCCCTTTTAACCCTTATCAGCAAAAGTAAGGAGCAATCAAAAGAAACTCTGGCTCACTGGTATGCCACGAGACAAGGAAGCAGTCAACAAGAACTCAGGTAGTTGCTAATTAGCCAAGTTTTCCCATAGCTCTGAGAGCTTTCAGAAGCAAGCATTCAGCTCATTTACATGTGTTAGAAGGTGAACGCTTATTGATGACTCTTGAGAGCAGTAGGGGGTTGGTAAAACTCGAGCACTGAACTGCTCTTTTCATTACTTGTGAAACTTTCCAATGCCAAGAAGTCTACGGAGGAAAGCAGGTACCTTCCTCCAATGGGTTATTTTTTTCTGCTCTTGGTTCATTCCCCACTAAACTCTTTCTAAGAAGCAGAGTAGAAGTTATAACTCCTTTGCCAATCTGTCATTAAGATCATGCCGCAGCCAGTAAATGCTCGCTGGTTGCCCTTTCCTACTGCGCCAGTTCCCACTTGATACCTTACACAGGACCACGTGCAGTCACTTTGCCTGAATTTTGCAGGCATTAGGGTCATCAATAAAACAAGCCATAGCCACAGTGCAGATTCCCTTGGTTCACAACAGGAGGGAATGTTACATCTGAAAGTGCTGTCATTTCAAATGTCACCAAATGTCACTTTCCTAGATTTTTTCTGTAATGACAGTTTAAAGCTATATGTGATGTTTGCTGAACCCCCTGATAGATCATCTATTATGTTCCACTTCAAGATCAGATGCCAGACCTTGCTGACATCTGGCAAGTGATTGCCCTGTAGTCACAACAATACAAAATGAAAAGAAACCCCAAACACCTCCCTACCACACGCATGTGCACACACATACACTCAGCAAGCCTTCACCTTTCAAAAACAATTTCTAAATGTCTTCTAATCTACCCTTGCACTTAAAGATCACATCAGCACCTTCACCTTTCACTCCCCATCTGCAATTGATTTCTCTGCTGTTTGTGGTCTTCAGGGGTCACCAATTTGAAAAGGTGGCCATTCCTCTAAAACCAGAGATTACTCACCACTACCTTTTCTAAAGTAAAAGTTCCTAATAGACCTATCAAACATAAAGGGGTTAGGACAGCTGGACCTCCAAATTCTGTCTTTTTAGACTAAATAGATGCTTCTAGAGAGACACACATAGAAATAAGGCCCACGTATGAGCATTTAGAAGAACTAGTATGGGAAAGCTTGCTCCACTTTGCCACTATTTTTCCTCAGTTTGTATTCATATAAAGTTCTGTTATATGTTTTTGAAGTGTTTGTGTTGCATTCCGGTTTACACTGGCCTGTTTTGAATATCAGATAGTGTCATTACACAGACAGTATCAGTAACACCTGTAGTATGAGAAAGAAAAAAAGCAGCTCGTGCACATTTTCACAGGGATTCTGACAGTCAAACATGAAATAAATCTCTCAAGGCCATCAAGTGTCACACCCCAATATCATCCACTCTTCTACAATTTTACATCTAATGCCTGTGCTCTGACTAGTCTTATTTCTAGCAATTTGTGTCTCCAAAAGTGACCTTATCTCTTATCACCCTATGCAAACCTCAAACCAATCAAGGGACATTTCCAATTGCATTCATTTACCTTTTGCATTCTTCAGCATTGCTGAAGTGGAAAATTTTATTGATAACACTCTCTGGGTTTATTTCCTGACTAACCCACTGTTTCTCAGAGCTTGTTTTTTTCTCCCCTCAACTTTCCCCCTGCTCTTTATTCTTAAAATTCTGAACACTTGACTCTACCTCAAAGCTGCCTCTGCTACATTTATTGTCCTGCCAAGTGTAAGGCTTCTCTCTCTCTGCTCCGCTTTTGACACTAAACTCAATGATCAGTTGATCAGTCTAGCCTATCTGTCTGGCTGTTGACATTGAGCCCCTTCAAGCTTCTGTTTTCCTGTTCTATTTTCGTATCATTCAGCAACTTGCGTTTTCCTCTGAGGTCACCCTTAAAGGTCCATGTGTCATGTTTTTCATTTCTGCCTTGTCAGGAAAATCTTGCCACTGCATCTATCAAAGTAATCATCAGGCCTTGATGTAAGAGTATGGTTCCTCTCACATTTTTCATTACCAGATAATTTATTAATATCCTCCTGAGCAAGACTAGATTTATCTTGATAAAACTGCTATCAGTGGTGACACAGTATGCAGCACTGAAAGCGCTCAGCTAGTTTGGCAACTGCTCAGAGAAGGTGTCCTTTAACCTCTCCCACCCCTTAATTCCTCAGCAAGCTAAGAGAAGATTTTGGATCCTGCAGCTCTGGAGGCTTTTGGCATTGTGCCGCTTCAGTAAAGCCGACCTGGGGCAGCCCCGTAAGAGCAGCCCCTGCAGCGCACCTGGCTTTTCCTTCGTGACGCTCTCTGTTGCTGGCACGGAATACATACACATTAAATGAAATAAAAGTAAGGTAACGATACGCACAGAGGCAAAATCCTTACAGTTAGGAGCACCACCCAATATCAAGAACCTACGGGCAGTCATTTTACATTTCAGGTTGAACAGGCCCTGACACAGCGCTGGATATTTTCTACCCAGAGGGAAATCTTATTTTCTTCTAGCAATTGAACCCTGGCTATACACCCACCCCCATCTCAACACACTCTTCCTGTAACAGCAGCTATTTCTCTTTTACATTATCTTCGCTGGAAAAAACATCGTAAGGCTACTCAGCTCCCCACTCTATTATATACTGAAATTAAAGCACAGGAGGCCCTCCACAAAGGCGGCTGGCTAATGACTCTCCTGGTGGACATTAGGCGAGAGATGCATTTGTGACATGAGTGGCAGCTGTGCAGACACCAGTTTATGTGATTCAGCACAGCTATTTCATTAATTGCGTTTCACGGTTCATTTCCTCAGATTACACTCAAAATAAATAAATAAATAGGAACACAAAGCTGCTGTGTTCTCTGAACCATCCACCAAACAAAAAGGAGGAAAAAAATGCCCTTATTTTAATTGGCTTCCTACATATTTTTCTGTCTTAGTTGCTTTTTAAACTGCAAAGTCAAAAATAAAATAAATTGCAGTTATATTCTGCTGTCTAATTATCTCTTCGGTTTTCCACAGAGACTTGGTGACTTACAGAGAACCCTGCTACGAGGAAGCACATTTAATGAAAGTGAAAATTTTGTAGAGGCTTACCTACAAGCATCACATATCTCTATCTGCTGATTTACACGCTTGTATGTTGTTGCTTAAATTTAACACAGAGAAACTGTGTGGGCAGTCTCGGGAAGTCAAAAGCTTAGACATCCGTTTAAAAACCAACCTCCCATGTATCCTGATAACCACATGCATGTGGAAAACTAATTACAAGAAGCAATGAAAGATGCAAATGCAGAAAGTCAAAAACTGCTTTGATTCAATCAGTAATGTAGGTGAGCATTATAAAAAGACATCCAGCTGATGGTTGAACAGATAGTGACAAGCGACTTCAGCACCACGAAAACCTTGGAGAGCAGTCAATACGGTCATGAATTTTTGAGATTAAATGTTACTTTTTTGTCAAAAAAATTGTTTGATGAAACAGTGGTTTCATATCAGAAGCTGCAATTTTCAAAACATCTTCTGCAAGGAGCTTTTACTAATATTGCAATTATTGTGAAGCCCTAGCCCCATTCCAGTGCTACGTCACTGAAACCTTTGCCACTCAAAGCCAAAAATCAGACTGAATCAGATAGAGCAACCTTCTAAAGATTGAAATCTGTATAGATTTTTCAAAAGCCTTTCCTTAGGAAGCTTTTCAGGTCTGCAGAGGAAGAGATGCACCCAGGAACAGCCTTCAGCCTTGCTGTATAGCAATCATGTGGGAATGGAGGTTCAAATCTTCATTCGAAGTTAGTCAGAGCACGTTCTAGCCGAGAGCCTTACAAAGCAGAGCACATCTCTTCATGAGAAAACAAACTCCCCTTGAAAAGCAACTACTTTTGACAGGGAAAATATTGCTTCTTTTTGTTTGTTTTTACAAAAGATGCAAATATTGAAAGCTCAATGTTTTCAAAAAAATTGGGACTGAACATATTTAGAAAATATGGGGCAGGGAGTCTAGGCAATTGCTGAGTTATAATCATCTATCTACTATAAATATCTGCAGTGTGAAAAGAGCTCTCTCTCCCCCTGTGTTCACTGCTGCTGCTAAGCACTAGGCTTTTTTGTGGTTTCATTTTAGTAATCAGGATCTCTCGTACTTCCCGGACAGATGGCCATTCACACTTCAGTGCTCATTTAAACACATACGTCAATGATGACAGAACATTTCAGCTGAGAACAGGCCAATGTAATCTTCCAAATTCAAGGCTATCTGTCATTTTTGTTGGTTATATAAAACCAGAGTCAAAAGTAGGACTGTTCTTATTTGGAAAGCTCGAAAGAAAATGGAAAATTCCACCTGGCTTGCTGTCTCCATGAAGCTGAGGCAAGGCTATTTAAAATGATTTGAGAAGCTTTGAATGTCTAGCCTCTTCTGATCCATTGGCAGTTGCTCTTGGGGCCTGCTAAGAAATGGCAGAAACTAATATCAGATTAGAGAATGAATGTTGGGCCTTGCAGGCTGCTCTGAGCCCCCACAACAGCATTAATTCTATATATCCTCTTCAAATCCTTCCCATGTTTATAATGTAATGGTCCTTCATTTGTCTCTTAAGGTATTAGATAAGTACATGCCAGCACCTTGCAGCTGCACTCTGCAATATACAAAAGACAAATTGGAAACGGAGGGCAAAGTATCTTCTTGACTCTGACGCTGATCCCCTGTGTTTGCTCTGAGAGGACGCAGTACTTATGTGGATAAATAGACAAAATTATTTTCCACTGCTGTCAAGCCAGCATCGTAGACAAGAAGGAAAGCATTTAAATTTAATAACATTCTCTTCAGCTTCAGGGTGGACTATGTGTAAGAAATGGAAATCTGAAATACGAAAAAAATCTATTTGTGACATTTCTGGTTCTTGCCATTTCTGTTCTTCCTGCAGGAAGAACATGTATTCTGCCAAGAATGTCTGCTTAACTGAGGTTATCAGCAAATGATTTTTTTTTTTTTTTTTAGTTCAAATAAACTTTACAGACAATCTTTTGGGAACTTTGCCAAACCTAAACCAACCTATGAGCTATTTAAAGTTCAATTAATTAGTAATTAGCAGGACTGAAGTAACACGGGGGAGCATTTAAGAGAGTGTATATGTAATCAGCCAATAATTATCAACACAGCAACAGAAGTGTGACACGGTATGAGTTTCAAGCATATTCACTTAAGTGTGCAAAGATAATGAACACAGCAGTGGCTAAATATTTTAGTTTGCCATCCATGTGAATCTCCAATAAGTCTACTTCTGCAATTTGCACCTAAGCTGCTAACCATAAAGCTAGAGAGGCGCAACTGGGAGTACAGAAATTTCCCTGAACTTACAATGCTGTTTAACAGCTGAGTCTCAAAACTGTATTTTGCAGGAGTATTGCCAGCAATTGAGACCTTTCTTGTGCCATTCTTTTGTCATTTGTGTCTGCAAAGGGAGATCTCATCAATAACCAAAGCACAGCAATGGATCAGCAGTCCAGTCAGACTTGCTAAACAAATGGATCTTGTAAGTGAAAAACAAAGGTCATGAAAATCAGTTTGACCCTGGATGATCCCATCATTCTGAAAGTAAAAGCTGTGAAAAGTGCAGAGTTTATGGAACACATTTTACGAGTCAGTTAACCGAAATTATGCTGCAGTGGTCAGGGCAACCATTGCCAGCCTGCTGTGGAAGTCTCACACTGGTGGTACTGAAAACTTCACTAGTGCATTGCTAGAATGCAGTCACGATCCTTAGGTGTGCATCACTTAGATCATCAAGATCAAAGAGTTATCAAAGCGCTCAGTAGTTTTCAGGTATTCCTGAGACAAAAATTCAGAAACCGATGGTTAGGCTGAATAAAAAGCTTTAAGATAGTAGAGGAAGCGTAACTACTTCTAAAGGTGTAAAACACATGGGTGAGAAGCTGGATTTAACCTTAGCCATGTGGTTAGTACTGGAAAAGGCCCCTTTAGTAAACGTGCCTTGTCAAACACACTGTGAAATAAAAGAGGCTGACCTAGAAGGATTCTTCAAGGCACAACAGAGGAGTGACTTTACAGATCAACAGCGTTAACACAGTAGAAGAGCTGACCCAGGACAGGATTAGCTGGAGGAGCAGGCGGTCTGTTGTGAGTACCTGATCGAGCTGGAACAAGACAGCAGATGAGAATAAGATACCTTTTGGCTTCTAACAGAACCCATTGCTAAACTTTCTGGGGAACAACATAAATTTGAGGGAAGAGAATAATTAACTTTTCTTCTGGAAAGTAATTGGTAATTCATTCTGACTGCAGAAAAAAAAAAAAAAAGATTTTCCTGTGGAGGAGGCTGAAGGTATATTAGTTGAAAGAATCTCTATGCCTCACTTTTTTGCTTTTTTTGATTTAAGCTCTCTTGAACCTGGTGGAAACATTTGAAGTTGACTGAATGCAGGGAAGAGGGCAGGGCAGTCAAGATGCATGTTTTTTACAAGTTGTGTTTCTGTATTTTATGATCTTCTGTGGTTCAGGCATATGATGAGAGCTGCCACATCTGGCTGACACTCCTCTACGGCAGTGTCAGCGAAGCAGAAATGTTTTCTGGATGAACAAAACTCATTTAAAATATTGATTTTTATAGAAAGCTTTGATCTAAAAATAATTTCATCATAACTATATAGAGATGTCATTTCTCTTCTTGAAGGTAACAGATGATTCGCTTTGTCTCCTACTGTAAGATACTGCATTATGCTTATGTAATCTCTAGCAAAATTGGTTAATAGTCTCTGTAGACTTGGGTGCAATATACATCAGATACTGCAGATCTCCTTTGAGTAGATCAAATTTTCACCACTCAGTAGTAGAAAGTAATTAGATAAAGATTCACTGAATGCATTATTTTAATTTGTGGTTTTTTTTTGTTTGCTTTTTTACGTACACAAAATCTGGCACTCCTGTAAGCAAATATTTTGAAATCTAGATGCAACAAAGAACCAAAATTACATAAAGAAGCATTAATGCAGCACTTAGATGTGCAAATGAGTTTCTTCCAATATTTCTATATTAACAGATTATTAATGTAGTAAGGGTAGTCCAAAGCCTGTTGGCCTCAACTGAATTTTCCAAAGGTACCTTTCAGCCAGAAAGAGATACCTATCTCTTCAGTAGCCTTAGTCTAAAGATTATGATTCATGATGTTTCCATATATATGATTACTGAGTTCACTACGTCATCTTGCACATTCTCCTATCAGTTATAGGACTTTTTTTTTAATCTCAGTTTTTTCATGTTTCTTGACTGCACAGTTACTACTAATGCCTGTTAATTAGGCATATATTCAGACTTCAGTCTCTATGTAAGATCTAATGTAAGATCAGTTCCTCAGCAGGACACATTAGATTTTACAGTTTTTTCTATAGTTTGTTTTGGTGAGGCCCATCAGCTCACAGGAAAGGGGAGGTGGATGTCCTTCAGTATTTACAAATATTCTGCTTGTTACTCATCTGCCTGTTTCAGTCATTGCATCACCTCAGCTGCATAGCCAAAGTAGTTAGGTTTTTTTTCAAGCCTGAATCACCAATATGCCATTTCAAGCCTTCACTTCAGCAGGTCTCTTTTAGCTTAGGTAAGTAGCTTAAACGCTACTGCCTACTTCTTCCTGCTACGCAGCAGGAAGAATTTGCTTGTCTATCTAATCATTATTAGTGGAACAGTTCTGTTCAGTAATATTAATGACTGTATAAATAACAAAGTAACTTCTTACAGTTTTGCCAGATGTAATTCTCTTTTAATACCTGACCTTGTTTTAATAAGCAAACTTATTGAAATTCCTTTTTAAATTATTAACTATTGTAGTTATAAAAAGAGAGAATACTTGGGTTATTGCCTGTAGTTTAAATATCATAAACAGGAATTTCACCTTTCATATGCCAGTTGTCAAACATTTTGTTGAACGTATGTCTTTCATTTAAAGATGATGGTAAGCTACATTGCCTGAACTGCTTTAAAAATATCAATCTGTGGTTATCACCAATGCAGTCTATTTTTCTACCTTCGCTTATCTCATAATAGCTCATACAGGATATCCAGCTGAAATCTAACTCGGGATAGAAAAGAAAAGGCAGCTCCATTCATGCAAGAGTTCCTCTGCAATGATTACCAATTTCATTGGTACCCAAGAGACTTGCTCCTCACAAACAACACTAACACCAAAAATTGCCACAAAGTCCTGCTGCCAAGGGATTGACAAACTAAAATTTTCCATTGCATGTTCCTCAAAATTTTCTCATAGCTAGCTGTGGAAACTAAATGTCTCTAAGAACATTTCTGAGCAAATAGACACCCCCCCCATTTTCTTTCAACACACGTCAACACATCACACCCCAGAATCCTGAATGGCAACTCAGTTACACGAATGTGAAGTTAACAGATGAACACAGTAACAGCAGAAGATGTGAAATCACTGGCCGTGACTCACTCAGTGAAGACATACCTATTTCTCTCTAGAGAGAGACATTTGCATGACATGTCAAAAGAATATCTGTAACCACTAGGCAGAACAAGAAAGACTTCAAGGGCTAATGAATCTTTTGGAAAAAAAAAAAGTTTATGTAACAAGGTTGTCTGTGCACAAGCTAACGTAATTGTGAGAAATTTGTAAATTCTAGTTCTTCTGGTAAGTCAGAGACTGCTAACAAACTAACAACTGCCAGCTTTCCTTGTAAAGGGAGCAGCAAGAAGGGACTAATTTTAATAAGATAGAGATTGGTTAAGTAAAAATTACCCCAAACTTCCAGAACACTTATCTAATTGGTAGGTCAATATTTGTATTTGACTGTGAAAGAAGAAAAGAGGAAACGGCAAGTTTTTTTCTTGCTTGTTTTCTACAATTAACTTACACTTACCTTTATTGAAATGCTTGAATAACATCTTTTGCCACCTCATACCCTAAAAAATAGTTTGGAAAGATGTGAAACCTTTTCTCTGGTGGAGAGCAGTCTCCTGGAAAGCTAGAATCCAATCTACACCCATCTTAGCTCTTTAAAGTAGATCATTATTTGATTATCAGACACACATGCCAAGTCATAAATTAACATTAAAGTCAGTGATGGGACCTGAACCTTGATCTAGTGGCTTCCCAGGTGAGTGCTCTGCACTTGAGGTAATAGAGTAATTAGACAGCTTTCCCCTCTAAAGGATAATTGCTAATACATGTTGGCTGTTGGAGAGGAAGCCCTCCTGAGGAGCAGATATGGGTTTCCTTTTTCATTAAAAGAGAAACTTAACTTTTTCAGTGGTAACCTTCAGCATATTAAAATGTTTAGTGCCTGAGTCAGTTAGAAGTGTTCCTCTGAGTAACAGAGGATTAAAGATAGCAGACAAGAGGGAAAGTAGCACCATGGCTCTCAGAAAAAACAACAGTGGCCTTTAAATAACAGCTGCCCTGTTAACGTCTCTGTGTAGGCGCAGCCCACTGTACTGAGAGCCAGCATACAACTATTAGGGGTACTGACAAAGGTAACAAATTCATGGGATCCACAAAAGGCTCATAAACAGTCTATACCTAACCTACGATGATAATTTTCCAGAGAAGATACCTCTCCGAGATGTCTCACATTACATGTGTATAAATCTCTCTGCTTACAAAGTGCAAGGGTCCAGTTTCTTACTTTTCCTGAACTCTGATCTTGCCCTTATAGTCATAAATATGTTTATATATATATGTATATACATTTATTAAATAGATCAGATTAATAAACATCATTTGATCTAAATCTAATCTAATCTTAGCAAATTAAGATTACCCTGACAAAAATAAAAATATCATGGATTCTGAACTTTAAACTATAGATACTCAGAAGTTTTAATAGATGAAAGATAATTTTACAACTGGTGAATATAAAATCTAGCAAGATGTCAGAAGCTCAGTTTGGTCCACTGAAACGTGCAGAAGTTTTCCCTCTGACGTGAATTGAACCAGCTTTAGAGTCTAAATCATTTAGGTCTGATCCTGCCTTGCCTTACCTCGTTTGTGATCATTAGCATCTTGAAGATTGAATGTCCAGTAGGTATGACATGCTGCTAGTATATTTAGTCTTAGAATATAAATACCAACATGTCATTTCCTTTTAGGTATCTTTAACTTCCAGGAAGACGTTTTTACTTTCAGAAATAAGATGTATCTCAGTATATTGCAGATAGGCACTTTATATTGCTGGACAGGTTCCATGGGCTTCTTCGGTCTGTTAACTTTGAATGAGAGTGACAAGAATCCCTTCAACTGGATTTCAGTGCTTACATGAGATAGATTTGACTAGCAGAGGATCCTTTCCTTAATTTCTTATTTTTGCCTACAAAAGTTTTCTCTAGCATCTGTTTCTTTCTACATGTTTCCAGGCTGAACTGGCCTTCCTGGAACTCAGCAATTCCTGTCAATCACTGAGAGTTAAGGCCACTTCCAGAAAATTTGAACTATCAGCATGGCAGCATTAGAGCTGTAGGGACAAGTGGCATGTCAGCAGTAGTAGATGGAGCCATTTACAAATTGCATTAAAAAAAGAGAGGGTATGATTACTGACCCCTGGAAACACAGTGAAAACCCATTATAGCTTTTTTGGTTATCATCCCAGACTGCACGGTAGTTTTCATACTATAGAATAATAAAGTACCCTTTTGTTTTCAGTCCACACTTCTCCCTTGCACTACTTTACAGTCAGCATCAACAGTATGCTGGTTACTGACTTCTGGAATAGATATAAAGTCAAGATTCTGGCCATAAGTGCTTATTGAAGATTACCCTGTGCTTTTGGCACGTTTGGAAACATTAAGTTGCATATTCTAGCTAAACTTTGGTTTTGAGTAATCATATATACTAGCTACTCAGCTTGGAATTACTCTCAGCCTGGTGGTTTTCTTCATTGCTTTTCAAAAATAAATACTTGCACATATATGAACCTGGCATTTCATTCCCACGACAAAAGACACAATTTACTTTTTCTATTTATGTACTTCCTCCGTGGACATTCTACCACATATCCTCAAAGATAATCCTTCGATATTCATGTAGCTACTGGGAGAGTAAGTATCTCATGGAACTAGTGTGAGGTAAGGCCATGCCCTTGTACTCCATTACATATGGGAATTTGAGAGACAGAAACACTATGGCCCACATCGTCACAATTATTTATACACCTGTCTTCATACAACTTAAGTACGTTCACGGATTTCAAAACAGTGCATCCGTAATGAAACAGAAAACTGACACAGTTTCTGGAATCCCAGATTAGTGATATTTCCTATTCCCAAATGCAGCAGGTTTGTATTTGCCAAATTTGCAAGTCCTGTGCGGGACCTCAGAGCCCCATGGGCCCTGTGTTTGCACAGGAAGGCAGTGCGTGTGCAAGCACGCAGACTGCAGCATGGGGAGGGGATTTAGAGTTTTACAGATCACAATGTGTGGAGAGGAAGATTTCCATTACAACAGAAAGCAAGCAAAGGAGAGCAGCAGCAAGTACCCTCACTACACCACCTTACTGCGAACCTATCTCAAGAAGCACAATTAATGGAGGCCTTGTGTCGGCATATTCATAAGCCCTTTTGGTGAGACTGCCAATATGAGTAACTGTGAAAGCTGCTCGTGGTGCTGGCCATAGGAAGGCTGACAACTGTCCTCCAAGAACCTGACCGAGAGCACTGTGACCTCCAAAACTTCATTTTACAAATAGGAGATTCTGGGTCCAGTTAAGTGCCTTTGGAACTAAATTGGATTAAAACGACATTCAGCTTTGGGGCTGGATTGGTTGCAGTTGCTAGATCTGCAGCTGGGAAGGCTGCCTCTCTGGGATGTGAGATGCCCTGATAAGAAACATTAAAAATGCTGGGTGAATGTTTTGGAGCAGGAAACTATTTAACAAATTTACCATCTTTGTCTGTTGACAGGTTACGATCCAGTAATTTATTCATCCCTGCATTATCTGCCAAACTCTTTCCAATTTATAGTCTATTAATTGGACACCAACAGTGTACATTATGAGCATCTGATATTCATCCTGTTGTTTCTGATTCTCCTCTGAGTGAGAACAGTTCTTGGCATCTGACTTCCACTGTGACCACTCAGGCTTCCAAGTTCTGCATTAACTTTCTCATGAACATTCTCTAATGCCACTTAAAATTTACTGTTTCAGCAACATTAGTTGTTTGCATGTTCACTGAAGTCAACCCAACCAATATAAATCCAATATGCTACTGAATATAAATGCGGTTAAAACTCATGTGTATTAATCTTTTTGTTGCTTTTGTTGTTATTTGAATACGATGGATAATATTTCAGTATGTCATATTACTGATGTTGAAGTGTTGATAATATTTTGGTTAGGCAGGCACTGTTTTCAAGGATTTGCAGTCACTACCTTCTGTGTTACAACTGACATGCATACCATAGTTTTATTACAGTTCATTTATGAATCTAGATGTGAAGAAACTATTAGTTAACATTAAAACTGACAATAACCATACTGGCATATTTCTTCTTAAACCTGAAATTTCTGTTTATAATATTGCTAGAATTAAATTTTCCCAGTGCCTGGGATCCGAGAGAGAAGTTTAAATAGCATAATTTAGTTGGGTTTGCCATAATTTGCTTCAGCCATCTGCATTATCTGACTGCATTATTAAGCGTCTCATTTGGCACAGACATTTTAAACTACCTGGCACAGAAAAAGAGTTTCTTTCTGGTTTTATTTCAGATTGTTGAAATTAATATTTTAATCTATTTCTTCATATCTATTCAGATGAACTTCATATTTATTAAAGGATCAAACTGTGTTATGATGCTGGAATAACAGCTTCCTTTTAAATTTATCTGTTTTTAAAAAATCTCAAAGATATGCTGATAGAGAAGATATGATGCATGTGACATACTGACCATTCAGTAGTCAAAGAGGCAATTACTGCGTTGATGTTAGCGAGGAGTTCAGGGTGTCAGCATGACAAGATGAAACAGAATAGATTCTGCATGAAGCCAGGGGCTCTGTATGTGCTTTGTGCTCATTCCATTAATCTGAAATCAAAGGCTCAACAGATCCACGAATAAGGAGACCAGACATCCTTTAGGTTGTGTTGGTGGTGTTATTGAATAGTGAGCTCTTATATGTGGATGTCAAGATTATGGTGGTTTTTTGTTTGTTTTTTCAAATTCTTATCTGTATGATTACGCACTAGAAATGAGCCTCTGGGGTACCTAGCTCCCATCCAGTTTTGTTGGCTTTGAAATGGAAAAACAAACAAACAAACCAACACAAACCAGTATTTTCTACTCACTGTGGCTTTCTGAATATCATTATTCCTCTAGGGTTGTTCTGGTTTTACATGATTTTGCATTTGCCTAAGTTTTCTTGGATGCCTTTAAATGTTATTGTAAATCCCTTCACCCATTTTCAGCCTGGCAAATCAGCTTTCTCTTTGTTTAAACCTGACAAACCTATTTTAAAGACACTCTACTCCCCTCATCTTACTTTCTAGGTCATCAAACAAGACCCTAGGGATCACTAAGGATACAAGGAAATTTTCACATGAGGAGCCTAATGCCCTGATCACATTTGGGGTTGAGTAATTGCATTTCATACATAGTGCATGAACACGTGCAGGAATCTCCTCTTTGCACTGTCAGCTAGACACAGCACTATGGATCAGACTGCTATTTTTTAGATTGCTAGGAATGTTTTATGGAGAGAAATATATATCTGCCAGCAAAGCATTTTCCAAATGAAGACAGAGCATAAAACCACCCTGCAAGTAACACAAACTGGTAATGGTGACATTTTGCAGTATAACTGCATTCACTAGCACAGTAATAAGAGGTAAAGAGCAAAGTTTTCATGTGCATGCAATATCAGGGAAAGTTGACAGCGTAGCGCACTGCTTGTGCTGAAAAAATACAAGAGAGGCCTCAGCAGTGTCAGGAAGGATTTCTTCCTGACAAACAGAATGTCTCTTGGCTTCCTCATTCCGCAGCCCCACCAGCCGGGTCCCGCAGTGGCAGATGAGAGCATGCCCTTTGCTTGTCAGTCCCACCAGTACAGCTGCAAGCAAACACCCAGATCACAAACAGAAGCTGTATTTACAATCTGTGCTGCTCTTCTCTCCTCTTTTGCAAGCGTTTGTCTCATCTTCTCTTCAAGGAAAGAACACTGAGTTCTAACAGAAGCAGCATCTGTGAGCCACTATCAACTTATTTTTTCTTTTTCCCCAGGAAAGAGCAAATAATACCATCACTGATTCATCAAAAAAAATGAGTAAAAATGTATGTTTTTTAAAAATAAAAAATGCTGCTGAAAGGGAAAGGGAATAAGAGACCTTGTTACAATGAATGCTTTACTTTATACTTCAAATGCTTCTAACCACTTATCCTTTTTTTCCTGCAACTTTAAAGAAAGGTTAGGAATATTTTTAGAGGTGATTGTTTGCCATGGCAGTAAGTGGGTCAAAGTCTTTATATTTGAAATTCTGTATCTTTTCTCATTATTTAACTCTGTACAGTGGCATTCCATGACTTTCTAGACTCACTTATTTCATAAAAATTAATGTAATAGTTCCCGTAGAGCAACAAAAAACATTTCTTCCACATTTAGGAAAAAAAAAAAAGGCCATTTAATTTCTTAGGAGGGACAGAAAACGGTATTCGTGTGCTTGCGATATCAATTTTTAACATGTTGCAACACTTAGTGACAGAGGCAGAAAAGATATACAAATTTAAACCAACATTAGGGAAACACAAATTTATGTAAATCTGGCTCTCAGAGGATAGCAGGTCTAGTTTCATAGACCGAGGACTGGAAGTGTTGGCTGTCAGGTTCATTTCAGAAACTAAAAACAAGTCTTTAACCATTCACACAAACTCCAACATCAGCTGATAGCTGAATAGGGATAAGATTTTCCAGCTTCTTTTCTTGTCCTCCCACCTTTAATTTATTTGAGCACTTTTTCATTTAAGATAAAATTTCAAGACTTTTACAGAATGTATAAAAACCCTACATCAGAACATCAATGAAACCCAATCTAAGAAGTTAACCATGGAAAAAAACATCTAGAGTTTTATAGCTGTCCTTGTTTATTTAGTCTTTCCTGATATGGGTATTTTTTGTTGAGTTCTCTGTTGATTTCCTAGCATTTCCTCATGTTCTACTACTGTTTTGGCATTGAATTGGCACTAACCTGATGTCTTAAGAGAACAATTTACGTTGACTTTAAGATGTCTTTCGTGAGTGGAAATATTTGATTTGGAGCCCTTAATGACATAAATACATTTAGAATTACTTTCTTCTCCACAAACATTATTGTGAATTAATTGCCCAGTAACTCAGAATTGAGTGGTCCTCCTATAACTTTTCCAAGTCTACTATAGATTAAGTTGCCCTGCATAAATTTACATCAACCAGACTTTGTCAGAGAAACTTTCTCTGAACACACAGCACAAAGTTTAGCACAAAGCCCTGCAAGACCTCATTAATAACCTCCTTCCAGCATGAAAATTTAGCATTTATGCCTATCCTTTGTTTCTGTGTTTCAACCAGTTATTAGTTCACAGAAGAAACTTGACATTCTTTAAAGCACCTCTGCAGACAAAGCTTTTGGAAATTTGGATTTGTTATATTGCTCAAATGAGCCTTATCCACATACCATGTTTGCTGCTGACATCTGTGGACCTGCTTAGGCACTGTGTGTGTGTGCGCAACAGGTCCAGTGCTGCTGCTGTGAAGAGCAGGTACTACACCAGAAATTCACACAATCTCCCACACATCTGCCTGCATGGATTTGGAGGCATGGGGAAAAAAATGTTGAGCTCTGGAAAAAATATATGTAGCCATCATCCTTTCATCGGATCAGCTAGTCTCATGAAACCACCTAATTCAGGAAAGCAGAGGATATGTACTTTTGTACTCTTACCAGAGACTGCTTCAACATAAACTCAAAACCCATCTATATCACCACTTTGTAACAGTTTTTCACTGTCAGGCAGTACAATAGGACTGTGATCCTAAATATCTCCTGTTATTCCTCAGGTCCCAGGAAGTTGCTAGCACTGTAGTACCAGTGACAGAAGGTGCCAAGTATAATGCTGCTGCAGCCAGGACTTCCTCGCTCTTTTTGCTTGTTTGTGGGCCTTCAACATTTCAACATGCTGCTTAGACCCAGCAATGTGAACCTGCGTGTCCTCTGGCAAAAGGAAGAAGCCAGTATTTGATACAGTGACACCGTATGTTCACGAGCTATGTTTTTTTCTCAGAGACTATATCTTCAGCACCTCCCTGATCACTTTTTACCAAGCTTGACATTTGGGTAGAGGAAAGAGGATTTGTTATATCCTGTCAAAGGAAAGACAGGAGTTCATCTTTACCAGAAGCAGCAGGCTCGCCAGTTGATAGCCATGAAGTCCCAGCTTCGCCGAAGCATGCACTGCTTTTCACTGTGTGGCTGACGGAAATGCTGCAGAAAAGCATGGATGGAGTCGGGGTGCTGTCAGACCACAGAGGAGAGGCAGAGACTTGGCGGGGTGAACACTGGGGGCATGGGCAGGTTCTCAAGGGGACTGTGGGGCCAACGGGGGGGTGTTGGAGGGAACTGGAAAAGGAGGTTGTAACACAAGGATGAACGTGTGAAACGGGTTTGAAGTAGAGGCATGCAGGGTATTTAAGATGCAAAAAAGTGTAGGAAACCAGAGTTCATTTTCTGCTATTCTCAGAAAAACTCAGTTCTCTTCTATTAAGGTCTCCTTATTAACAGTCTTCTTAGATACCAGACATTTTCAAAGGACTAACGGTTTCTTCATCCACCGCAGATGATTCTTTTTTACACAGCTAATTGTTAATTCCTGGAACTCTGGTGTAATTCTAGATTCTGAATTAATCTCCATCATGCAAAACCATCCACTTTCAGGATGTAATGATCATATCACCCCTTGAAGTCACTCATTAAGTTCACCCTGTCTTATTCAAGAAGGATGCTGAAATCCTGACTGACACTTTTGTTACCTCTTTGTTGAACGACTTTAATGTACTTGATTTGATTTTTGATTTACTTTGATTTTTGGCTTCCTAAATTCTTCGTGAATTGTTTTGCAGTGATCTAGAATTCAGCATGTTCTACTTCTTGAACTCACTGCCTCTGTTACTTCTCTGATTCTGTGTCTTATGTCAGACCACACATAAAAAGCTAATGTTAGCCTCAGTGCAAAGCCAATTATGTCAGTGAAAATATTTCCCACCCCACTTCTCTCATGGTCACCATCCGAGCCACTAGTCAGATCTGGCACCCTACCAAAGGCTGGAAAGCACGGAAAGCTGGTTAAATTCAAATCATTCAAGGATTTTTTCCCCCTCATGAATTCACAATGGTAAGTCTTGCAAATCATTTTGCATTGCACTGTAGATGACTTTTTCAGCAGAAAATATAACTGTAATAACCATAAAGGAATGTGCTCCATACTTAAATTTCTTTATATCATTCATTATGTATATAATTACAAATAATGGTATATATTAAAAAAAGACATAAGCAAAAAAAAATTATATTATTTCTCTAAAAGTAAAATCTATCCATCTTCCCAGATTTTCTGCATTACTTTACGATACAGAACAGTAGTCTCAGGATTTGCTAGACCACAGGAGAAAGCTAACTGCTGATCTGTTTAATCAATACTGAAAACACCATCTTGAGATATTTTAAGGAAAAGCCAAACGCTTCACTGTTGCATCTAAAGAATTGGATATGTAGCTGGACCCATACACCACCACTGACTTTTAGCAAAATTAATAGGACTCTAGCCAGATTCAGAGACGTGTCTACTTTTAATTTTAGGACGAGGCCTTGTTACTGAACTACACAGTGTGCATTCCTTTGGGATCAGAGGGAGCTGATTTTCTCCTGCTGCCACATTCCTCCTCCTGCAAAGCCCAGAAAGGGCAGAAGAGGACGCTGCCTCCTCTCCACCTCCCAACACCGCAGTTCTACCCAAATCCAGTCCTGCTGCAGAGCCAAGGCACAAAGCTGAAGAGCTTCTGCACTCATGCTTGTAGCGTGGGGGTTTGCTGTGAGACCTCTACATGGTGTACAAAGGCAGAATTGTACCATAGCATGGATAAAAAAAATCCATTTCAAACTATACTCTTTGTTTTTTGAATCTAAGTGTGACATAGTCTCAACAGAAGGCAATTTGATAGCCTTGCATTTGTACAGGTGGCTTATAAAACATGTATGTCTCTCCTCCAGCTAGTGACTATTAAGGAAAGCAGGTAATACACAAACACATGATCAATCCTACTGCCTGAAAATGTGGAACAATTAAGATATTTTATTGCATGCATTTCTTTGTAACTTTGTAACCATATTGGAATCAAACAAATTTACGCTGTCATGAAACCTAGGAAAAAATTCACCTGAAGAAAAGTAGGCTCTTCTTCAATGAGTCCCTTAAAGGGTCTGAAAAATGAACTAAAGTTTCCTTTAACTAACAATAGCCAATTCCAGTATTTCAATTTTCACTGACAGGATAGTGCAGCTGACAGTAATCTTCATGTAAGTAAATATAAAAATATTACCACTTCATATATAGGAAGAGACAGGAGAAAAAGACATGCATGACTTGGATTTCATTCTCTCTGGTTATTCAAAATACACTTATCTTTCAGTCTGCTAAGTAAAGGTACTTTACAGGAAAGGTTGAAGCAGCGAGGGTGAGAATGAGAATGGGCATAGACAGTTTGATCAGTAAGTTTCGTATTGATTTCAGTTGCTATGTTGGAAGGGAGAAAACCCCAAAACAAAATAGTTTCATTTACTAGTTATAGTTACTGCTTTCATTTACGAGTTACAGTCCAGAAAAGATTAGATATAAAAACATCTTTGGCAACCTTTAAACAACTGCATGACATTTCTGCCTTTTTCCACTCTTGCTCTGCAATATCTATTTCTCCCCAATATGATATATGAATATATTTACAGTAAACAGCTCCTTCATTTTGACAAAGACTTGAAGACAGGGACAGAAAGTGATGGCAAAATCTATACCATAATAGATGACTAAACAGTGTTGACTCTCTAAGTAGATTCTATCCTTGTGAACATTTCAGCATTATATATCTAGTCACGTTTTTTAAGCTCATGTTCCCTTAAAGCATCTCAGAGCACACAAGGCTGAAAGGGCCTACCTACCCTGAAATCCAAATACAGACCGACCAGAGTCAGCCTGTGGAAAGCAAGGCCCTGCCATCTAAGCCATGCAGTACGACAGCTTCAAAACCCATATTTACTTGAATATTTCTTGCTCTTTTTGATTAGCAATCCACATGATTTCACTCCTGGTAACCAACAAGACTGAAACATAACTGTCCCACCTGTTCTACATGAAAGCACTATGATACCACAAAAACAACAACCTGTTAAGCTTGTTTGCCATCTCCCTTTGTTGAGTGAGGCTTCAGGAGAAAAGCTCAGATGGGCCTGAATCTATACTAGCCTTTAAACCAATATAATAAAACCTGCAGAAATAATTTCCAAGTAGAAAGGCATTAGAACAGGTTAGTAGGTATTCAAAGACAGAGGTCTGTTAACCTAGCCAATACCATACTGAAGCCCCCAGAAGAAAATCCCTAACTGGGAGGATTAATATCACAAAAAAAGATTTTTAAACAATGATGACCACTACAGCATACTAAAATATCCTGATTCCTTGAGTGGGAAGGAGATGCATAGATACTGTTTCTGAAAGAATTCTTATGGATCTGAACAGAAACTCCCTGTGCTTTCTGGGCTTAAATAGCATAGCCTGAGGAACACAGCTGTTGCTCCATCTAGTCAGAAAATCTCTTCTTTTTAGCTTTATAAATCTAGTAGCTTTTCCTGCTTTCACACAATCTTCTGACCTGAAAGAGGGAATTTGTTGATTGCGAGGGATGGCGGGTGAACGATTTGCCAAACATTTTGCTTAGCAAAAGAGAAGACCTGGCTACTTTCTGATAGTGCTCCCTAAAGCAGAACAGGCTTCTAGAAAAACAAATGGCAAACCAAGGAAAGGGAGCTGACAGATGAACAGACACCTCAGGTTGTAAGAACTGAGACAAGAACACGCCTTTGTTCTGCAATTACTTGAGCAACCCACAGCAGGTCATCTTGAACTTACATTCTCATTTGTAATGACTGCAAATCAAGCGCCATGCAAAAACAAGACTACTCTGCAGTAGCTCAAACCAAATCTTTTAGACTGTCTTGCATTTTTAAAATGTGCATTTGTGTTCCTTGACTTTTTTAATGCATCATCCTAACACCTAATACTGCCTGAAGCTTAAGAGATTAAAGAATGGTGAACAAGATAAATACAAATGTTCTTTTTAATTTTGTGTCCGCAAAAGTAGAAAGATTTTCATTTAATACTCTCTTTATTAATTGACGTGCTACCATCAGTTTGTACAGAAATGGGGGAGAAAACAAGTCTGGTACAGATGAGGACTGGGAAGGAGATAGTCTGATAAATACTGTGTTAATAATTAGGATAGGATCTGACAACTGTGGTGGGTGGCCTTTAGCCAGCTGCCCACCCAGACGTGCTCTCACTCCCACTCCAAAATAGGACAGGGGGAGAAAATAAGATGAAAAGCTCATGGGTGGAAATAAAGACAGGGAGATCACTTACCAATTATCTTAATGGGTTGGAACCTCTCAGAGGCCCCCGCAGCCCTGCTGCCAGCACCTGGACACCTACACCCAGTACAGGAACATAAAACAGCAGTTGTATTTTACCACCAGGGAAAGCTATAAGTCCACAATGCTTTTTTTTTTTTTCCCCTCCCAGTGTGCCTGCCACTTAGATGGATGACTGATAAATTAAAGCCTGCAAGCATTAGAGAGTCTAATATGGCTACACCATGAAGCTGTCTAAGCAATACCTGTAATTTGATTGCAATATATCACACAGTTCTTACCAACAGCATTTGTTCTGCTCTTTGTTTATCCCTTTAAACTGTAGTGCACTGAGATCAAGTCCAATACCCACACTACCTGCACCATGACAATCTCTCTGTTCCCAAGAACACAAGTTCAGAGTTGCTGTTACTGTCATCACCTCAGACTTTGTTGTGACCTACATATGCCTGAATCACAGGAATTCTTGAGCAGCCAGGCTATTGTAGAAGCAGCAGACCTTCTTGGTCACAGGCAATCTTTAATACTTTAATAATCCAGCCAAGGCTGCTTTCCCTGCCCGTGGCCCTTCC
Source organism: Anseranas semipalmata (assembly GCA_013399115.1). NCBI lineage: Eukaryota > Metazoa > Chordata > Aves > Anseriformes > Anseranatidae > Anseranas > Anseranas semipalmata. The sequence continues at coordinate 800,411 of VXAA01006688.1, forward strand.
TGTAACCCCATCTTCCATGCATTCCTGTTGTTGCAGCAACATTGGTACAACAGCTGCAGGTGCAATGGGCCTGAACTATGCTTGCCTTCTCAGAAGATAACGACATAAGATTGTTCTTAAAATATACTGATGCATGAGGCGTCAGTGATGCTGATAACCAATGCTCATCAATCGACTATAAGAAACATATATCCTAAACTACACAGATTGGAATAACAAAGACCCATAAGCGAGTGCTAACATTTAACTGGTAATTGTGTCTTTAAAGCATTAGATATCATATAGTTGATTCCATGTAGCTTAAAATGCAGCATGTGATGCTAGTCAGGAGGCTCAGTCAACATAAACAATTATTCCAGGATAGATAGTCAGCTATGCAAGACTTCACCATAGCTATGTGAATGTTCAGTCATACTCAACATACATACTGTGTGCCTAGTAACATGCAAGAGAATACCAAGTCATTTAAAACAAACAAACCAACCCTGTTTTTGTGAATAGCAAGGCTGATATAAGTAAAATTATTTTGCAATGATGATAGACAAGCTTCACCAATTCAGGAAAGAGGTTACAACCTGACTGGCCTTTGTCAAGTTTGGTTGCATATTTGCACAAGACCAATTCTCTTTTAATGTTTCATGGAAAGCTCAAGAAGAAAGTATTGGGGGGGCAGGGATAAACTAATAACAAGCAAGAGCCATAAAGGCAAACTGACAGCATACTCAAATCAAAGAATTGGTGACAACATTGGGCAGCAGATTCATAACTGGTGTTCAGAGCAAAAATAAACGAATGAGCAAACTACGGTTCATATTTGCATTGTAAGGACTAGATCTGGGGCTCCAGAAGGGAAAATTGAGGCTGAGGGGGTTGGCTTTGGCAAAACATTGCCCTTGTTTCTGAGCAGTAAAGGGATTGGTGAAAATGTGTATTTTACTCTCACTGCAGAATTATGCTAGCTCAGGAGAGTGCTTTAAGACCCGAGTTCTGTGGATATTAGCAGAGTCAGATATACAGAAAACACTGTGGAGGATTTAAAAGTATGAAAAGCATAAGGATTATATAGACTTGAACTGTGAATGAGGTTGAAGTGCATTCAAGAAAGCAATAAAGACTAGTGAACCAGAAACGCCCTGCTCACTTATGATAAAATATCTAGTTAATACCAAAGAAAAGCTTCAAATAGACTTGTCTGGTTCTTTAGAAAGTCACTATAAAATAATACCAGTATTCTTTGTATAAATGCTTTCACAAATAAAGAGTCTCTTTTAGAAAGAAGATTGGACTCGGTAAGTAAGCAGCTTAAGCAGTAAAGAAAAGCATACTAAAATTATTTCTTAACTTGCAGAAATGTTGAATAAAGGTCCGTGGCCATGTTCCGTAATGGCAACATACCATACACTGTTCTCAGAGCAATGTAGCTTCCCACGTGTTCCATATGAGATGCATACCAAAAGGTTAATTTGATCCAAAATGTCTATACAAAAAAGGTAATCAGCACAAGCGTACCAACTACTTACTCCTTAAGCCTTTCAGTTTTACTCATTTTCTTGAGTAGTGGAGAGTTCACTAACTACTCTCTTCACCAGCATTCTTTTCACTATTTTAGAGAAAAAAAGTCTTCAGACTAAGTGGATTGTATTAATATAATTTGACTAATCTAAATAAGTGATGAAAAGCATGAAATGCTTTCACCTTAATTAGCTCACATTTCATTTGAACAAAGTCAGACTCACTGTTCTTCAGAGGGAAAAATCAGCAGACACTATAGACTTCAAAAGTGCCGTGTTTTGTTTATGGGGGAGCTTGCTAGAATTATAAGACTCAAGTGAACTATGCAAGAAATAAAACCACATTCTAGCATAAGAAGCATTATAGACACTAAGGCAAAACTCAGCACTTCTCCATCTGTTACCAATTCAAAATGTGATCCTCATCAATTTTGAATGTGAGACTAATTTTGGTATATCAGCCATTCTTTTACTGTGGGGTGAGGATTTTGTTTTCCCTTTTCAGCTAAGGAATTTAGGACTGCAAAATTCAAGACTCCTAGTCTAAGTAGGGTATACAAAGCAGTACTAATCAATTATAGAGATTTCTCAATAAACAAAGCATCTGAGCAGAACCAGGAATCCTCCTTACCTCTCTCAAAGCTCTAGGCTTTAGAGTTACATGGAAAAACGTGCTTATTAAGTGCAGGGAGAGAGACAATAACTAAACTCTTACAGATGGTATGTCCTTGCTCACCAAACCAGCTCTAGATAGTGCATCAGCCTCCCAGCACCACCACCTCATTGGCTGTGCCTCCACATTTGCAAAGCCTCATTAGCAACTCATTAGGAACACTACAGATGTGACACACACAAACGTGCTCTGGGAGAGGGAATTAAGGAATCTGTACCAGACAACTACATCAGAAACCTGAAAACACTTTCAGTGATTGTTCAGAGACAATCCTGATCATTATATAAAACAAAATAAATCACCATTTTTAGCAAATGCTGAGTGAAGAAAAAGTTACACCTTTTTAGGGATGGAAAGGTTAAAAAAACAGCTGTCTGGGTCAATTCCCAATTTATACTCGGATTTGCAGTAATAACAGAAGCAAGTTACAGCTTTTACTGTGCCTTCAGGAGTGACAGACTTTATTTAAAGTCCATCAGTGGCTTCTTATAGTAATGAAAAGGATCTTTCTTTCTGTCCTGCTGTTAGTATCAACAGCTCCTAAATAATTCTTACAGCTTCTTCTTTCTTTAAAGAGGCTTCGTTATTTGTTTAGCATGTTAGAACACATGCCAATTATCTGGTACTTATATACCTAGTTCAGTCTAAAAAAATCATGTGTTCAGAATGCACTCAGTCCTCAGCAAAATTCATGGCAAAATGCTGCTTTAATTCTGTGGAAGCAGCAGAAGCTCAACATTATTCACAGTCCTAATCTGGGATCAGAGTGCCTTTTAAGGATAGAATACCTGGAAATGTCCAGTTAAAAAGATGTTGGGACCTACACTTGCTCAAGGAAGCTCCTCAAGTCCATCTGTGATACTTCTGCCTGAGAATGTGTGACAAGGATATGTTTGGTAAGTTTCTGATGGGAATAAGGGTAGAAATAAATGTAAATGTCTATCATACCTCTGATGCAACTATGAGAAGTGGTGCTTGAACACAGGGGAAGAAGAGTTGACGTAGTGCACAGATCTTAATATCTGAGGACTCAGTTGTACCCTGTTACATATTGCACTTATTCACCAACATCAGTTTTACAGCCAATAAAACTACTGACTTCAGTGGGGTTTATCATAGCAGATGTGGGAGTAGGACTGTTTTAAAAATTAAATACATTAAAAATAAATACAAGCAAATTTACCTCTAGATACATCAAAAGTCAAAGTAATTACAGATTCCATGCTCTCTTCTCTTTCTGCTGTTTTCTGCTATTCTTCCTTTCCTGAATTATTTGAGCAGGATACATTTAATCAGAATTTTGTCTTTACACCATTCAGCCTGATAAAGCATGCAAATGGAAAATAAGCACTGAAGGGGGAAGAAACTTCTGAGGCTGCTCAGGGAGTGACTCTTGCTATGGGAACTATATGGCTGCAGCTCACGGGCAGCACACCTCCCCTGCGGTTCCTGGACGGGCAAGCATCTGCCCCGCACTGTGATGCCAGGAGAAGGGAAACGGGTTAGATCTTACAGAAACGTTCATATACACAAATTCAAAAGGTTGTTGGTTAAAATGGACCTGTGAGAGCACGTCATAAACTCTCTCATGCTCTATGTAGTAGGAACTTCAAAAATAGCTGCTCTCCTCTCATTGCAACTCCATTTCTACTTCTTTTGATGGACTGCATTTCTGTATCCTTTACCTTTCAGCGACTATAAGCTAGTTAATACAAAAGTTACTGTACGTTAAGAAAGGTGATTTGTGTAAGATAACCTACTTGGCAGTGACCTGTTTTCAGACGACAGCTCTCTAACAGATAAACCAGGCAAATTAATACAGATAACTTTGAACTGCCAGAACAGGTGGCATTGTCTCTTCCTTTCTGCCAGAAATTGTAAAGTAGGCTCTGTCACTATGCAACTTGTGCCCGCACCTGCTTTTGGACTGGGGCCGTGTCCATCTCCAAGTCAGCAGACACAAAGCATGCCATCAGGACAGCTTCAATTTAGAATTTCTTATACTACTTAATAATATTAATTAATAATACTTATATATAAACCCAGCCAATGAAAATATACTGTTAAGACATAAATTCATTCTCAGAAAATTAACATCCAGAGCCAAGCCTGAAATAAGTCAGTCAATAAGAGCTGAAACAAGGTTGGTAATTCAAAAACTCATCCCTAGTAGCAGCTGTATATGAGTAGTTGTACCAAGTAATTGTGCTAAAATCCGAATGCTAACACTCGGTGACTAGGGGTTAAAAAGAAGCCCTAAACAGATGGAGAGAACAATCTCCACGTCTAAGTGTAATCCAACGTCTCACTGAACAGAAAAAAATAACCATTTTGTGTGGGTAAGCTATAACCTAATTATCCTATTTAAGGTTTCTTATACTGGCTTCCAAGTACCTCAGCCCAGCCTCATCTGATAAAGGATACCAGTGTAACTCGTATGGCAACTTTCATTTACCTATGGTAATTCTGAGAAGTTTTACGAGGCCAGATTTAATTTCATGTTGGTTGTAAATTACACCGTGGACTTTCCAGAATAAAAACCTTTGATTATGGAAATTAAAATGCAAAGTTCCTAAGTCTTCCATGGAAAGAGTTATATGATGTAAAATATATGTATTTCTTCAAGTTTTTTAAAACCTGTTGTTAAAAATCATAAGAAAAATGCATTTTTTTTATTAACACACATACTTTACTTTGCGCTTATTTCCTTAAATTTAATAAAGCTTTCTAGTTATCAAGGTAATTTAGTCTCAAATCTCCACTTTCCAGTCCAGTTTTCATTATTTCACATGATTCTTTTACCCTTATTACAGAAGCTGGCTTTATTCCCAACTCATAAAGTGACCTGAATTCTCAAGGAGATATTTTCTAGCATTGATTTTCCTTCATTCATAATGTTAATGGCTTGACTATTCCTATCTTTACTTTATGTAGTTTCTTAGCTTTTATTATTTTCATAACCCGGCACTAACACACTATTTTTTTCTAATCTGGACCACATATATCTTTTTTTTCTTGTAAAAATGCTGTGTGCATTTCATTGTCATTTTTCTTTTATTTTCCCTCTACTTAGGCAACAGAAGATATGTCTTTGGTGAATTTGTTTTGTTGGGTGGGCTTTTTTTTTTTAAATCTGTTTTTTAAATAATGTCAAACAAGAATACCAAACAACAAAAATTTTACAATCAATTCTTATTTTGTAATCTTTTCAACACCTGTAATCCATCTGACTAAAATTCCTCTCTGAATATATTCCAAAAGCTCTTTATCTGGACTGTTTTCTGTCTTGAGTACTGTCAGCCTCATGTAAATACAGTCTGGGGGATGTGATACCCACTCTTGTTAATGGAATTTATGAAATTCATAATATTTTTCAAGCTAGACTTTGAGAGCCTGCATATTATAGGATTAATTATTTTCATTCCCAGTTTACAGTTTGCCTTTTTAATAAGACTGTCTGTACATAGAAACCACTAAATATTGTTACCTTCTGTTTATAAAACCTCATCTTTCTTCCTTCAAAGTACTATTGTTTTTTTAAATCTACATTTTTTCTTCTAGTTGTTTAGGATTTTTTTTTTGTGAGATAGACATTAAAATATAGGAAAACTTATCCTGTTTTCATCTAGGAACTAAAAATTACAGTACAATTCACGAAAGAAAGACTCTAAATCCTCTGTCAAGCCACTCTGATTCTCACTTAGAATCACACTGGTTTCTCTTCCTTGCCTGGAGATAGCACAGTCATTTCTTTGTTGATGGTCACGCTGTACGTTCATTGTCACTAGGCCGAATGGTGTGGTATTACCCCAGACAGGTCTCTGACAGAGAAAAGTTCCATCATGCAAGGCCTGTTTCAGCTCGCTAATATCCATAGCTAGTCCTCTGCTGTACAGCTCTTTTACTATGTGCTTTCCTAACAGGAGATTAAATAACCATAAACAAGTCTTTCCAAAAACTGAGGTCTTTATTCAATAAAACCAAACATCTTGGCTCTGAACTTCTAACCCTTTCTTAAAAAGAATAGAATTTAATTCCTCTAAATCCTATTTCAGCTTCCTTTACAAAAGACCCTCTTCTACTTAAGAAAAAAATGACGACAAAATATCATCTGTTAAATTACTTTTTCAATAGTAGATGATTTATAGTTGATTAGGTAATTAAATCAAATACAAGTGGCTGAAAGTAAATCTATTTTTATCATCCCTGTAAATTAAAAGTTCCGCATCATAAAAAATCATGACCATCTTGAAAATGACTAGTGAAGTGCTTTTTATAGGCAAGCGGGATTTATTGTCAATTAACGTATTGAACTGTATAGTCAGCATAACCCTGTGCTCAAGACTTTTTAAATTATTGGCTTCCGCTATCAAGCTGCTCCATATCACAGTAATGAAATGTATCTAGCTATTCACATATTGAACAATTCCTTAGGTTGGGTTTATATCTCACTATAACAACATTTCATTTTATTATTATCTCTGATCCTCTGTAATGAATACAAATACATTCTTTTTTTCCATCATGGGTTTATCAATTTTCATTGATTTGCCTGTAATGAATGCAGCCAGGATGGGGGAGAAAAGTTTTTTAGAGAGATAATATCCATTAAAATATCTGTAAATTCAAAAATTTTTCACTCATGGTAGCATCAATGAAAAGAAAAGAAATAATCAGAAAACCAATTAAAAGGAAATATGAGTTTAAGTCTTAATACTTAAATAATAACCGTATAAAGGAATTTGGGAGCCTCTATTTTTACATATTTGCTTTTGTGATTTCCTTTCCATAGACTTAAAAAAGAGATAAATTCTCATTATAGTTTTGCATTTCATATAGTTTAATTTGTCGCAATGCACCACATATTTCTTTGTCAATAAAGATCAACTTGACTAATGAAAATGCAGCTTAGAGTGTAGTGTGAGAGTAGCTTTACACAAAGTACGCCTGCGAGTGACTCATGCCAGCATCTTCCCTTCCCCAGGAAAGTCCCCGGGCCCTAAAATCAGTCCTCACTGGAAGCACTTACTGAACAGGGCAGACTTCAGCACAACTTATGCACTTTCTACAGTTTGGGCTCTGATATTTTTTTTTTTTTTTTTCCCTCCTTAATTCTGAAACCTAAATAAAGCCATATCAATAGAAAACAAATCTAGACATCTTGAAACTCACATTCCAACTGTTTTAGAAACTTTCATATTGAAAACCAAACTTCTAAATGAAAACAGTGTTCTCAGTTGTGACATTTTATTGTACTATAACCATTGCATCTGCTTGTGTTTGGCAATTATATCATTATGTGACAACATAATTTGATATAAAATGAAGTGATGCAATAACATCCTGGCTGTCATTCAGGCACTGCAAAAAATCCATGGAACACACAATGTCCGGTCTATCCAGGAAAACAACACAGACTGCAGAATCTGACATATTGTATTTATGTGGTGCAACAGAATAGGACAAGATTGGCTTCATAAAGAGAAAGAAAGAACTGTTAGGCAGGAAATATCTATCCTACATATATATATACATACACACACACACACACACAGACATATATATATACACGCACGCACATTTATACACACACTTGTTTTAATAGGAAGAGGACTTTGTAACAGATGTACAGATAAGTTTGGTTTTATGTGTGTATTTTTTTTCTTTTTCAAATGAGGAAAGGCACTGTCTAGAGGAATCCTATAGAAATCAATGCCTCAGGAGATCATAATCAAACACTACAGTCAGATTTTCAAAAGAAGTAGGTAATGTGACCTATAGTAAAAGCATGCTTCAAGAAGAGAAGGAAAACAAAACAAAACAAAGCAAAGCAAAAAAAAATTGTCAGGCATCAAAACATAACTAAGTTACTTATTATTCCCTATACTTCAGTCTTGTCCAAAGGAGCCAACAACGTTCAGTCTTCCTGGTGATGAGCAAGACATAACAAGAAAGAAAATAGACAGGTTCCTTCTCAGAAAGGCAGACAAGACAGACGAGACTGGTACCATGACTGGTACCAATGAATTTAATGAGAAAATTGTGCTTTTCAGAATTATATATTATGCCCAGAAATCTCACTGTCATACGCGTTAACATTCTTACATATTACAAGGCCAATTCATTTTGCAAGATAAAAAAGAGAAGACATTTAAGAGTAACTCAGGACCTCCTCCTACTCTTGCTAAATTAGGAAAGAAGATGCACAGAAAAAGAACACATGTTAATAAATTTCTCCTTCCCTGTTAACAGGAAGTTCAGAAACTGTCAGACTGATTCCCTCTGGACCTACCGAATGCCCTTTCTCCAAGGATATTCTTAAATTCAGTTCTCTAGATCATCCTACTGAAACACAATGAGAGTCTGGCATCTAACTGCCATGCTGCTTTGAAAGTTCCAGCTTACAGCATTACAAGTATGCTTTGAATCAGTTACTTCAGAGTAAAAACATCCTTATCTTCTATCATTTTAAGAGCTTCAGAAAGCTTTCAGTGTTGCTCTTCTCAGTAAATAAAGAAGTATTTAATTTTAATAGCTGAGAATGCTTTTGTTACATGTAATATCATAAGTCACGCGTTACATTTACTACTGAAATAATCACCACGGTCTAAAGCTTGATAACATGATACTCAGTCAAAAATGCTGCATAATGAACTCTGTGGAGCTATTTGCAAGTTGTGCCAGGTGGAAGAGACATTTTTGCAGTCTTCAGTGGCAAAAAACTTGCAGAATCAAAGACCCTTACACACAGATGACTAACTTTGCTTATGCTGGTTTTAGCAGTTATTAATTCTACTTTGATCCAAAATATTTTATTGGGAGAAAGAAGTAAAATTATTTAAGACATTATAGAGATTAAAAGCAATAATTACAATCACTTTCTGCTACAGATTCAGCATATTTTAGGGAACTTTGTAAAACATTATTTTGAAGCTAAAGCAGTATACACCATCAGATGAAAATAAAAATAAAAATAGAAATTAAAATGCTATAATCTCTTGGAAAGTGTTTGTATTAATGGCAAAGCAATCAGTATTATCTATTCAGTCAAAACTGAATCTGAAATGTGCTGAGTTTTGTCTACCCTTGTGTTTCAGAGTACGTTCAGTGTTTTATAGTGAAAAAAGACTTCTTCCAACAACCTTATTTTTGTTTATCACCAATATATTCAAAAGTAAAGAATAGTAATCCTATACCATAATATTTGCTCCCAACTCCAATCCTCGCTAGTACCCACGGTGTTTGGGATTTCTGTTCAGATACTCTCCTTGAAACTCTTCATTCCATCTATCAGAGCCAAACACTAGTTAAAGAGGGGTTTCAATTTGTTCTTTTACTCCTAGCTTGTTATGAAATCTACTCCTCTGAAGAGAGTGTACTTTGTATATCAGATTTGGAAATATCAATGTTCTTCCTTGGAAAATACAAATGAAGTTAAATAGTACAAAGTCCAGGCTAAAAGTTTGTCTATCAGTCACATTACACAGTCTTGGAAAAGGTTTCCCACCACTGCCATCTGTTTCGTGCCCTTTCAGTCTGTTCTAGCCTCACCACACAACATGCCACATCTTTCTCAATCTCTACAATACTATTAGAAAATCTATTAATAATTACAGCATACAATCTTCCACAGGGATTAAATCCCCAAGCAATACGGCAGAAATGAAGCTGGTCAGAGTGATGCTGGGCATATAGGACTTACTGAACCACCAGATCTGACTCCCTAAGAAAGCTGGAGGCTTAACGGGTTTATTAGAATAATCATTTTTCATTAATGAAGGAAAGCTCTAAAAATAAGGTGAGAGACAGGGGAAGTAGTAACCTGGTTACTCATGACCCACAGGATCCTGATTCAAACCCAAAATCTGACTAAGAGAAAGAAGTAAAGGGATGAAAATAACAGCTCCCTCTTAAATGAATGGGCTATGTTTCTATCACATTTTTTTTTTCAATTTTGCAAGAAGGAGCAAACTTACCTGCTTCGGGTTTATTTGCCATTAAACTCTTTATTAGCAAGGGCATTTATTTTCCTCTTGAGACACTCCCAAATATTATTTTGCGATCCCCTTCCTCTCCCCACTTTAGTTCTGAAAGAGTTGAGGAGTTGAGATCTCGTTTGCCCAGTGTCTCATTAAGACCCCAGACAGACAAAGGAGGCTGTGCAAAGTCACCCTGACACAAAGCACGTGCTGATGAGAGTGGCTTTGTGTGGTACTCTAACAACATGGATCATTTGATGGGTTTGCTGCAGAGGTCATAGCTCCTATTACATACTCACAAGCCTAAAAACCCACCACTGCCTTTGAAACCCTGATGATAAAGTCTCCTCAAGTGTTATGACATTGTTTGAGACGGACAACCAAACAAAAACATGCCAGAAGGTGCTTGAAACAAGCACGCAGATAAAATAAAACCTGTTGCATGATGGGTCAAGCGAGCCCACCCTGCAGACATCATCTTCCATGCCTAGCACAGCCTCTCCACCTCCAAACACTTTACAAGACACCTCAGTAAAAGAACTTCCTCAATCTCTTCATTTAAAAATCGATAACCTTCAAGCTTCCACAGCCTCCTTTGAGACTAAGGTAAATAAAATTGAGGGAAGGCTGGAGGGATTTGAAAAGCAATGGAGTCAATTGAAACTCAAACAACAAAGAGAGGAATTCAGTAATAAAAATCACAACAGAGAGAAAACTGTGTTTAAACATTATACAGCTCCTGAAAGAAGATTAGAGTCTTTAGAAAAAACAACAGCATTGCCATGATGCTTAACGTTCTGAGCATCTCCATGCAAAGTGCCAACACAACTGGAAATTCATGGAAAAATCCTAAGCACATGTAATGAAGAAAAACTCATTATCTGGAGATACAAGGGCAACACACCTGTATGAATGTTCAAGGCTCAAAATGTTCCACAGGAAGAACATAATAATCGTAATACAGAGAACGTGACTGAAAGCAGGGTTTGAGCAATGGCCAAAGAATTAGAATAAAAATGGAGATCAGCCATCTTACCACTCCATAAACCCTTGGCAAAGGGTTTAGAAAGAAGAAAAAAAAATTATGAAATGACCATGCATCAATCTTGTATCCTGCCAGATTGAGAGAAAAAATGCAACACTGCTGGGAAGCAGAAGCAGAACATTGTTTCACATAGAAGTGAAAGGCAGCAGGAGGATGTTAGATGGCTAACCATATTAAAAAAAAAATCTCTAATCTCTTTGGTTTTATAACTTTTCCAAGGGAGATGTACGCGAGTGTGATAGTTCTTGGAAAAAAAACTACTTGTCCTCTCACCCAGAGTGGAGTATTCGTGGTTTCACTCACATGGTGGTATAAAGGAATAAATTCACCTAAAATAATGTGAAAGGTTAATTAGCATCAATCATTATATAGCTGGTGAGTTCTTACTGACAAACTAATCTAATTCCTAAACTGCACTTTCAGAAGACCTATTTTTGTATTTCCTTAATGGCTGCATTCAAAGATTGCTGTTTGGGCTAAGAGCTTTTCCTAATACATATTGCTGTTGCTAATATAGAAGTTAGTACCTCCACATTACTGATCATCATAAATCATTATTTATACAATTACAATACAATAAACAAATACATGACAAATTCCCGTGATAACAGATTGCTCTTTACTACTGAGAAACAGAAAGGAAAAGAAAAGGAAAAGAAAACAAGGAACGTTATAATCCAGCCTTTGTGTTTCAAGGATCACCTTAGGACACCTTCGCTTTCATTTGCTGTCATTGGTTCAAGTAAAACCTACATCTTTGATACCCTAGAGTGAAAATGTCCTTGCATGTCTGAGCTAGATATATTTGTTTCTGCTGAATTGAGATAAGCTGGTATATTGCACCCAAAGGGAATGTATGAAGTATGCATGATAGTGAGAGCGCTGCCAAGGAAGATTGACTGGAACAGCGCGTGTCCAGGAGAAGACATGCTCAAAAATGAGCATTAGCTAACAGGAAATCAGGGAGACAAACTGATGTGAAATACCATAGATTTACCTCAAATCATCTGATCCTCAGGGCTCTGAGGGCAACACGAGACCTTGCCGTCCCCAAGCGGTCTCACCAGAACCCCCCAGCCGCACGCTGCCCATTGTCAGGGTCAGGCCCGGTGCCCGACTCTTGGCTGAGCTCTGGTGTAGCAGGCCTACAACAAGGGAACTCACTTGCAACGAAACGTGTTACAAACTAAACCAATTTTCTTCCCTTTCTACCAGACTAGTATGGTTTGCATGGCTGCATAATTTATATGACCTAAACATAAAGTAGAAACAGATGCAACTGAAAATATTTTGAAGCATAGGAATTAAAACAGTCTGTTTCCATCCCAGAAATGTAAATAGTAGCATCTTCTCTGAGTAAAAATCAAAAAGTTCACAATAAAACTTTCCCTACATTTAAAAAAATACTGTTAATTTTCTACACAGAAACTAGAAGCGTATGGTTCTACCAACATCCTTGCTCCAAAGCATTGGGGTTGAACAGAAAATTTCTGGGGACAGAACCTAAATATGGTTAAGGATTTTATTGTCTAGCACAGGCTCATGTTTTTGAGTTGGCTTGCTTTTAGTTTCTTGACTTATGCATATATGAAGGATTCTGTGGCTGGTTGGTTTTTGTGGTTCTTTGTTGCAATGTTTCGTTAACCTTCCTTTATGTATTTTTAATGAATACTACAAATAAGAAATGTGTAAACTCATCCTGAGAAGAGGCTATAATGTCTTCCTGTGCTTTTGATTCACTGCCTCATTTGCAAGATTGCTGCTTATTCACAAATTAATTATGCAATGGCATCTTTAGCTAATAAAGTCTAAACAAAAAACATTTAATCCAATTCATAGTTTTCTCTCAATCAAACCAAGTCTGTCAAACATAATTACATTACACATGCAAAGCAGGAATGAGCCAAGCATGTGCCACACCTGCTTAGCACGTCTTCAGGCAGACGATATACAGTAGAAGAGCAGTTGGTAGCACAGATGGCAAAGAAAAGAAGAGTTGTGAAAAATTTAGCTGTGGAGTGTGGTTTGGTGCCTTCTACTGATGGACGAGGTCAGATAGTGATCTCAGTTTATGTCAAACCCATCTTTCTGGTAACTTTAGGCTCGACGACTCTAATTTTGGAGATACAAACCCCAGCCTCCTTGTGCTTTCTAAAGGAACAGACCTCTGCAGCTCGCAGGCACTCACTGCTGGTTTCCAACCACAGCCATGCACTCAGGGGACATGCACTATCATTTTTCATTATGCTAGCATTTATGATCATGGAGACCATACTGTATTTTAGGGTGAATCTAAACAACTTATCTCCCCACCAACACCATTTTATATCTATGTAATGAAGCCTGTTTGGCTTCTCTAATAAGGATAGTGATTCTGTACATTTCAGTGCATCTGGTTCACAAAATCAGTAAGAAGACAGGTACTTCACTTAAGATCACAAAAACAAAAGATAAGCCGAGCAGTCCTGGGTAGCTTTTCAATTGTATGGATATGCTTAAATGTTAAAAAAGACATATGATTTAACCTTAAGATATATTGGCAATTATATCAAGAGGTTGAGTTTCTGAAAGTTGCTTTAGCTAGAGATTTCATAGTATCTCCTGCAAGGCCTTTTTTCTTGTTACCACTGAAACAACCCTCAACCATTTCATTTACAAAGTTAGCATCCTGCAGGAGTCAAGACACCCAAACCCAATCAATGTCTCACTCCTTTTTTCCTAAAGCATCTAATATCTAAACCTTCAGCGTCCTATGCACACAGGAAAAACAAACAAACAAAGAGAAAAACTAACCAAGCAAAACAACAAAAAAACTAAAAAAACTAAATCCAAGATGTTCTTATTCAATGGACCTTATATCTCAGTTACTGTTATCTCCTGTTGTGTATATTCTGTATTATTACTGTACCCAAGTTACAAAAGCACGCTATATGCCATCACTGCAGTTAGCTGCTTTAAGCATATCAACAGGCTCTGTTCAGCACAGAAAACACAGATGTCCATATCTTTAAGGTTCTTCATAACTTTCTGCACCCTTGCCAAGCATTATTTTCATCACACAGGTTTTCTGTCCCGATAGACTGGCAAAACTACTAACGAAGATCTTTGGTTAAAGCCACAGAGGATGCACGTATGAAAGAACTGCAAGGATAAGAGGGCAAGTGGCTTTCACAACCTTCACTAATTTCTACAACAAATTTTCTCTCATTTGTTTTGTTTGTAGTGGTTCCATCAAAGATACTGAATAGTATAAGATTTAACATGCAGCTACACCAGCTTATGTGACACGCAGGAGGACAGGATGCCCTTCCCCATTACACGTGCAATGTGCCCCCATGGTACTGCAGCACCAGAGCCCAGTGGTCCGTTCCGCACCAGCCACGTTGTGCTGACTGGGGAGGGCTGAGAGAGAGCACGGCGGGGAGCCGCCTCTCCATCCTCTAATTCAGAGAGAAATAAGAAGACACTAACCTTTGCGCTTCCTCAAGTGAGCTAAATGAACAAAGTTGATTTGGGGTGCTCCACGTACCTTCAATACATATCTGGCTGTGCCATACTGGCTTCAAGGTTTTCCTAACTGTAACATCATTTAATAGGAAAATTGCTTATTAAGAATTTTTTCTAATAAGTATCTTAAGATTTGGTTCCAAGTTCATGGTTGGCATCCCTGCATCAAAGCAGAATATGGCTCAAATATTTACATAATTATTTAGGTTTTGTACAGTAGAAAGAATGGACCTGTCCTGACTGCTGTGTTTCACATATGACATACATTAGAGGAGCTCATTCTCCACTGAAGTTTTCCTCCTGCTTTCAAACTTGTTTTTCACTTACGTGACCAAAATGCTAACAAAGTATTCATACGGTATTTCCCACAGGTGCAGGTACACTAAATGGAGACTCTGCAGAATCAAGGACTGGGAAAACAGTATTGAAAACAGTACATGTTCAAATAACTTCTGCAGCAGTAATTCCCTAGAATGCTAAATTTTTGAATCTATTAGTGCACTTCCAAATTCAAAAATATTCCAGTGCAGAATATTTTGTCTGCTTTTCTCCAAGGATGCTTGACCAGAGGGCTGTTAGCAAGAGCTGGAAAACTGTCAGTGGAACTAAAAAGATAACAGTAAATAAATAAATAAACAAACCACAAACCATTTTCAGGGACTGAGTGCAAAAAATTATTCAGAGGAAAACACCCTGGGATTTAACTTAAATAAAGTTTAAAGAAATTCACAAAGTTTAAATTACTGAGTGAACAACAAATATCTTGGGAGAATCCTTATGACAGCACAAGTCAGAAATAAATCAGCAGAAAGGAATATGTATGTTTTTCTGAGAAGAGAAATCTCAGTGTCATCATTAGTATTAAAAATAAGAATAAAAAAAATTAACCAGACAGTCCTATTCAGAAAGCGTGTCTATTCCAGAGCCTCAGTGCCGCTGAAAGACACCAAGATGAACCAGTGAGCAAAGCTATAAAACCAGAATCCCAAACGAATAAATAAAAAGGCCATCTTCTGTTTCAGAAATCAGCAGTCCCACAACACATTGCTCTATAAATTTCTTCCCCACAGACTGGAAAGAGAATGTTCTTGACTAACAGATCTTTCTTGCTGAAATATCACCTGGGAGGTATAGCACTCACTGGCAGGCTTGCACCATCTGCTTACCGAGGCTCTAGTAAAGTAAGCAGCGTAAGTGTTTCATGTTTGCATAGCACTGATTTAAAGGAAATTGTGTCTGTTTTTACTTTGGCACAGAGGGACATTTATATAAAGCCCAAGTTTACACCACATTATTGTCTCAACTGTGCACTATTCCAAATGAAGCTTAGCAAACATTTTCCCAAATCTAAGAAATGCTTTTTTTTCTGGTATTTGTATTTCAGTCTTTACCAGATCAGAGCCAGTGAAGTATCGATCAGTAAATTTTAACACTCTTCACGGTTGGTCACGGATTACACTGACAGCTGTTGGAAGGGTAGCCACAGGGCTGTAGTTTGGACACCAAAAAAAAAATATGTATTTTTTCCTCTGTTTCCAAGTATCATGGTCCTGAAGTCTTTGGGCATTTCTACTGGGTGCAATGGAACAGAGCACAGATAGCACCAAAATAAGACAATTTAGAGCCAGAAGCAGCATGAATATGGAGCTTTACATCAGGCAAGGACTTAACAGTTTTCCTGAGACAAGATGATTAGCATGGGGTGCAATGGTGCCATGCTGAAGCTATATTGCTGTAACAACCTAAAGGATATTGGTGCATCTTGCTGCATCAAACCAGTGTAGTGCTAACGAACCTGAAAACACCATGGGTAGCATTTCACAGCACTGTGCTGTCAGGCAGATGTAGCCATTGCAGGCAGCTATGCTGTGCTTTTGATGAGGATGCAGCAGAGTCAAATTAATTTTTTAAAAAATACGCCCAATTTACCTGATCTTCAGCCAGCACTATTCATAACTACACTGAAAAGGCATGAGATTGTTACCACCTATGGACAGAAGGTAAGAAATGCTCAAGTTTTAAAGTGAAAAAAAGACCTTTACTATCTCAGCCTTTGGATTTCATAGATGATTTGTTGTTGTTTTTTTTCCCCACAATCAGATATAGGTACCATCTATTACTAAGTGATGTGATCGTTCATCTTCTACTATTTTCACTTAAAAATATGAAGTACTAAAAATAATAGACAATTATTCATTCCCCTACCTTTAATACCACAATTTAAATAAAAATGCTTAAGATGGAATGTATGAGATGTAGAGTATCCAAATTTGTCATATCTTCTCATTTTGTGGCAACTGTTACTACACTTTTGTTTCACTTGAAAGGTAGATTCTGTAAGATTTTGAACTTTCATTAAAGAGTTAATTCTCAAAGAACAAGAAAATATTCACATATGCTTAGAACTCAAAAAACATACAGCAAGCAAAATATCTCCATGTTTATTTTTTCATTGAGCTTTGTTATGTTTGTACCCATATAATGTTTTTTTGAATGTTTGAGTGTTTGAAACTGGCTATGAAGACAACCTTTACTGCACAAACAAATGTTGCAAATATTTATGTATAATTTAATCTAAGTATACAGCCCCAGTGGTGATGTTTACGTGCACAACCATAATCATATGTATAAATATCTGTCAGATAAGTATCTCTTCAATTTCAGAACCGATTTTTAATAATTGATGAATTTATTTGGAAACGAGATTGTTGGAAAATGACTTTCTGTAAAAATTGCTCTGTTTTGTAGCCAAGAGAATGGTCCAGATTAGAAAATAAATAAATAAAGCTGGACCAGATTGCAGCAAAACATGGAACAGGCTATCCAAAGCATTTTGGTTCTCTTAATATTTAACATTATTCTAGCAAAAGGGATTTTTGACAGCTTTTCAGGTCAAAATATAGCCAAAAGCAACTTCCATCAGAGCAACATAACAATGCAACCTAAACCTCTGAGTAAAGCATGAGACGGATTTTCGCCTGGTCCCACCAAGGACTGATGTCACACCTTTGCAGGGGGCGTCAGAGTAAGCTCACTGTCATTCCTGTCCTAGACTTCTTTCACCCTCACACAGACGAGGCTCTTTCACACATTACTGAAAGACAGCACTTTCCCCTGCATAGCCTGGCAGCTCTTCGGCAACGAAAAGAAAAACTTGGACATGTCTATGTCCTGCTGATGCTCCGCTGATGGAAAACATCTAGTTGTACAAGCACAGAATTTTAATAAGTATTGATTTTATCCCCGTCATGAAGAGAGAGGACTGTGAATGTCGTCAAACCAGAGTGAACACAGGTTAATGCAGGTTTTTATACTGATCCATGTGTCTCTTTCCTAAGACTATTTACTCTTTGACTAGCAGAAAAGTACCAAATGATGCAAACATATTCCAAAGATTCGTAAATTATGAATGCACAATATCACTCACTGTTTGATGTGGAATAAAGATCTCAAAACATATATTGCCATGTTTGTGTTACACAGCAAAAAGTTAAACTAGTAGACACTTCTGAAGATTCAGGCAATGCTGGGGAGAGGAAAAAGAAAAGGATTTTGCCATTCCTAAAGCTATACGAAGTTTTTTTGGAAGAGCTCTGTCAGTTAGGATTTGTGGGCTACATTCCTAAAATACAAAGGCAGGCCTGCAAAATTGCTCAATAATCTTGTTCAAAAGGAACACGGTGACAGCTGAAAAAGATGTTTGTACTCAGGATTAAGGCCAGTGTTTATCTTCTTGGCAAAGGTATCTACACAAAAGACTAGAGTAATGATACCATACTCTACAAACCACTACAAAAACAAGATCAAAAGAATTGCATAAATACACCTATATAACATCTATCACATTAATGAGAATATAGAGACAAATACAACTTGCTGCTAAACTTGGCATCTATTGACTAAGGAAGAAAGTTAGACACTGTAGAGAAGCATACTATCCTAAAGCCATTGGAAAGCCATGCATCTGAAATCATTTGCAGTGACACACAAACGTTCATCTGTCCACCAAAGTAGCATCTTTCAGGTTTGGCAGCCTAAAAGCAAAAACTGAGCACTATTCTCATCTTAACTATGTTTTTTTTCAGCTTGGTCTACAAAAGATCTATCTGGGAAGCTGATCTGGCACAGGAAAGGATGCTAGAGTTTGAGAAAAACCTCACTTATTAAAGATTTAGGTGGCACTTTGAATATCAGAAACTAAGGAAGAAGGTAACGATGGCTGGGCTAAACTGATGGACTAGCCTTTGGAAAAGAGAAGTGTTAGTTCAACATCAGATGTGATGGAAGTAGAAGGCCTTTTCTTTTTGACCAATAAATAGCCGAAGCTATAGGGATTACTGCTCAGGATTTTTCTGGAGAAATGGAAAGGCAGTAAAGGGAAATTACCATATAATTGAAATGTAAACAATTTCAAAGGATGACAAGAAGATGTAAGCTGGTAAAAAAACGTACCCATGTACCGTTCAGTTATACTGAAGTGAATTTTTAAAAGCAAGAATTAAGTGTTAACTTAATTCCCATTTTCAAGGTTTTGTATGCTTTACTCTCAGCTTTTTCAACCTGCAATTCTGAATTGCTTTTAAAGGGGAGGTAAAAATCAAAATTCCCATGGAAGTAAGGTGGAGCTGCAAGACTACAATTTTTTTCCTTTTTAATTCCAGAGTTCTGTTAAGCAATTTCTCATCATAAGACAGATCTGATAGCTTTACTGTTATGCAATCAGTTTTTATTGAATCCTAAATGTAAAAATAAAAAATATGACTTTTATGCAGTCGTGCTCAGAGATATTAGTGATCACCCATTTTTGATTTTTCTTTTAAAGTAGTCAGCTAAAAATGCTTTTTAGCCAACAACTATGTACAGAGAAGAAATCTTTTTTCTGCTAGAGTTACAAGACAAAGATGCAAAAGGCCTAGGTTGCACAAGAAGTCATAAAGAAGTGGTTGTTAATGACTGCAAGGGTGAGCACACAGTGATAAAATGTAATGCAAAATGCCTGTGTGTTCTCAGAAAACAAACCAAAGGAAGTAGAGTCCTACAGAGAGTGGTGTCATTGCAAACGGTAGACAGCAGATGGTTATGAGTGGGCCTCACGTCCCACAGATGTGAGTCAAAGCGGTGATTGTACAGCCTGCCTCAAGTCCACACCACAAAGAGATAAAATACCCACAAAAGCATGAGGCTGTTAAACACCCTCTTTTGTAAGAGAACCCATTAAATGTTTGGCGTGAAGCTGTCCTAGTGCTCCGAGTTTTCTGACTCAGATGAATGCCAAAGGCCTTCTGCATCTGTGCCGTATCTTTATGTCAGCAAATGACTGGCAATTTCTGCACCGCCTGACAAACATTTGAAAAGGCACAGTGTGAAAATGCATG
Source organism: Anseranas semipalmata (assembly GCA_013399115.1). Lineage (NCBI taxonomy): Eukaryota > Metazoa > Chordata > Aves > Anseriformes > Anseranatidae > Anseranas > Anseranas semipalmata. The sequence continues at coordinate 820,501 of VXAA01006688.1, forward strand.
CATTTCAAATGTCTCCTCCAAATTTTTATTACCAGACCTGAAAACAAAACAGCTCCAATGGCACCAACTACAGAAAAATAAAATGATCCGAAGTTACCGCTCTCCCAGATTGGTGACGATCGCAGCTCCTCTCCCTAGCCACAGCTCTGCAGCTGTTTGTTGTCAGAGTGGGAAGTACGAGCCCTGGCATTTCTGCTCTCTGCTGTACTCTGGATGGCTGCTCAGCACATCGAGGTAATTGACTCATCTTGGCTCAGTCATAACCTCAATCAGCTGGACCATCTCATTTTCCCCACAGCCAAGGAATCCTGCTGTTCTTAATATTATGGCAGCAGCCAACCTGTTTTCAGAGGGAACCTTATTGCAGAATATCCTTCTGTATCCCTGGGAATTAGCTGGAAGTTTAAATGTTTCTTTTGAAAGAAAACACTTCTTCCAAGAAGGGGAAAAAAAGGTCTTTTTCTACTGTCTTTCTGAAAAATCTCCAAACAAAAAAGCCAACCCCCAAAGCAACAACACTGGGAGCAAGTGAAAGGTAAAAACATTCTGGTCTGACTTCAGCCTCACAATCGGTGAATTCACAATCAAAATATTTCTGCACTGGACTCGACGTGCATTGCAGGTTACTTCCATCTCATTGCAGAGTTGCAAAATGGAAATCTCTGTTTTAAATATTTGCAGATTTCAGGGTATCTGAATTCACAATATCTATTTCACTATAAGTGACAGTCTTTGTCTCACCTCTCTAGAAAAGTAACACCATTTCTTTTTCTTTGTAACAACTACGGTTCTGAATGTAGTGAACCTTAAATAAACCCTGTTTATAGATGCCAAAGTGACCAAGAATTTTTATAAACCTCACAGTCACCACAGTTATAACTGAGTTATATCCATGTTCAGGATTTGTGTGGCACACTGTGCTATTATTTTATTCTGCATTCTGATTTCGCTTTTGGTTCAGCAAAGAAAAGACAAGTTAATTTTAAGAACTGATATTGATGCAAAACCATTAATTTAGCTCAGACTGTCACAATCTTTAAGGAATTTGGGGGGCTAATGTTAACCTGGGCCTGCAATGAATGCAAGTTTCAAGCATTATAATGAAGTTCCACTCACATCTGTAAGTAGATTTCTTGAAACAACAACTTCAAAGTTAAAGAACAATGTAAGTTAAAGACAGAAAGTTTTCCTTTGATGCTTCAGACCTCATTCTACCACCTGCAAAGGCTTTCCTGTGCCATTACAGATGTGAATCGGTCCATGGAGTCCACCGTTGTAATATCACTGCTGTGATGGCTACTATTAACAGGAGACATAAGGAAGGTCCCAGTATGTGTTGGTAACACAGAAGTCAGCAGTGCTCCCTCTAACTCTCAAACTAACCCAGAAGTTCCAAGGAAGCTGATGATAAATGTTTTTCCAACACAATTCCTGCCCTTTCCTTAGCATTTCTTTTCTGGTTTTGGCAACAGTAGTAAAGGCAGGGCAGAGCAGAAGTGAAGCAGGGAATCTTGGTTCAAGCAGCTCCTGCTGAAGGCTGAGCTTGCAGGAGGAGGGAAAGTTCTTCCTCCAAGCAAGGCCAAGGCCTCTGCTCTGTGCTTTGCACTTCTCCCGGCAGGAGCTGGTGCCCATCATGTATTTCTTTCTTGAGCAGACTGGGTATGTCCCTTCCCTTCACAGAGCTCCTTGTGCAAACCCCCATTATGCTTCAGCACATCTCACCTTCAACAACCAGGTTTCCCTGTTACGCACAGACCAAACACTACAGAGCTAGGTAGTCACAGCCAAGCAGCACCTTGCCCGTGCAGGAGAATCTCCCAGCCCCACGTATCTGGCCCTAGTCTGGCACGGAGGGAGCAGAGCCTGCCGAACTGACGTCCCGTCACAACACGTACTGCCAAAACATTTCAGTCAAGCTCTGGTATTTTCTATTACACTGGCATAAATAATTACAACTCAGAGAAGAAAAGCAGCTTTTCAGCTGGCGCATTACAGAAAGGAAAATAATATTTTCCTCCAGAGCATTAAGCTTGGAGAAGATTATCTGCCCCCTCTACTGCTGACTTTTATTTTGGAGATTGAAGAAGAAGAAACTGCTGATGCTTTAGCAGACTGTGGTGCTCCTCAAACTATCACCCACACAGGCTCTGGCCCCTCCAGAACTGCTTCCATTGCCCTTCAAGTAAATGCAGTGCATTTCCACCTCCCTTCTGATTTCCTTCTGGGATTTTAAACTAATCTGAACAAAGTTTTGTGGATGCAGCTGCTGGTGGTGGTGCGGTTCCTGACCCTTTTCACCTTCCTTTTTGTCACTTGTTTTCAGCTTGCAAAAATCCCTACCCTTTATGCTCATCCCTCTGCAAAAGTGTTACTTTCTAACTAAAGTCCATCTGAAGCAGGGGCAAGGATATATATGAATTCAGACTTTGTCTATTCCTGAAAATGTCTTTTTTCTCTCCACTTTCAAGACTCTGCAATAACTCATCTGCGTTTTTTTTTTTTCCTTCCAGTCTTCCTCTCGCATACAAATCTCATAAGATGAAGATAGCCCCCATAAAAATAGACATCACACCAGTAAAATTTAGCTTCTGAAAATATTTTGTGGTGTGCTAAATTTATCCTTTGGTTTGGAGGACCTCATTTCTTATTGTGACACATGGAATTTCTCCTTGTAAGTCACCTATGCAATGTGATATGAACGTACAACTTTATCAGAAAAGATTTCTCCAGTTGTGGGAATAAAGTTCTCAAACCAAGCATGCAAAGTGGCCACTGAGAGATACCAAAGGCTTGCAACAGGATTATCATTGATACCAAGCAGTATCATCGTTCTGCAACACATAGCATTTCCCTCTGAGGCATCTCACACTTTATCATGGAAAACGCTCACTAAATGATTGCTTTTACTTCAGTTCTGCTAGGAAATCTAACTGGGGAAAAAAAATTACTAGAACACTTCTAATGGATTTTCTGACAGAAAAAAACATTCCACATGCAAAAATCAAAATATTTTGTGGGAATGTGTTGATTTCAACACTTTTTTTTTTTTTTATAGGAACTGGGCAGATTTTCAGAAGAAACCTATCTGATGTGCTGCCAGCCTCGCTGTCTGTTGTTTAAGCCCAACAGCTGTCTACCTGGTGGCCTTCCAGAGCCCAGCTCCTGAGTCTCCCACACCTAGTATGTAGGAATCAAACACTATAATCCTTATCCATAAGGCAAGAAAAAACACTGTTCTATCTTTAAACCTGTTGGGCATATAAGACAGACATTTCTTGCCCTCCTTCAGGCAGCTCCTTATGTAGCTGTGCTGAGAAGCATACAGGTTACACAGCAAGGGACTGCAGCATAAAGGTATGCTCATGCCGCAAAAAGGATGTGATCACAAATTATCATCAACAGCGAGTAGCAATTACCTATGCATTACAGCTTGCATATATACATGCAAATTCTTACTCAGAATATATACCAATATGCACACCCTTACATATGCATGCATATAAGTTCAGAGAATGCATTTCATCCTCTCTCACATAAGAGGAGGTATTTTTGGTGCAGCCTTCTGAAAACTAAGCACAGGGTGTAAAGCAAAGAAGCTACAGAAGTTGGCATTATTTCCACTTAATCAGTATGAAATCATTACAGCTTTGCTACGAAAATGAAACAACCCTAGTCATACAAGATACATCATGACACAGAAAAATTAGAAAACACTGTGAGCTCTGCACTGCAAGATTTGTAAGCCTGCCAGCAGAATCACAAACTCGCACAGCTCTAATTTGTCTAGGAAAAAGGGGTGTTTAATTGCTGTGCATAATAAACACACAAACGTCAGAGAGCAGCCATGGATAACATGCACAAGTAGATTCCAGCTGCATTGCTAAGGAAATATAAAAGTGATTTATTTTATATCTTGATGCTAAGTCCAATAAATCACATTAAAATAAAATGACCAAATTTCCCTAAGTGCTCAGCACTCAGCAGCTCTTGCTGGCCTCACTACTGAGCTCTCTTGGAAATGCATTCATTTCATTTAGGTATCTGCAGGGTACGGTGCCATGCAGCTTTACCTGAGCTGCGGTGGGCTCCACCAGCAATAGCTTTTTAGCACGTTCAATTAGCCCATACAAAGCTGAGCACTAATGTAGTCCTCCTGCTTCTAGCGCCTCAACTAGTTTATTGAGAGCTAACTGGTCAATCTCATCTCTGCTCCATGTGCAAATCCCCCAAGCATCAGATGATTGCTTTCGAAAGCCTGTCCAGTTTGCGTTGCCTAATGACAGCCTCTGGGGGCTAGCCCTTGTACAAATATCTAGTCAGAAATTCATCTTTGTTCTGCTCCTAGCTACAGCCAGTGAAGATCACCAGATGCCTGATGCGTACATGAATTGGCTTATTATAACATTATGTTTATATCTCAGAGTTTATTTCTTTTCACCAAAGAGTGAGTTGAGAGAATACAACGGAGCCAATCTACCAGAAAGGACATGAATTATGAAGTACCATAAATTTTATTATGGGGAGGTCACCAATCTGCAACTAGCCTAACATCAATAATCTTCATATGCTCTTCTCAAGATAATTTCTTACTGAAAAGAGGAGAAGACATGTTCATGCAAACCATTCTGGTAGGCAAGGAAGAGGTTTACTTTCGCTGGGGTGCTCTCCAAGGCACAATTTAGCCCACTGCAACTGTCCATCTCAGTGAACACTTCAGAGTATGTTGTACACAAAGCAAGCTACCAGCTACTTTGTAAGCAATTTGGGTCTAAATTGTTTTTGTTTCTAATCATTTAACCTTACTTGCCTGATAGGAAGTTGTCTAAGGCTTTATTGACTCTTTAATTCAGAACTTAAAAATCTTGTCAGTGTTGATATTTGGTCCTCAACAAAGACAAATTTTAATTTAATAATCACTTCTTTGTTATCTTGCCTCCTCTAACAGATTGGCTTTAAGATAAAACAAACAGTATTCGTTTCCATACTGAAATAACAAATCACCATCAATGGCTTGAGCAGTAGATGACAAACCACTGTTACAGAGTTTTCTTCAAAGCTTTAGACACTTCTGGATTTATAACTCTTCATGGAAATCTGTACATGGAGTTCTTTCTACCTGAAAATACCCTTTCTTTACTGCAGAGGATTTCTTCTATTAAAGTCAACTCAAAAATTCTGTCTGCAATTCCCCTAAAAAGTAATAGTGCAATCAATAAAGTTGATTATCATGTGATTTTTTTTTTCCTACTTAAAGCATAGGATTTATGTGAGAATTGGACTAGTGTTTACCTGATTCAGGAAGGAAACTGATGACTTTCAGGGTCTCCTGAAAAAAATATTTCTAAATTAGCCAGGTAACATGTGCTTGAAATTAATAGCAGAGATCAGAATCTGGCTTGCTTTCTTGGTCAAGTGTACAAGGCCCATCCTCACCCTCTGTTGTTTGTATAAATGTGAGTAACACATTTAAGATCCTCCAAGTCCTTCAGAATTTACATCAGTCTAACCAAGAATTACGCCAGAAAAATCACAGTAGCCTATTCGCTTTTTCATTTTAACATTGGAGGGTCCCCAGTTCAAATAAAAATTGTGCACAACATTGAGGGCATTTCTCTCCATGATCACAATGCTGGTAAAAAGATTTACCTGAACACAAAGAAGATATTGCCATAATAAATACAGATAATAAATAAATTCGTCCTTTGTTCTAGTGGAAGGTGCACAGTTGGAGAAAGGAGAGGCTTGGGACTCAGGATTATTTAGCGCAGGGGACTGTTCAGCCATCTGTCCATGAACAGATAGCATCCTCTCCCATTTGTGCTGGAATAATCTCTTTGCAACATCTTGCTAGATCAAGGTTGGTAATGAAAAACTGACTGAAAGAATGGGATATAAAAGTCATGCTGAAGAAAGATATTAAAAGAAAACCTTAATAGAGAAGACAGTTACAGGAGAGAATATTACGATGCTAAGAACATAGAGACAGATACAAATGGTGCCTCCCAAAACTCTTGCATACTCAGAGAGTGAAAAACATATTTATATTAGCTACTTACAGCTGGAAAATTCTTTGAACACCACAGAAAAACTACTGCAACTCAAATCAGTTAGCCAATAGGTAAAATATTCAACAAACTTTAAATGAAAACACATATTTCAGAATTTTGAAAAGTTATCAAAGTATACATAATAAGACCTAGTAAGAAAAGCTGAGTAAAGCATTTGCCAGAATCACTCATTAAAAAACTTTCATTAGCAGTTGTCACATCATAAAGCACAGTAAGAACAGGCATACGTTTTGAACTACTTCTAACCATACTGAAAAAAAAACACGATGAAGTATAACTCTGTTGCTTAAACAGGATTTAAGCTGTCACAAGAAATAAGAAATATAAAGAATATATGTATTTTTTTTGAACCAGATTTTTTTGAAACTTGGAACCTACAATTTCTCCGGGAATTGAAAGGTAATTGAGGCATTAGGTTGAGAAGATTCAGGCATTCAAAGCTTGAAGCCTGTGTTTAAGCTTATAACCTAAGATTCAACTACAACCTTCTATCTTCCTGGCACTATTTATATGGCAAATAAATCAGTGTTATGGGATTTACATAATTGATCTGTATATAAGCAGCAAGTTAAAATAAAATGTTGCACTTCCTTTGTCAGAAATGGGAAAACATACACTTCCATTTTGCATCTTAGCAAGCAAACAGATTTAAAGCTTGCATCTCAGAGTATGTATGAATCACATCAGGTTGTGCGGTCAAATACATAAAGGGCTAGAAGTCTCCTAATGACTTTACAAGTCATCTTAAAGCCATTCAATTTAGATAACCTCTTCAGAATAATGGGTTCTAAAGGTGCAGTTCAGCACAAATCTGGCAATTTTACTGTATAGCACATCCACATCTCTGAGAAATGATCAAGGAAAGATTAAACCACTTCACAATAGGATAAACTATTGCTTCAACTTGCAGTTTTAAGTGAAGTACTATCAAGATCATCTTGAAGAACTCTGCTTTAATATTTAGATTCTCTAGTACCCAGAATGCTGCTTTAGGTTTATCAGATTTACAATAAGAGAGAGAAGGGAGATTTACTAAGTCAATATTGCTTGCTAAACTACATTTCTCAGGCTGACTTATAAGCACATTATGCTTTATAAATTAAACTGGACTGTCAAGATAAATGCATAGGCAATACAGTGCCATTTGTAGGTAAATGCTTCTTTATGTTTAAATGAGTTCTTATAGACCAAGAGGCCGAATCTCTTTTTCCTAACAACTTTATAAATCTATAAGCCAAAGGAATAAAATGAAAAGGAAATGGGCCATAGGATTGATGACTAAGACAGTACTAAGTGTACCAGAAATGATTATTTTTCTGGTCTTTAGTCGGCTTTCTTCTAATCATCATGGGGGAACAGGAGTGGAGATGAGAGAGAGGAAGGGAATAAGGAAACAGCAATTTTAACTTTTTAATCCTACTTCTAGAAAAGATTGCCTTAGTTACCTGCATATCATGAGACACAGATAGTACTAACTCAGCAAATTACTCGTTCAGCTGGATATGCTGTACTTACTGTGATTCGCCCTACCACTTACAGTAAAATGACACCCTATTGTAGTTGCAGAATGACTACAGATTAAAATTGCAGAAACGTTCACCAATTATCACTAGTGAGAAGGGAACATCAGTTTGTAAACTACATAGTAATAATTTCCTACCCCGGTCCCAAAAGTCTGTGATCAATCTCCACCTATTTAGTGAAATGCTTCTGCATCAAGACATTGCTACGAATCAGAAGCCCATAAACACGCAGCCGGAATGCATCAGCAACAAAGATGGCTCAAATCCTGCAGCCCTATGTCAGACTGGACTCTATCAGTTCCGCTGCAGGCTGGTCTTTGCCTGGATTATGGAGAGAGATTTTTTAGTTTCTTTCTTAACCTACCAAATTAATACCTGAAATATTTATGTCTGTCATTTGTTTTAAAGTGCTGTAGCCATGCCAAAGGGCAAGCAAAAATAAGCATCTTTGCACCTGTAAAACACACGAAAGGCACTAAAGCCATTGTTCAGTGCAAAGTGAAGCCAGACAAGCACAGGTGATTTCAAATTCCATTTTCAAAGATGGTAGACTGCTGTTAAAGCTAATGATTCCTTCTCTGGCACTTAGCACCACTCAAGAACACATCCACACAGCTTGTTTACAATCTCCGCAGAAGATACAAAAAGACATACATAAGCATTTCTAATGACACACTGTTTTACGCTTGGCAAGTCAATACAGATTCACGGTTTGCAGTGTATAACTCATTAGCTGTAGGCTGGTACAGCACATCCTACATTATGAAGCACTAACAATACAAGCTACGGAACCTGTGAAATGAAACATTATCTCGTATACAAGTCTGTCTTCCCAGCTCTGGAGCACTGGAATAAGACGCTGTCACAGAAACATAGCAAAACTTTCTTGGTTGCAATTGCTCAAAGTGTGGTTCTTCAAAAATCCTATAGGGCAAGTTATTTAAATAATACATCAAAACTAAATCTGTAAAGCCTTAAATCCCAATCCTAAGCAAAAGATCTTGCTTACAAGGAGCCCCCCCATACAACAGATGCACCCTCTGCAAACTGTAAACTTTTAATATCGAACTAGCCAGATGAAGTGAAGGTTTATGCCTGCCAAATGAACTGCCTGTTGTATGGCTGCCAAGGACAGAAAGGAATTTCAAGATATGACTGTGGCTTAATAACTGCATTGGGTTTACACGTCCAGGGGCTGCGGGGCCTGTGTGAGGAGAGGCCGGGGCTGCCCCGTGCCGGACACAGTCAGTTCCAGCTGGTTCCAGCCAGCTCCAGGCCCCACTGCCCTCAGGGCACACCACATAAATAACATTCCTGTTTAATGCACAGTTTAAATAAAGTGCCTTGGTGCAGCTCCCTTCATCCATGTGTTTTCTAAGTTTTGTCCAGAAAGGAGTACGGATTAAAAAATGGGAATCCCTGGTCTGTGTGAAGATGTGAAGTAGAAGGCAACATGAATGGTTTTACTCAGAATACCACGAGAAAGTGAAACAGAAAGGGTTTACATTCCAAAACACATGATTTTCCTGACTCCATAACAGCTACCACAATAGTCAGCCTCAGAGATTCCAAGAGATGTTAGGGCAATTTAGTAGAGGATGTTTCTAGGCCTTTGAGGAACAGTAGTAATTGTAAATATCACTATCATGCGAGGCCTGGACAGAAAAACACAAAAGAAATTATTGTTTATTACAGTGAGGCTGAGGATTTAGAATAAAATAATATTTTTTCTGCACAATCTGGAATATGACAGTGGCATTTGTTGTAGTGTTTATACAGTTATGGTTTACCTGAGTGACCTAGCAGAAAAAAAGAGCTATCTTGCATTCAGATTTGAACAGAAAGCAGAGCAAGAGCCCACTTTCTCGTGTTGTTGTTGTTGCCCCATCTGTCAAAGATCTTTACAATGCACACATCATCTAATCAGATTATCTTGACTGAGGAAACTATCTGCAGAGGCTAGTTTTCAGAGTGGAAATGTTATCACAATTATACCTAGGAGGTGCATGGAGAGCACAGATCATGAACTAGAAAGGTAAGAAACACAAGACTGTCCTGTTTTTTTGTTGTTTTTTTTTTTTTGTTTGTTTGTTTTTTGTTTGTTTTTGTTTTTGTTTTTTCCTCTCTTTTTTTTCTTTTCCTTCTCATGTTTATTGAGAAAAATGTGGCCTGACCTAAATCTTTACTACAAATACTCTTGGTCCTTCAGCAAGTAAAACACAAGTGTAAGTGCCTCCACTAACTTTCACACTGTTAAATTCTAACTGTACACAGGGTGTTGTCTCTTTTCTAAATAAATACTTTGACCCAACATTGGATGAGTTGCAGACACCAAAGTTAAGTACTTAGGTCTGACTTTCTAATTCTAAGGGCAAATATGTAGTGCAAGTGTTCTGATTTGTGTTGGAACAGAATAGCCATGTGCAGCAACTCTAGAATACAGTTTGTGCCTATGAGAAGACAAAGCTTTCATTTTAAAAATTTCTTTCTGCCCCATCAATTAAGTATTTGATCTCCTTGTAAGAAAGAGAAGAAAAAATCCTTACTGGAACAAGTGCTCAGATGGAACTGAATGTTACTTTTTGTAATTGTGTGGACTATACGGACATCCCAAAAGACAAAATTTCCATCAAGTGCCTGTAAGAACAGATTTGTTTTAATTTGTCATTTTGGACAATTCATCGGGAAATCAAGCTTTTTTCCTACTGTTTTTGTTTCACTTTATGCACTCGTTATGATACCAATGAATATAAAACATTTCTGCATCCCCTCAGTCTAATTGTGTTTAGATTTCAGTCTGTTTTAATCAAGGCATTTTCACCCAGTACATAACTCCCTCAGTAGCAGTTCTAGTTACAAAGAGAGGAGATGAGTGGTCCCTTCATACAAGGCTACATTCATAATGATCTGTGGAGATGTCGCTTTTCATCTACTGCCCTTTGATAAGGAAGCAGAGATTTCCCACTCAGCTGATTAAAACTGAGTGACTGCATAATCTTATAATAATCTCATCTATTACTCAAACAAAATGGTTACCTACTGCATCATAGTGGCTAATAGGAAAAAAGGGCTCTTTTCTGCGTTGAAGTTTTGTAAATTGTTTGCTCTACCATATTTAATTCAGGGTTAACTTATGCAAGATCATGTCTCTGCCTTCGTGTTTTTCCCTGTAGTAACACCACCCAATCAATGGGAAACATTTTAAACTGTCCACAGTTGACACTACAATTTGGTAAACATAAAAAAAAAGACTTAAGATTACTACAATACTTTAGGTAGCTATGGGTAGCCCATCTTGTATTACATTGTTTCCAGAAGCCTATAGAAAAATCTGAAGAGCATTTTCTAAAGACACCATATTATCATTTTCTCATGATCTAATTCTCTTACAGAAGTCACTGGAAAATTGCACGGAGCAGAATACAAGTCAGCAAGAGGGAAGACATGGGGATCTACCAGTGCACAGCAATAAGACCTATTGCTACAATTTTCCTCAATGGCCAGGATGGTATCTGGGTCTTCTCATAGTATATGGGCCATGCTGGCCTATTGACATGGTTTTATAGATAAACTGAAGATGCAACTTTTTTTTTTGTGTGTGCGCTTAGAAAGTCTTTCCATTTCCAGGCACAAACACAGCAGAGGGATGCCTCCTTTCCTTTCTGAATAATCATCTTTCATCCAGAATGAAGAAATCTACCTTTCAGCTATCCTGCCCTAAATCTCTCAGCTGTTTTTGTAACATGCCATACCCTAGTGCAATAACCGAGGTAAGAGCTGCTGGCTTAGAGGAACCAAACTGCAAGGATCACACCCAGAAAAACCTGCTCATTTGCAACCTGTTAGAGTTCATCCTGGAATGAAATATTTATTCCCTTGAAATTCCGCTTTACCTCATACCTGTGGCTGGAGCTACTACAAACTTTACCTGGTGATTCTAAGACAAAATTGCCATCCTTCCCTCTGCAAAAATTTTGAATTGCTCAGGTATTGTCATACCCACTGTCAATGAGGAAAGACCTCACTTACATGCAGCCATTCCTGGTGGGAAGGACTGCTTTGAAATTCAATTTGTGTTGCAAGGTAGTACAAACAACATTATGTTTGTAGCATAGTAAATAAATCATGGAGAACTTTTGTAAGCAGCCTAGGATATGATCAGAATTATCAATTTGCTACTTGTAAGGATTGGGTTTTTGACTTACAGCAAAACATAAACAATGACTTCCTTAATTATGGTCCCCTCACTTATTACCCAATTATCAAACATCTTAGCCTAAAAGTAATGAGATATTCTTGCCATGTATATGTATCTGGACTTTTCTTTTTCCTAAAAGTACCTGAGATTCCTACCTTTAATATGCTGACACCTTTCATGAAGTTTTGAAAGTGAAAATTAATCACGTCGTGTTATTATTCATGCTGTTTGTACAGTTTCTAGCAATATGGAAACTGTAATTTTAAGCCACAGTCTCTGTAAGACTCTCAGCAATCAGGAGAATCCTTGCTTTCCACTTTGTGTTGTATTAAGATATCAGAATAGATGGAGATAGGAGAAAGCTTGGCCTTATCCTGTCCATTTCAAGTTCTGCCATTAAGTTCTGCAGACAGAGAGCACTTCAGTGATAACAAATGTTTTGTATTCATATGAAATGTAGGAATATTGGAGCTCTCTGTACATATTCTGAAATATTTCTATAGTGGCCTTTATATGTTATTAGAGTTGCTTGTGTAACAGAAAGTCTCTCTTTAAAGTCCACGTCTAAAAAGCGATGCTGTTCAAGAGAACATTTCAGATACACACACACACACACGGATACTACACTGCAATTCAGAGATGCAAATTTCTGATTCTTGTGACAGAATTATCTAACACTGGTGCTGAGATGGCAGTTTTACTTTCTGTTAACTATAAGCCATCTCAAAAGGGCAAAAAATACATAATTCTTAAGTTGAAACTGCTAAACAGTTTTTAACTGTCCAGTTAATAGAAGTAGAATCTATAAAGGAATAGCTATAAAACTTCAGTGTACATCTCATAGGTGGGTGCTTTCCAACAGTAATCTAAGGCTAGACTGGCCTATGTCCTCCTGCAAAGGGTAGAAGGCAGCTATTCCAAAGTAAAGATTTTATTTTCTTATAAAAATTTACATTTTTATTACCAGGCTTTTTGCTGGCAGAATGCTCTTTGTTTCACTTTTTTTTCTTTACCTCTTTCTTAAGAAGAAAATCATAGTAGGTGGATATCTTGAGGTGATACAAATAAATCCATTCATTATCTAGTACCAAGTTCCAAAAGCTGAACTGAATCACAACAGGAATGCTTGTGATGCACCTGGAAAGGCTAGATCTAAGGCAGCTGCAGGACCACCACCATCTCCAGACTGAAGAGATCCTTTACAACGTAGACAGCTAAGCATCGTTTATAGAAGCACTTAACAGCACAGCCTGAACTGCCCTCAGGCCAGGTCTGAAAAATGACAGAAAGCCTTGTTCTTTCTTCCAGTCCCATACCTGAATCTTCTTCATTAGACAATGATTTGTGACCATTCTCTGTCCATATTTTCTACAGCAATTTAAAATAGTTTTTTTTTTTTTTTACACTCTACATTTGAAAATACCATTTTTTTTTTTTTTTTTACTCCTTACATTATGTCAAATTATATGACAACATAATTTTGAGTATCTATTATTACAGTCTGAGATTTGTTCATCTAGTGTACTATTTTTTCTCTGGCTTCTCTGTTGACAGTGAAATAAATAGTGCCCAAACTACTCAACCTTCAAAGTTATCTTTTTGCATGAGTGGGGTACAGAAGTTGTTCAGAACTTCGAACACTGAGGATCTAAAACTACAGCATTTGTCTATGCTATGTATATACTAAAAGCGCACTCACATTGTTACCCTTTTATTTGGCAGAGTGATGAACTACTCAGGAGAGGTGCAATGAACCTTTAACTGCTTTTGTTTTCAAAACACCCATCTGAGTGCAACATCACCTCCATTTGCCTGGGCTTGATCACAAATTTGAAAATATTTTCATGTTATCTGCTTCATTAAACTGACATGGAGAGGAGCTGTTTACAGTTTCAAAACACTTCACAAGTTAAAAACTGGTGAAACATCCCTTTCTACTAAGTGAAAAGATTTTTTTAAAAGAGCAAAGTTCTGAAAAATTAGCCACATAATTTAATCTCAAATAGTTACTGACATTACTAAAACGAATCATTTAGCCTCAAGCAATGCTGATATTGGGGAAATATCATTAAAGAAAAATTACACTCGGTTTCTGGACTGCAACTCTACTGATAAGAGAAAGAAGAAAGCATTCAGACATTGACTTAGAAGGACAGGATGCTTACGGAGCATCTGTGCCATGTCCCCTTCTACTGACGTTCCCCAGGCAGCAAAACCAGTTCAAGTCCAAAGCTCTGTTACCAACTGGGCAGTACTACCACATCTGGTCTTCTAGTATCCTAAAATCCATGCAGAGAGAAAGGGGTCATCTGAGATTCCAGGTGGAAAGAGGTAAAACATGCTGCTGTATCTCATCTTGCACTGTATTTTAGCTTTATTTTACTTCATCTGTTGCATCTCCATCTGAACGATAGTTTCAGTACTCAATCACAACTCACAGATTCATTTAGTGAATGAATGAAAGAAAAGTGGAAGTGTCACTCTGTGTATCAAAACATATTGCCTACCTTATCATTCAAGCCATTTAAAACAGGCTTTCACCCCTGAAAAGAAATCACTTATCCTCATTTGCTCAGATCCCACATGAACAATGATGCAACACTGCTATTACACATATCTCAGTCAAAGTACCCAAGGTCTTTTAAAAAGTACGGCATGTAAAACCACAAAGATATCCCAGACAAAATAAATTCAAAGAAATCTGATCAACTGATGTCTCAGAGTTTACCTCTGTTTTCTTATGCATCTTTTTGCAGAAGGGAATCAGCAGGGAACACACATCACCTTAATTAGTGCTGTTCTCAAATCTACAAAGATGACAGGTATATTTTTCAAAGACAGTAGCTTTAGGTAAATAAAGGTATGTGTATAGCTAAAAAAACAGAAGAAAAACTGTGGGGAATTTTGACACAGCTGTACGCATTTTAAATAATTATGGAAAGTTTAAATCAGTTTGAACTAGCATTCACTCAAACCGTTACCTGTACTACTGCATAGATATATTTGACCATATAACTCGTCAGAGAATTAGTTCAGAAAACTGAATGCAAAAGAGGGTCATGGTATTTAGTCTGTTGCACAAGAAAATTTTCATGATGAGTTTATTATTTTCATTGACAAGTCTGTAACTACCCTCCAAAAGATGTAGTGAAATTAAGGAATCAAAGGGAAGGAACATTGATGAAAGCTTCTTAGAGAACACACCTAAGACTTGGGTAACTACCCCAGGCAAGCTTTATGGGTTGCCCACTCCACCGTGTACAACATTTGAGGACTAATACTGCAAAATTTTAGCCAGGGAATATATATATTTTTTAAAGCTGATGGAAGATCAGACTTCATTGTTAGAGGAAAATAGGTCTTTTTTTAGGGTTAAAAACAAACAAAAAACCCAGTGGCAACAATCAGGAATCATTCCTTTGTCAAGTGTCAGTTGTCATTCTCTTATATAAATATTATCTCTCCAAATTAGAAAATAAAGGGGCGGGATGCCTTTGCTTCCTATCAGTCTTAATTCTTCCTACTAGGAGCCAAGATGTCCACTGATCTCAAGAAAAATGTCCCAACTTGGAATATAGGTGCTGCAACATACTATTCTATTTCCTCCTCCCTTTGTCCCCAAATCCAGATAAAACAATTGCGATGAAAAAGCTCTCAGGCCTCTATAAAGCGTGCTAGCCATTGGTGCAACTGTTATCACTAGGAGACAAAGACCACTGCACTTAACTGAAACGAAAATGTTTTGTTTGCTGCATTACCAGATAACCAACATTAAATTTGAAGCCTTTGTTATACATAGCCCCGTGTTCAGAGAAAACAAAGCTCCACTTGAACACAGAAAAATACAAAATAGCTTTCTGTGTTCATTGGTCGGAGTCTGGTGTTTTTTTGCAACATCCTGGTTTTGAGAAAATTTCTCTCAAATCCTTCTCTCAAAGAGATTTCCTACTAAGAAGTCCACCATCATTCAAGCTCCATGAAACTGTCTGTAAATGCATTACTAATTAAGACAAACTTTCAAGTGATGGATTAGTTATTAATTTGCACTTTTCCATGGCAATTTTATATTAATTAAATGCATCATATTAATTAAGTCAAAATTAAATTAGCTGTTGGAAGGAAATTTAAAAATGAATTACTTCATGGCATGTTTCATAAAATACTTCAAGGATTTCTGGACTCAATGAATAAACTTTACCTATATTATGTCACATTGCAGTGAAGATGAAGGAAAGGCTAGTAAGAAGTAGAGGTTTTCAATCACAGAAGGCATAATAAAGTTCATGTGACAGGAATATTTAGGATTTAATTCATGGTTGATACAATTGTGGTTATCTGATCATTAAAATACCAGTAAGAAATGTACTAGATTAAATAGGCTCAGATAAAGGGTCGAGGACATTAAATCCAAAGACTCGCTGCATTTGTACAGTTTGTATAGTAGGTCTACTTGATTTCTACTGTTAGTATAAACCACAAATATACTGGAATTTTCAGTTGTCCCTGGTGATAGCACTCTTCAAGTTTTTGCATTCCCACAAAACTAACAAATATCCATCATGGGTAATTACACAAAGGCCAATGCTATAATTGAAATAAGTTTTGTGTTTAATTGCTAAAAATTATAATGAATCCTGTGACAGGAGCACAGGACCCAGCTAGCATCCCATATATTTTTAATCTATACCTTACTATAATGGTAGTGAACAATCAGCATCACCTTCAAGTCCTGACAGCTATTACATTTCTGATTCTTTTTGGCGAATGGTGTGATATAAAAAGAGCTGACCCTCCCAGCACGGTGCATTTAAGTACCAGGTACACGTTCATAGAATGGTTTATCATAGAATTATAGAATGGTTTGGGTTGAAGGGACCTTAAAGCCCATCCAGTTCCAAGCCCTCCCACCTTGGGCACTGCCAGGGATGGGGCACCCACAGCTTCTCTGGGCAGCCTGTGGCAGGGCCTCACCACCCTCACAGTGAAACATATCTTCCCAATGCCTAATCTAAATCTACCCTCTTTTAGTTTAAAGCCATTACAGGAGGTAAAGCCATTACCTCCTGTAATGGCTTTAAACTAAAAGAGGGTAGATTACCTCCTGTAATGGCTTTACATGGCATCTACATGCCCTGGTAAAAAGTCTCTCTCAATCTTTCTTATAAGCCCCTTTATATATTGAAAAGCCGCACTAAGATCTAGCCTGAGCCTCCTCTTCTCCAGGCTGAACAACCCCGACTCTCTCAGGCTTTCTTCACAGAACTGTTCCAGTCCTCTCATCTTTTCTGGGTCTTCCGGACCCACTCTGACAGGCCCTCTCCAACAGTAGCTCCATATCACAGCTCAGACCCCTCACCAGTTCTGCTGGCTAGATGGACAGCTTGATTAAATGCAGATTAGTAATATTACAATTTTTATTCCTCTTCTAGCAAATGCATATGCATTTGCCCTATGTGACCAGAGGAAGATGAGACTATCCTATTGCAAACTAATCTGGTGCTGCATACACACTTCTGCAGAGGAAAATAAATCACTGAAGTACAACTCCTGTGTAATATAAATGTGCTGCTCTGCTTAAAGAACAGAAGTACAAACACTTCACATTCTGGGTGACAGAATGATACCCTTGAAAAAGAAAACTGTAGCAGAGGATATCGAACATAACTAAGTATACTGAATGTTAAGTGTTGTTCCACCTAAATACAGGTAAAAGAACAGTTGCTTGGCAGCAAAAACTTCACTTTAAAAGGGAAACCAAACTATCATCTGCCACAATTTTTAACATGGTATTTTCTCACCTTTTATGACAAACAATTTTTCAGAAGCCCAGGCATTAGTTTCACTGGTATATTTCCTGTCGATCACAGATGCATTTTCCATTTTGCCAGTGTAAAATTGATTACGAATGATGGGCCTCTGACATCTATATATATGTTACCAAGAAAAAACAGGCAACATCTCATACATGCATTGCAAATAATGCTATTATAATCCTTGTGCATTAATGCAGACAGGGATGCATGTGAAGTTAACAATAAGAAATATAATCCTGATAGGTACAGTGAACATTCCTGACAAATCACATGGTGCTCCTAGAACACCAGAAGTCTTACAAATATTCATACAAATGCCTCCTCCTCCTCTTTGCAAATACTCCTTTAAATAATCCAGCCACAGAGCCTACAAATCAGTTGGGTCTTCCACCAGTTAGACAAACAGCAAACTTGTATTACTTTGTAAGGGAGGGTGCAAAGAGGACGGAGCCAGGCTCTTCTCAGTAGTGCCCAGTGACTGGACCAGAGGCAGTGGGCACAAACTAGAACACAGGAGGTTCCCTCTGAGCATCAGGAAGCACTGCTGTGCTGTGCAAGTGCCGGAGCCCTGGCAGAGGTTGCCCACAGAGGCCATGGAGTCTCCTCCTTAGAGATCTCCAAAAGATCGCCATCGCCTGGCCATGGGCCTGGGCAGCAGCTCTGGGTGGCCCTGCTGGAGCAGAGGGGTTGGACAAGGTGACCTCCAGAGGTCCCATCCAACCTCAGCCATTCTAGGATTCTTTGAATTCACCTTCCCACCATCTACTTCATTTGGGGTTTTCCTTTGTGAGCCCAGGCTGAATACTGAGCTTTCATCCAAACTAAAAATAAGCATTTCTTGGGCTGACTCTTTGCTTAAATCGGTGCTAAGCTGAAAACTTCAATTAGAATGCAACCATCAGGTCTGGAAACAATATATGATGGTCAGAGGATTAAAAACTAAATTCTCCCAGCATAGCTAAAATAAAGTTAAGGGTTGAGCTGATCACGGCTTGCAATTGACTGTGGAAGTTATTTATAATACCAGCTCTTAATCTAGCTCAGAGAGACACAATGATTTTCATTGTTCACAAGTTAAAATGTAAATGTGACTAATTCAGAGGAGCAAGATGTCATGTATTTTTTACCGACCAAGTAACCAAAACTGGCACAGGCTATTAGGCATGTGGAAGTTTCTCTATCAATTAACGTTTCTTAAATCAAATGTGGATATCTTTCCAGAAAACATGCCAACACTTCAAGGAAAACTAGAGGCTTGTCTTGGCAGTGATTGTGTTGGTCTCTTTGACCAAGCTGTGTCAGAGCTCCAACTAAATTCATTAAATTCATTATTCTGAAAGTTCATATAAGGATATGGAGGTTTAATTTAACAGCCTCTGAGAGCTTCTGAGACTATACGAAAGAAAAATCATTTATTTTATTGTAAAACTATTTTGTACCTTTTATCATGCTGAATGTCAGTCTCATGTTTACAGTATGATAAGCTCTGAGCAATGATTATCAGAAGAAAGTCAGCTCATAGCAGAAATGATGCTAAAGTCTCTGGTATCATAACAAACCAAAGATAACATCATTTAAATGAGAAGCAAGCTTGAAATCAAGAGCAATATTAAAAGTGGAACTGGGTTTAAAAAAATAATGCAGCACAAAATTTGGCATGTCTGGAAACACTTTCATATTTCTCTAATCCTGAAAGGTGCGTAGCTCTTAAAATATGCTTATTGGCTAAAATGTTGAGGTGCTTAGGATCAGCCCTAAACATAGAAAGAAGCAACTTTGAAATTGTCAGCTTGAGGTCAAAGCAGCTTGATTAAAGAGTGCAATTATTATTTCCTCTTATCCTCCAAATAATAGAACTTATCAGAGCACTTTGTCATCAATACATGTAGTACAAACAATAGGAAATGAATCTATCTATCTATCCATCACTGATAAACAGATGTAGAGGAGATACGTTTTGTCTTGCTTGTAATTACAATGCTCAGAACATCCTCCCCATTCGCACATGCCATTATTCCATTTGCCTCAGTGAATTCTGTGCTTTGCTTGGAAATTAAATCAGGTCTTGAATTTGAAACCAGGACAATATTGAATCCCAAATCTATCAAAAAGTGCTGTCTCCTTAACTGAGCAGAAATTTCCATTTTCCCCTCAAACTATTAATATTAAGATACAATCACAAGGAAAAAAAAACAACCCTGAGCTTTAGAATATATCTCTTTGGTGAATAAGTGACAAAAAGTTAAAAGCAGTAATTTAGGAAACTTAAATGTGACAGTGTGTGATAGATGTGAGTTGGCAAGGCAAGAAAATGAGAAACATTAAAATCATATATTAGAATAGATCAAGCTCTACATACCAGTTTATGTCAGCAAATTTCTTTTGATATGTCAAGTCCCTATAGGGCTAGAATTCAAGTATACTTTGAAGATATATTTTAAAAAGAATATGTTTATGTTTGGAAACTTAATAAGGTCATCTGTGTATGAAAACCAAAGAAAAATAAAATTGAATGCAGTATTAGGTTCACTGCAAGGTTTCTCACTGTGCAGCATTTCTAGTGTTTTTCATGTTCTTCAGAACATTGCAGATTCTTTTACTGATATAGCCTTCTGCTTTACCAGGTACCAAGTAGAACGATATAAAAGGCCATATGGGATTTTATCCCTGGTGATTGCTTATCAAAAATTATACCAAGTCAGTGAATTGCAGCTTGCTCAAAGGACATCAAGCAAATTGAATTCAGGTATGCTCCATCTTCCACAGGATGCTGTCAAAGGCTTCATCACTACTAGCAGGGGAACAAAAACCGTATTCTAGTCAACACTGAGCCACAGCCAGACATTCACAGGGAAGCTGAATCCCTCTGCCTAGCTAGAATCCATAATATCACTGAACAGAAGGTCACTCCGTTATAAATAAATAGATGTACATTGAATCTTTGCCACCACTCCATTTTAAATACCAGTGTGGACTAGCAATTGGATGTAATAGCAATAATTCTGCATCTGAGATGCTATCATTAAAATCAGAACAAGCACTGTTTGCATATTTTCATACCGCAACATCACTATGGGGTTGCCATCTTGGTACTAGTAATGCGGATAAAATGAAAGAAGCAATGCTTTGTGATCAGGAACTGAATAGTCCAAAGGCTGAAAAAGAAAAGGAGAGCAAAGTGCAGTCAGTCATAGCTCAGTTTCTCCACCACCATCACAGCAGAGGTGCAACGGTAGCACTGAAAGAGACTCCTCTGCTAGCAGGGGCAGCCTCCAGAAGTCGAGCCTGCGCAGCACAGACGGTGTCAGCGCTCCCTGCGCTGCCTACCGCTGCTGCTTTCAGGTACGCCCAAGGTGTGTGGTAAGAAGTGGACAACAGGGAAGGAAAACACGGGGAGATAAGATGATTGTCGTCCCCCCCAAGGTGTCACAGGAGGTTGGCAGCTGGAGCAGGGAAGTCAAGTTTTGTTGAACCCCGGGAAGTGCTTGTGTTTGGGATCGTTCCGGAGGGAACCAAGTACCCCATGGAAACCCTGAGCACAATCCTCATCCCGCCCTAGCGCGGTGCAGGTGCTGTGGAGGACTGTGCCTCTGTGCCACGTGACGGCACAGGCGGTGATGTTAACACAGCAGTTCAGCCTTTCGCATCTTTTAACGGTGGAACATAATCAAGTATGATTACATGTTTGCATTCACGGGAAGATTATCAGATTCCCTCTCTTCTTTTTCCCTTTTTTAAATTAATGGCTTAATACATGTGCTGGCACTTGACATCCTGGTGGATAAATAAACCACCTGCTAGTGTATGGGCAGGTTTATAGTTTACACGTACACAAAGAAAGTGCCTGTGAAATGGATTTCTTCTTCCTAACTGTGAATGGATCTACATAAAGCCATTTGAAAGACTGACGTTTGACAGCATTATAAAAAGGCACAAATGCTTAAATGATTCTGAATCAAAGGTGAGCCAAAGGTAAATAGCATCTAGAATGACAGGGTGGCCCACATACTCCCTCAGCAGCCACCCAGACCCAGCTGCAGCTCCAAAACCATCAACACAAGTGTCTGTGGACTCTGCCAGGAAGCCAGATGCCATTTTCTGGAAAACTGTGTTCTACAGCTTGGCATCTGCTAATTGTGATGACCAGCCAGTAACCATGAGGGGAGGGGAGGGAAATATATTTTCTTCAGTAAATGGTACTCTAGTGAACAATAAGCAACCGATTCCCCCCCATTTAAAAATGCCATTCTAAAGAATGAAACATTAAAAAAAAAAAAAGAAAACAAAAAAAAAAAAAAAAAAAAGGAAACAAAAAGAAAAAAGAAAAAGAAACAACCCACAGAGTCTTTATTAACACAGATACACAAAAGAAATATTTCCCTGCACTAAGAATGCGATAAACCCAAGCTCTCATTTATGAGCTCTCATAAATGTTACATTTATAGGAAGGTTTTACTCAAGCATCTGTAGAATTTGTTCAGTTCTTTGTTTTCATCCAAATAGTCTACTGGCAATAGGAGGGAAGGTTATGAGACAGTCCCGCTTACCACTTTCATGGACCATCAACAATCCCTGCCAAACCCTCCCCAGCTTTGATCTGAAAACATTCCGTTCGGCAGACCACTAGGAAGCCTTCCAAACTCCACAGTTGGATAATAACCAATAGCCTATCTTCTGCTGTGTGTTGCAATCTCACACAGTTCAGGAGACCAGGAGTTTGTGGTGTGGCTAGAAATCAGACAACCCTACACAAAACGCAAAGGAGGTATTCTCTTCTGCAGGAATTTCACTGACTGAAAAATTAGCCCGTTTTCAAGCCTGAAATCAGGCCTACAGTTACTGATAGTCCTTTACTTCAAAGGAAGTGTTCCTCAGTGTAGTCTACCATTACAGGCTCACAACAAGCATCCATACATCATAGATAAACTATAAAAATTAGGTGATCATAATTTTTTTTTCTATCAACTCCGTTAACAGTGAATCTCAAGTTTGCTTAAAGTAAATTTCAACTGCAACCTTCAAACTTAGGTTAAAAAAAATCTTACTGCACATTCTCTTGGAATATGCTTCCTTCTAAGCAGTACAAACCTTGAACAATTAAATACCATATTTTCACATTTAATCAAAAATACTTTTGTGAATTTTAAGAGCTAAAGTGTTGGTCTGTGTCAGCATTGAGCAACATCAAAACCTGCTTTGCCCCAGGTGCAGACTATCAACCGGATGGTGAATCAGTGTCCTAATTTTATTTCCAGCTTTGTTCTAGGTAGGAGAAAAGAGAACTAAGCCGGCTCTACTTTTGATACATACTGCTTTTCAGATCACCCTCAATTAATAAAGCATCTCCTCTGAGTGAAATTCAGGGTCAAGCCTCTCCCATCTGGGCAGGAAGGACACCAGTTTCTGCCTAAACTCCTGAGTCCTGGATAGCAAATGGCTGCACTGCTCTTCTGGCCCTGATGTATCACAAAATTTCTCAGTATCACAATGTAATCTTCATATCATCTTTTCTCTCATGCATGACATTTTAAATCTAGGTTCAAAGCGTTATAAAAAGTCTTGTTGATCTCTTCAGGCTTTGAATCAAGTAAGGCCATTTCCAATTATAAACATGTCTGTCTGAAATCTTTTAAATAAAAGCATAAATCAGGAAGACTAGATATTCATTAATTTATTAGAGTAGAATTTGAATCATGTTCTTAATTTGGAAAAAAAATGTGTGCAAATTCATTTCTACTCTTTCTGTATTTTCCACATAGTAGTTAGACATAGTCATATTCAGAAAGAAATCTGTATTTCAGTAATTTAAAATATAAAAGAGATTTAAAAGACACAGCCTGTAAACTGGGACTACAGTTCTTGATGTTATTCCTTATATAACCAGAGTCAAACTGCACCCTGTGACACAGTTAAATAATTAGAACTTCTCAGATTTCAAAACAAGTGTATTTTGATATCCAGCATCTCATAAAATGTTCAAAACCAAAAACTGTCACCACATTAGAAACTTTTATACACACGTGCACACAGACTACAGAACACTGAATGCCACCAAACATTTATGCCATCAGCAACCACACACGCACAGGTTTTACAACGTGAAGTCTAACACAAAATACCAAGTTTAATTCAAAACTCTCCTGTTGCTCAATTATTCAAAAATATGGTTGATTTTAAGCATTCATCTCACTCCAAATGTAGAAGTTGTAGTTCTGTCATTTGTAAGGAAGTCGCCTAACAAGGGATAAAAGATTATTGACAGGAAAAGACAACTGCAGTACATTAAAAGCAGATTAAGGTTGTAAGAAAAAACAGTGGCAGGAAGGAAATTCACAGTTAAGGGGAAAGAGCTCCATATGTCTTCTAACACCGAGATACAATTGGGGGCACTGAGGAAGTCATTAAGGAGATACCCCATTGTGTCCTGGAATTACAAGACATATGGCATGTTTTCCCTAAACTGTGGATTTTCTTGATTATCTACCATCAGCATACAATTCTAATGTCTTTTAAAAACAACTTTTAAAAGAGGGAAAACAATAACCTGCAGTTACATTTGAAGTAGTTTTCATTTGCAAGAAGTATTATATTGCCTGCCTATATCCTTCAGACCGACCAAGCACGGGAAGAGTTTATAATACCCACGGATCATGTATACTAGTAGAGAGTTCAAGTCACAGTACTGAAAAATGAAATAGCAGTAGCATCTAATTTGCTGTATTCTGTGGTTCACATGAAATGTGGGAATAACTTCCGAGTTTTAAGGAGGCTATCCTTAAAAAATCCTGGGTGGTAAAATGAATTTGTGCCTTGGAGAGTCTTGCCTGTTAAATCAACGTGCAGTCTTCTAGCAGTGTGCTGGAAGGATCACCCAGCTCAAGCCACGCACAGCATGACCAAGAAACTCTCAGTTTTGCAGTACTGCACCAAGCCTCTAAGGGGACACTGCTCAATGAACAAACGTGCATTCAGGTATCAACCTGAAAAGAAGTAAAAAGAAGCACGAGAATTGTAACAAGTGTGAGTTACGGTGGAAACAGCCGCGGCCAAAATCTGGTTTAGTGTGGCCTTGCTGGCACCACGGCCTTCCCTGCACAATACCAAACGTCATTCATCTTGGAGATTTCTGAAGCTCAATGTTAGGGGGGAAACTAGCATTTTGCAAGACTTGAACTCTATAAATGGAAGACAACAACAAACCCCATATGGCTAGCTGTCACCTCACCAACGAGTTAGCAAATTCAGTATTTGATGAGATGCTACGGGGTTATGCACTCTAGTCTACTCAGTCAATACGTAACTTTCATTTATTGTAATAAACAGCTCCAATAAACAATTCTGTATGAAGTTAAACATGTTAGTCCTGTTTACTTTACAGATGAATTCATGACTGGATCCAGAACAATTATCAGTAAATACAATATAATTCATACCATCATATATTTTATAATATGGATCCTTTTAGAAGCATTTATTATTTTCTACTCATTTTGGCAAAACCTAATTTCATATAGTCCACTAATACTGCATTAATAATATTTTAATACCATTTAATTTTTAAGCAAATTAACATAATGAACTACACTTGAAAACTACTCACAATTTCATTAAGATATTTATTTCAATTTAGTAAAATGAATCCATAATAATTCTACAAAAAAAAAAAAAAAAAAACTCTATTAGCAAAGTTGCTGTACTTCCTGGCATGTTTTAATTACTGCTAATAATCTTACTGAAGTCAATGGTTCACCCTAGCAAGACCTGTGAGTCACTGCGTAGGGATCTGGCCCGAGTACGAAATACAGTATTACAGACTGTGAAACAGACACATTAAAAGCTGTGGCACTGAGGCCTTGAAATATTGGCGAGGCCTCACAGACGGCACGTCAGGCTTTTCTAAGGCAATCACACCACTGGAATGACTGTAGCCCCTCAGCACAGGGTCTGAAATGCTGATTAAACTGATTTTTTGCTGTATGCCTAACGCCAAGTTGGCTCTTAGAGAGGCAGGGCTGATACAGCCAGAACCATCATATTTTAACTGAATTTGACCTAAATTACTTCTTTGCCTATGGAAAACTGTCTCCGTGGGTGAATTTTTCCCCTTTTTCTCTTTGAGGGGTGTATGTGGGGAAGTTGGTACACTAAATACACTTAATTTTGAATCTCTTATTCAGACTTCCCAAAAGTTCATTTAACGTGACCCGAGAAGATGGTTGAAATTTTCAGACATCTTTTTTTGGAGGTCAAAGGAGGCCTAAAAACCACTTTTCAGCGTTGCATGTAGACACATGTCCATACCTTCAAGAATGCCACGTGCATTACGTAACTTGTCATGGTTTTCCTGAGGACACCTTGGAGATCTCAGATCTAGGTAATGAAACTTTTCTTAAGGTTTAGATGATAGGTAGCTTTACCAAATTTTAAAATAGAACAAAATAGCCTACTTTCTCCAAAGTGACTCTATACCATCTCATTTTAAAAAGCTCAATAAAAAAAAAAAAAATCAGGAAGGGTTCTGATTTTTTAATCTTAATAGAAAGTATCCTTTTCACTTTAACAAGATTCAGTTTTCAGTTACTGAAATCTCACAGTCCTACCTATTCTTTAAATATAGCTATTTTCAAGGATAAATAAAACGAAACATAATTCATAAACAAAACAAATAAAAAAGAAAAACTTTCCAAATAGTCCTTGGAACTACAATATTATGAGGCTGGATCTACAATATTATGAAGGAACAAAAGAAATCAACGGCTCCCCTTCTCCCCCTCAGATCTCAGGAACATCGATAAGCTTGAATAAAAATTACTGTTCTGAAAACCTCTACAACTTTGTTGGAGCTTTGATTTGGATTCACACATTCATGAAGCCATCACGCTCTTGGAAACACTGCATATAATTAGCTGAATTTTAAGCAGCTTAAACTCCACACCCACAGAATCTTTCTCAGTCTTCACATGTAACAAACAACAGAAGCATCAAATCAAAGGAGACCACAAATCCTTTGGAAGTGACTATACTATATTATAAAAGGAAATCTTATGGGAATATAAGAATAAGAGAAAGATATTGTTTGTTTGGTTCTCCAAAGCACTGTGGAAAGGGTAAAATAAACATTTTAAGAAAAGATGATGATAACTGCCCCAAAGAAAGCATCCATAAGGAACACTGATCAAGGGAGGAAATTATGAAAAAAAATGTTTATGATAATTTGCTTCTCTAACTTTGTCTGAATGAGGCATAAATTTGTCATATAAATGACATTCTCATAAGCAACTTTAACTGAGGCTTTAACTTTAACCAAAATATGTGGTCTTTTCTCATCGTTTCCTCATCTCCTTTGCAGGCTCACTTTCTCCTTCTAGCATACAACAGTAAGACTCTTGAAGGCTTATTCTCCCTCTTTATTCTCTTTTAGTTAAAAGTATGTTAATGTGAAAACTAATTTCTTCATGAATTTTGAAGCATGCAGCTTAGGTAATACAATAGTAACAACTGATGACAACATGGTCAAAGTAGTTGTAGTCATTTTAAAAGCTGCTTTCTATAAAGTATTGCTTTCTCACTTTCTTAAAGTAGCCGATAATAGAGAAAGCATCTTTAAATATAAAAATCATTGATCTATTCAAAAATTCATGGAATGGAGAAAAATAATTTGATGTTCTTCTTGCTACTTTCAGTACCAGCCTCACAAGGTCATGATAGAAATCAGCAGCTCCAACCCAATGAGATACAGAAACTGTCTCCTGAGCCCAGTCGAAGATCTGAAAAGCAACTTCAAAGATATGCATGGGCTGAAGACCCTTACTGAGTATGTACAGATTTGTTAACAGGAAGGAAAAAAAAAAAATTCAGTTCGAATAGTAATTTGGGGAAAAAAAAGCAGAGGTTAAATGAACTAGTGCAATTCTCATTTTATGACAAGTTTAAGTTCAGTCATCACAGTTTTAACAACAAAAAAGTCTTTTAACGGATCATAAGTCACAAATCAATAAATATTTGAACTTGTAGGGATATCTTGGGAAACAGAACAACTTTAAAAATCCTCGCACATTTGGAACGGTGACAACAGGTGAAAAGAGAGTAATGTTTTATCTATCAATGACATGAATAGCTGCAGATACAATTTTTCTATTTCCCTCCTAAGCACCAAAAGAAGTACAGTGCAACTGCAGAATGACATGATTGAAGCTATAGACCTGTAGAATGTGCAAGTTCAACTCAGTGATGACAGTTGTTTTTCAAGGTGAAGCTACTGAATGAAAATAAACCTAAATAGGTTGGAAATTGCAGGTAAATCTGCAACAAAAACTATTGTATGGATTGTCTCTAATACCGTAGCTGCTATTTGCACAGTTTTCTTTACATAGGTGCCATAGTTATTTGTGGACGCAGTACCATATAAAGAAAGCAAGAGCTATACCTTTTCAAAAAATACTTACTGGTTTACTTTTAGGACATTAAATGTCTGGACTAAAGGAAACAATTCTAGCTATTTATATTTCCATTAAGCTGATTAAATCATGAGAGCAGATCCATCTGGTACTGAATTTCCCCAAGTCTTCAGTGCTCTGAAGGTCTCCTAACCTTTTCTTAAGCTCACTTAACTTTACAAACACCCTTCTGCTAAAATTAATTTCCAATAACAAATCCCTAAAAAATTCTAAAAAGTTAAAAGCAACCACTTCTCTGAAAAGCTGTAGAAACGGTTTAAAGTGATCTGGAGAGAAATAAGTTCCTACTGAGACAAGGTACTCTTGCTTATCATCAGAAAATGGCAGCAGCCTCTCTTGATAAGCCTCACAGGAATGCAGGCCTATCTGTTTGTAAATATAGTATCTTCTGAAACCTTTGTTCCTGTAGGTAGAAAACTGGCAACATTGGAGCATTGGATATCACATCAGTAACAGGTGCCCCCACCCAGTCGGACCTACAAGTTAGCACCAAATTTTAATATTTGGGTTATCTTTTCCACTAAGACTTTGCCAAAGCACAAGAAAATTACAGCGTGATCTTCTTGAACAAGTACAGCAGGACAGAAATCGGACTAAAACTCAGGAAAGAAAAGGGATATATGGACAGCTGGGCTTGTCAAATGGATCCAAGAATTCCATATCCTGAATTTTCTATAAATTTGCATCTCTCATTGTTCGGTGTTTTCCCAGT
Organism: Anseranas semipalmata; assembly: GCA_013399115.1. Taxonomy (NCBI): domain Eukaryota; kingdom Metazoa; phylum Chordata; class Aves; order Anseriformes; family Anseranatidae; genus Anseranas; species Anseranas semipalmata. The sequence continues at coordinate 849,272 of VXAA01006688.1, forward strand.
CTTGGAAACATATTTTCAAATTTAATTCGTCATCGTTTAATTTACTTATCCATTGAGAGGAGTATCCATTTACATGATCACACCCCAGCACTTCATCCAGCAATGAAACATTCATCTCTTAAGGCTCTTAAAGTCTGAATCAAACTGCTCAAATTAAAAACCACAAACCCATCTTTTTACCCAGTATTCAATAGCAATAAGCAAACTCATCTCCAAATGATATGTCATGATGTCCAAGACTAAACTTGCATGATAACTTGAGGTGAACTGATGTTTCAATTTTCAAAAAGAGCTGTTCACTCAGAAATTGTGGATTTATTTGAAATTATTTCAAAGAAAGATTTGATGCTGGTTATGATAAAAGTTATTTTCTTAAAAAAAAAAAAAAAAACCAAAGATGAAAGTCCCTTCTGTGAGCCTTGAATTGATGAACTCATGATTGTATGCAATTCAGACAATAGTACCATAAATCTAGAATTTAACGCTGAGAAAAAAATCAAGAGTATCAAAAAAACAGAGAGTAGTAGGTGAAAGTTAACAAAATAGTAACAATGCTAAGTTCATGAATGAGTCTACTGCATCTTAGAAAAACTCAACCTGATGTTAAATTAAAAAAAAAAGTGGGGGGGTAAAGAAGAGACTTTTTGAAAAGTAACTTCATGGACTTTTATTTATTTATTTTAAATCAAAGACAGACTGTCTGAGACAACGTTGACTGAAAGCCAAAGTTTAGAGGGCTCTAATTTGAGGTTACAGTGCTAGTATTTACCGGCAACATCAGCTTTCCACCCACTGTACAGAGAGGAGAGGGAAAGTACTAAGAAATCATGGCGGAGCTAGCAGGTTGAAAGCTCACATCACCCTGGGCCCTTTCCTCTTCAACCCTGTCCATCTGCCCTCACAGGGCTGCTGCTAACTCTCTCCTTCCCCCAGGCATTCCAAGTTCAAAGCCCTCCTTACCCTGTCAGCCATTCCACTGGCAAAGATACCCTTGCCCTGCCTAGAGAGGTGGATCCCGTCTCTCCCAGGCAGACTGGTGCTCCTCAGACAAGAGCCCATGGTTAGAGAAACAAAAATCCTGCTGCCACCACCACCGCTGCGACCGATTCTTGACACACAGTACCAAAGCCTGCCCCATAGTTTGCACTTATGTCACCACCATACGCAAGACTGTTTAGGCTGGTCTGAACCCTTTATTTACACCCTTCTGTGCAAACTGCTGCATTTGTTGGCTGCCCCTGTCAGCTGCTCTGGGGGAGCTGTGCTCTAGGCCCACATCTCATATAGACCTCCCTAGCACTAGCTGCATCTACTTCTATACACAGTAAAATGATTCACCAAATGGAAACTGCCTCAGTCGGGAAATGAATTAAAACTAGATCTGGGGGAAACGCTTATTAAAAGTACAATGTGTATCAAAAACATGCAGTTTAAGGAATAAAGTACCTAGTTGCAAATTTAACAAATAACTTGGCCATAAAAAGTTGAAAATGATAAAATCTTAAAACATCCATTGCTATAGTTATACTCTGTATGTTTTTTGCCTAGACATCAAACTTTAAAAATACATAAATAAAAAGGTACCTAGGCTGTAAAGGAAAACATGCATTATTTTGTTTCAAGTCAAGTGCCTTGGTTCTCTAAAATGCACTATTTTAGATGGTAAAACATGTTGGACGGACATAAAACAATTATCTTTTTTTTAATTTGTGAAAAGGGGAAAAGAAAATTTAAATCATATGCAAAAAAAAAAAAACACAAGAAAATCATTTGATTCTAATTTGAACCACTTATCTGTCTGTGTTTTAGCTTGCCCAATTACATTATTCAAAAATATATTTAAAATTCGTCTAGGATTTTTAAACTACTTTCATTCCTCTTTTCCTGTCCCACTCTTCTGCCCTTCTTCTTTGAGAGATGTTGCCATTTCTGAGAAAAAAGGTGTCTTAGGTACTCATAAACCAGCTCTGTGATTGCTACAGTTTTCAGCAGAGTGTAGCAAGACAAACTAAATCTGTGATAGACAAGGTGAGAGCAGTAACCATTTCAGGCACCCAGTTTCAATCTGCTGCCAAATGTCTGTCAGAGCCCAAAGGCATGTTAGCTCTAAGATACTACTACCATTTCTTAGCAAAAGCATCTGTCTCAGCTAAGACACCTTTTTAGAGGGATGATAAAATAGACTTCGACATTTATAAACCAAGCATACGTATTAATACCTAAAGTTCAAGAGAAAAAACACCAAGCTTGCCATGTTGGAAGCACAACATACAGTTGCACTTATTCTAACAGGGAAAAAAAAAAAAAAAAGTAACATATCACAAGTAGCCTCTGTGTGTGGCTATTGACTAGCTGACAAAACAGGCTAAAAATCAATAGCATTTTCTATGAGAAGTTAGATAACTTCCCAATAATACAAAAGAAGGGTCTGCTGAGGAATAGATGTCATCTCTGCTGATGGCTTCACTACAAATATTTCATTTATTTATTTCTGCTTCTTGAAGAGCTCACTAAGTTTGGTCTTGATGACACACTCAAGGGAATAAAAGAAAATAGTATTCCAGTATAAAAGGAAAAGGGAAGCTTCAAGCCATGAGCAATGCTGAACACTCAGTGCTTTGCTTCCAGTAAATATCAGAAGTGCTACCTAAATTTTCTGAGAAATATTTACTGGTGAAAAATTGACGTGAAAAAGTAAGGAGCACAGGCTCCCATAGCCAAATGTTATCATCCTGTTTCCTGCAGGACCGAAATCCTGCTATGCTTCATCTCTTGTTGCGGGCAAAATTGAGAGCACTTTATAAGCTGCTAATAAGAATACAGCAGTTAACGTTAATCAAATTAGAATTATCTTGATGTGTACTGCTCAAATTATTACAGGGGAGAATCACTGACAATAACAGTCTTCAAAACATTATGTGCAAGCATCACAAGCCTCTGCTCATGTTCTGCGCTGTGCTGCTCACCACTCTGGCCCTGCTGGCTCCCCAGGCGACAGCAGGACACAGGGATGGGACAGACAGTGGGACAGGATGGGGGGACAGGATGGACAGGGGGACGGGAGGGCTGGCAGCAGTCCCAGCCCCTCACCAGAAGGAGCCGGGTGCTCACAGGGCTCTTCCCCTGGGCTTGGGGCCTGCCTGGGGCTGGGCCTGTGCTGCCTTACCACAGCTGGCTGCCTGCCCTCAGCCCTGCCTGCCTGGGGCTGCACAGAGCTGGGCCAGAGCCTGGGCCGTGGCCACGGGAAGGGCTATTTCTGGTGCTACCCAGTGCCTGCCACAGACAGCCAGTTCTGCCCCCCTTGGGGTCCTCTCAGAGCTTCAGCCAGCTCAGGGGTGCAGCCGTGCACCCCAGTGTGACAGTTAAAACCAGCCATTGCTGGCCCAGGCCCAGGCCAGGCGGGTCCCAGGGCCTGGCCTGTCACAGCCAGAGATCTTGCTCTTGCTGTGGCATGAATCGCGTTCACTAGCCAATCATGCCAAGAACTAATTTTAGTTTATAGCATTTCAGTTTTACTATTTTGTTTACACAAAATGTATCAACCTCTTATAACACATCCACATCTCTGAAGAGAATAGCAATAAACTTAAGACTAACTTAAAACAAACAAACAAACAAACAAACAAACAAACAAACAAACAAACAGGAACAGTTTGGTCTGTGAGATTTAAAAAGCATAAACCAAGATTTACAAAAGGTTTGTGACAAACAATACCTGCTGTAATGTGTTTCTGCTGCAAATGGACCACAAATATTAGTCTGGTGCATTTTTAATTATCAAATGACCAACTGGAATATTGCCGTGTGAATTCATACAGTTGCATACAGGTCATGTTACCAAAATAGATTACAGGTTTTTTTCTAACATTAAATGCATACTTGGGGTGTGGGGGGTCATTTTGAAATGATAGCATGTCCTTTCCATTTCACGGCACCATTTCTTTGTCGGTAGTTATCCTAGTTTTGCTATCTATGGAAGAGTTGAAAATTATTTTTAAGAGAAAAGTGAATAATTTTTTTTATCAGCATATGTTTTACTCTGCTGTGTTTTAATTTGAATACAACTGCAAAGTTAAAAACATCTTACATTTTACTGGGGAGAAAGTAATTAAATCAGTTTTGTATTTGTGGAGCTCCTTTAAAGTATTAAAGTGTAACTTGATCCCCAATGAACTTAAAATTTTAATTCATTTTACCTTATGCTGGCTGTGGAAGAAGTCAAATTTTTAAATGCAATATGACATACGGCTGTTCATTATTTATACATTCTGTAGCAGACTATAAATTTTACTTTGGACGTATATCGAAGCACTGAAACCATTTCAGTTGCAAACACATAAATCATAGTTACAGTTATTAGTCTAAATGTAATGCCACCCAGGTTCTAGATCAAAACCTTTAAAATCCATTATAATTGACATCTGCTGCATAACTTATGTCTGATTTTATTAAAGGAGCTCATTATTATTTATATCTTTGAAGTGTTATATTCCTAGCTGTGTAACCAGTTAAAATGTGAAAGACTTGAGGAATGGGGGGAAAGAGGAGGGGACAATAGTCTCCACACGAGGAAGAATACGGCTGTAATAGAGGACAAAATGTTCTGAAACTAAATTACCTAATTCAAGGTATGAATTAGCCAGACTCTACTAGCAACTGATGTTCATTTGGGACAAATAAAGAAGGAATTCTGTATTGGCTAACTTATAAATCAGTGAACACAACTGCAAAGCAAACTGCATTCTCTCATGCTACACATTGACCATTGCTATACAAGGTGTGTGGGGGAATTTAGACAATTCCTATGGCTTGAAAAAAAAAAAAAAAAAAATCACTGAAACAAAATGGAAAGGGCTGAGAGGTCTTTATAGATTTATTAGAAAGCTTTTTGCTGATGAGCTCTTTTCTTTGTGCAGCCAGAATGCAAAGTGCATTCTGGGATATGCATCCTGTAAACATGAGCAAGTCCTTTGCTTTTATTCTCTTGTCAAACTGGCTCAGCCTCAAAGGCAGAAGCAGATCTTCTCTGGATCACAGCGACTTCATCATTCCCTTCCTGCTTTTCCTTTTGTGTTTAAGAATGGCTTTTACTTAGCTCTAAAGCATAGCCAGAAGAAATAAAAGAGAGAGAAGCTATGTCAGTTAAATGTCTACTGAAGACCTGATACTGCTACCTCTGAAATCAGTAACAAAATTTTA